>JBAMHX010000020.1:404078-421578 GCA_037177515.1 Pseudomugil tenellus
AGCAAATCGGCAAGTACGGGCAACCGAGGCAACATGGACCTTGAAATTCAGCTGGTCATCCATCATGACTCCAAGATGTCGGGTGGCAGATGTATGCACAAGTGTTATAGAGTCAAAGTTCATACTTATTGGCAGATGTAAGGAAGGACTGGCTGGACAGACTTTGAGCTCCGTTTTAGAAAGAGTTTTGTTATTAATGGTATGTCACAGTCTTAAGGGTTTTGATGGACTACATCTAACATACTGGTGGGGATGATGGAGCAACAGCAGGTTACATTTAGGGTTATACTGTCAGTAGGGCAGCCGCAGGTCCATTAGTGTACCGGAGAACCATGAATGATGACAAACATTAGCTCCACTCAGCCATCTTTAGGGCTCAGCTAATGCCCATGATATTCTGAGATGTTTTTGAGTGCTGCCATTAACTCCACACCACAGCTGTTTGCTGCCCAGATGCACACTAAAACATAATGGTTTTTACACTAATAGCACATGTACTACACCCACAATGGACACTGAAGTTAATGGTTATCACATTATTAATATCTTTGCAAGCCTTTGTAGGAATATAATGAGAATTATCCTTAGAAGATTAACAGTGGTGAAACAGTTAAAAACAGTGAAGATGGCTGATATCTTGGCATCACACAACTGGAAAAGTTCAACACATGGGAACAACCTGGATGGATTATCATTAATCCTAAACCAGAAAATCTGAACGGCAACAACTTTCTGGCATGACTTTTATTCAGTGTTAATTCTTGTAAGATTTCTGTTTTCAAGCTGTGTTATTTCCTCAATATAGTCTGTGTCAGTCTATGTTTGAATATTAACTTAAATTCTAGTTAGTCCTGCTTCATTTTTTAGTTTTTTTTGGTTAGAAAAATTAGGGAAGACGTTAGGAAATGTAATATGTTCAGAATTTGGGCTTTATTTACTCAGTTAGCTTGATCTGTGTCACTTTGTAACATTTTGGTTGAAATATTAAAGATAATGATATCATTATAATATTATTACACTACAAGAAGAACCATTTGGAACCAAAAGAGCCAACTCTTCCGAGGTAGTGAAGTCAAACCAAACATCCCATAATGAGTGGGGAATGAGAAATGGGTTCCTCATTCTAGGTTGGCTTAGCACTGAATGCAGAAAGGATAATGTTTCTGATGTGCTAATAATTCCAGAAGAATTATTACCAGTCTGAACGAACTAGTAATTAGACTCTTTAACGCTAACACAAGCATGTCCTTGCTAATGGAAACAGTCCAGAGCAATACCAGTGCGGAGAAGCTAGTTAATAGCCTCCCTAAAGCTAATGGCAGTCTCTCCTTGCCAATGATGGCAGGAGTGCACAATGCAGGGAGTCAGGTGTCTAGAGAAGCTAGTTATTAGCTTTCTAATGCTAATGCACATTAGATGATAAAATGATTGCAATGCTGTTCAATGCTGAAATTATCGCCTATCTAGAATAAGTAGGCTGTACAGTTCTCAGAAGCCATTTTAATCAGCTCAGTTGATTTCAGAATGGAGCCTCTTACAACCAGTATGTATCCACCGCAATGTGCTCATTAGTATTGATTTTGTTCCTTTTACTTCACCATAACCTCAAAAGCCCATGTGGATTTCCAGATTGTCATTAATTCGGTACCAGCTAATCATTAAATCTTGCTAGTTTTCTTTACGTGTTCTGAAGTCTGATACAGGTTGAATTACTCAGTTTTTAGTTGCATTCATCATCATTAAGCCACTGGATTGCCTTCAGTTAGATAGCCTCTGTTTTCCTCTCCTGCCTGGCTCTTAAGGGGTTTTTCCATTATAACTTAGTCTGCCGTACTCCACCGGCTGGGGAGCGCTCCATTCTGCTGGAATGCTTTTCCGCTGCAAATCCAGTCTAAGTCCAGACACTCTATTGTGGGAGGGGTTAGGTGTGGGTGAGAGTACCCCTAACTCTCCCTAGCACATTTTTCTAGAAAGTTACCGATGTCATCTGAAAGCGACACGATGCAACTAAACAACACGTTCTCCGAGATTTAATGTATTGTTTAATTTGTATAATAAACACTTTTAAAAAAAAAAAAAAAAAAAAAAAAACCTTCACTGAGATACCACAGAAGAAGACAGAGACAATATGGAAGGAGGTGAAGCAGCATTTTACCTGCTGCTCGGGTTTTAGCTAATTATGAGTAATAAACTCACGGCACAAATCAAGAGACGTCATCGTCGAACAAGACAAGACAACCTTGAGAGGCAGTAATTATCATTGTTGTGTACATCGATGTGTAGTGACATCATTCGCTGCAAGCGAATCAGCCTGCAGACCTCACTTTCCCCGCACGGCCCGACAGGCCTGGCCCAATAACGAAGTAGTTCCAAAAAGTGTACCAGTACAGTCTGACAAATCGTAATGGAAACGCTATGAGGCCGGGAGGACTCGTGTAAGGCTGGGTGGACTGGTGTAAGGCCGGGTGGACTGGTGTGAGGCCAGGTGGACTGGTGTGAGGCCGGGTGGACTGGTGTAAGGCCGGGTGGACTGGTGTAAGGCCGGGAGGACTCGTGTAAGGCTGGATGGACTGGTGTGAGGCCGGGAGGACTAGTGTAAGGCTGGGTGGACTGGTGGAAAGCCGGGTGGACTGGTGTAAGGCCGGGAGGACTGGTGTAAGGCTGGATGGACTGGTGTAAGGCCGGGTGGACTGGTGTAAGGCCGGGTGGACTGGTGTAAGGCCGGGTGGACTGGTGTGAGGCCAGGTGGACTGGTGTAAAGCCGGGAGGACTCGTGTAAGGCTGGGTGGACTGGTGTGAGGCCGGGAGGACTCGTGTAAGGCTGGGTGGACTGGTATGAGGCCGGGTGGACTGGTGTAAGGCCGGGTGGACTGGTGTAAGGCCGGGTGAACTGGTGTGAGGCCGGGTGGACTGGTGTAAAGCCGGGTGGACTGGTGTGAGGCCAGGTGGACTGGTGTAAGGGCGGGTGGACTGGTGTAAGGCCGGGTGGACTGATGTAAGGCCGGGTGGACCAGGTCCGTGTGGAAAGACGCCTTTAGTCTTGAATTGTTGTCCGTCCTCATCAACTTCCACTATGACACTACTGACCTGCTGCAGTGGTTTTATTACAACTCCTGCAGAGCTAAATGTGCGTTCATGTGATCCGGCCTTTACCTGCACCTCCCCTGTGATCCTCCAGGGTCTCATTAACAACTGGGATGTAACGGCTGCCCTACTCTCCACACATGCACACACACACTGCAAACACAATGTATGACAATGGTTCCTTGTGACAGAGCTGCCTCCTGCCTCCATTTGCATTCTATGATCACAACAGCTGAAATTAGCTTTTGTTAGGTAGAGACCAAACAGAAACCTCTGCCCAGACACACTCCACTTTTTTTTACGTGTGTAAATGCTAAACTCAACTGATTAAAAGAGCAGCTCATCTTGTTTGCATGCAAATTGAATTACCAGCGAGGCTAAGTTTTGTCTTCATGCTCATTTCATTAATAAATCAACATGATTACATAATTGTATTACACACATGAGATGAGGTGGAGAACAGCTTCTGAGACTGGAAACTGTTTTTGATATACTCTACTGGCAACTTAGTAGCTATGTTTTCACATCCAAATTGACTGACATGTTTTTTATACACCGTTTTATAAGAAAAAGACATATTTTCTATGCTCTTTTAGGGCCATGAAAGGCATCTTTGTGTCCGATTAAGCTGCTGAAAAGTGAATGAAGGAGGTAAAAAAGCTCTGAATACAAATGAGCAGCAGTTAGCTAATAGTTATCATGTTAAAGTAATTGACTTATTCCTTATATAGACCCATGTTGCCACCACACATATACACACTGATCCTCGGTGAAGCACATGACTCACTGCACATGATGGTTAATAAGTTGATCCCTGAGCATATTGTTGTCACTGTGCGGGCAGAGAGGAAGAGACATCCTACGTAATAGAGCTGTCTCAAGATGGGGAATTTTGCTGGGAAAGAAATTCAACTTGACATTTGGAAAATAAAGTGATACTGTGATAAAATCTAGTGTCACATCCTTTGTAACAGCTGCATGTAGTGAGTCATTTTTATCAGGAAGTATCCATCAGAAGATGCTACACTGTGATCATAAAGGGATGAACATGTTTAGTGATGATACTCAGGTAGGCTGTGGCAGTTAAACCATGTCATGTTGGTACTAATGGGTCCAAAGTGCCTGTCTATCATCTCCAACCAGTCTGTCTCCTCTGACCTCTGACATCAACAAGACATTCTGGTCCGGGCTGGATATTTCCTCTTCAGAACATCTCTGTGAACACTGGAGACGGCTGTGTGTAAAATCAAGATGCTCAGTTTGAAATTCAGCAAGTTGTCTTCATAATGTCTATCCACCACTTTCCTGTTACTGTTCTATGGTCATACAAACTCCTTTTATACGGATTATACTATTAAGACCTAACTATTGCTTTGGTTTTTTACATATATGAGGGCAAATATAAGAAAGATTTTATAATTCATTTAAGTTTGGCATTTTAAGTTGAAACTGAAATTAAAGATCTGAATAAATTATATAGACATCCAGTTGTACTAATATTACACTACTTACTGTACTTTAAACGGTTGTTAATGTGTAATTACAGGTTGTAATGTGGCTATGTGTAAACTGGAGAGTTTTTAATGTTAATTTCATAATCATTTTGACTAACACGTTAAATGTGTTGTCTGAGGTCACTCTTATCACTTCCTGTTTCCTGGCTTGGCCTGAACTAGCCGCCAGGCCCAGTGTGACTCTTCATGACTTGTCACGTCTGAAGGTGCTGAATCACCAACATGTAACGCACGATGACGACTCAGCTCAGGAGGTCAGTGCAGTACTTCCTTATGAGAGCAGCTTTCTTAGCTTATTTGTTTCTACGAGAGAGATGCGGCTGGTTTTCTGGCCAGGCTGCTTTAAATATAAGTTTATGTGAGTGCAGACAGGCAGCACATACAAAGCTTTTATTTGTGCTTAAGAGATAAGCTGAAAAATGCAAAGCACTTCTGCAATGACAGCAAAATAACAGCAGAAATAACTCCTAATATTAATGTCTGCAGAACCCAGAGAACAGTAGAAATAATGCAACAGGTTTTGAGTTCAAAGCAATTTACAGGTTTTACAGGTCACATTCTTACTTTCATCCTAAAAAGTACTGAACTAGTAACGTTTGTATGACCATAGAGATAAAGTTACAGAAATATTTATGTTACATTTTTTTAAACATTTGGTCATTTACATCATTGAAGTTTTTCTTAAAATATCTAAATAAATACACCAGCTTTATCCCAGTCCTGACCATGAAATAGCATACGGTATTAACCTTTGCTGAAGGATATTACAGATGTTGTCCTGCAGAGAAACTTTCATTCTCATGACTTGCAAAGGGAGGAAAATTTATTTGGACATGTTAGACTGCAGAGATGTTCTCATGTGTCTTTGTAATTGTTGGGGCCACAACTCAGGTCCACCACAGACACAGGTTCCGAATACTTTGGGCTTTTTGGGAAACAGAGTGAGAAATCCCAAGCTGAGCTCTCCTGTCACTACCTGATGTAAGCAAATTAAGTCTCCAGATAAAACAAAAGTTTCGATGGAGGACAGGTCAAGAGGGGATTTAGCTCTGTGGCTGGTCTTCCTAACAAAATCGGTCCACATGTGCACATTAAACACCCTTACTAAATCCATTTTCATCCCTAAACCACAAGCAGAGTCTGTCTATAATGTGCAACTCAGCAGGACTCCCAGAAGGACAGACTGAATGTGGTCTCCCGCAGCTCATCAGGAAACACCTTTATACCATAATGATTTGTTTAATCAGGAGATGGAGGCCTTGTCCTGGTTAAGAACCCTGTTTTCTTCATTTCAAGGTGTTTGCTAGGTAAGAGAAAAGCTGCAAATTCTGTGGTCTATAAACACATCCATAAATCTGACATAGTGTTGTTATGGGAGAATTCAGATCTTATTTTTTCACTTTATTAATGTGTTATTCATTTGACTTGTAATAGAAACTCGGTCTCAGCACCAGGTTAAACGTCACATTAACACGTCAGAATGTGTCATTTAATCTTATACTATTTGTGTTTAAGAACAACCAGGCCTAAATGATTACTCAGCACATGATATGTTTCTTATATCTGGACATGATTCCTATCTGTTGGTGACACAACAATGTCTGCGTACTGTGACGCATTCAGAACCTTTAAATAAAGATGCTACTAAGTGACGGGTCAGAATTTCCTCCATACTTCTGCTTCATGAGATCTTTGGGCCAAATCCTCCTGAATTGCAATTCTGTATTTGTCTGTTGTTGTCTTTATGTTTGTCATATTCTTCTGATTGTTTTACTTCTTGTTTAATAAACCTTGTTAATCATTTTTCACTTTCACAATCTAAGATTTCCGTTAAAGTGTCCTTTAGAAAATTATCAAAACCAAATTCAGATAAATTTAAGAAATAATTTCTAATATCTTATAAATTTAAGATGTTTAACCTGACAGATTCATGAGGAAATCTCTACGTCAAAGTGCAAACAATTTGCAAATTAACTTATAGTTTAAGTCTTTTGTCCTGTTGAACATTCATTTTTATACTACTGTCCCATGGAAAGTGCACAATAAGGAATAAGGAAAGGATTGTTCTGTAAATATAAGTAACTACTGTTAGTGACCACGGTTTCTTTGCTTCTCAGCCTCTCTCACTACTCGATTGTAGCTTCTGGTTTCAAAAGATCTGGATGGTAAAAGCAAAAAATGCAGAACTGAAGGTTTCAGAAAGGGATTAACCAGTAGATGCTGTTATCTAGCTGTGCGTACTTTCTCCATCCATACCATCAATAAAACGCTTGAGCAAAGCTGCTTTTGATTTAAGACAGAGTTCAGAACTGGAGATCTCATAACTGAGTTGGGACATTAGTGTCGAAACAGTCGGAAAACTTGGAAAACCAAAACGGACACCTTGGTTTAGCTTGACATTTTTAACATGTTAGCAACAGTTCCTAATGTCAACAAACAGACTACATCCAACGTTTTAATTCAGTGTTTTGAACATTTGAAGTTTGTAGAAGTTACAAAGCAACACCTTTAACTCTAACTTATATACAATTAAACACGTACATTTAGATATAAATGTATGTTTTCTCTCGGCTTCAGACTAACTTGTTTTGTTGGATTTTATTTTTACTAGTAAACTCAGGTAGGTGGGTCTGGTCCCACTTTCCCAGTTGGATTTCCAACTTTAGATAGCATTCATGTTGTATTTCCACCTGGGAACTTGGAAAATCCTATCTCTGAGTAGAAACTGAATGTAGCACAAACCCATTCAGACAATAGAGTTAGCAAAGATCTGGGGGGCATAATGCAGTATCTAAAGGCATGAATGCAACATATCTCCTGCACAACTAAGAGTGCATAGAATATAAAATGTACGGGTAAGCTTAGCAGGATGATGGGTACAAGAAGAACCATTATGAGTGCGGATGGCCAGGATGCTGGAGAAGGACTCACTTTAGGTGGTTTGAACATATAACCCCCCCAATAGAACTTTTGGATGAAAAGATGGAGCTATGGGTAACCAGAACAATGCCATAGTATCACTTTAAAGTAAACAAACATCTGCTACATAGTTCATCGAGTTCAGGTTTATCAGCTTCTCTCAAGACAAAAATCACCATAATCTGCTGCTTTAAGGCCCAAACACAAATATGACCCGTTCTCTACACACTCACACACTTGATGGTTTTTTGTCAAAGATACAAGAGGTTTCAGAATGCTTCAAGAGGCCGAAGCATCAGCTCAGACCCTTCTACAGGAAGATGCACCTGTTTCCTGCTGTTTATGACCCTGCAGCTTTATGCAACGACAAGAGGACAAGCTGAGAGAATTTGAGACAAAAATACAATTGGTAGAAGGAGATATGAGTCAGAAAGGAATATGAACGACAAATTAGGAGAAAATTTTGTTGAAATGTAGTGAAAAAGAGGTGGGGTGGGGGGCAGAAATGCATGTTTTATTCATTACAATAGGATATAAAGCAAGTTTCGCATGGGAGTGCAGAAGAAGTTCACGCTCATGTTAATCATGACGTATTTTGAGTGTCACAAGCAGGAAATGATTGAAAAAGATCATCAGTGTCACAAAAAGACTGTTTCCACCCACCCAACGCACAACGGGATGCATGAAGAACTCTGTGGTTTACCACAGCCTGACTTCCTGTCGCAGCTGTTTGACATTAGAGTCTCATGAAGCTTCAACTTCCACTTAGCTCTTTTTAATGCATAAAAATCCAACTTTTATCTCTTCTGTAGTCTAAAATAATCTTTTGGGTTAAGATGAAAACAAAATGAAAAGATGAAATCAGTCTCTGGAGCAAAGAGTCATACTGTGACACTAGCACCTCCTCTCTGTCATGTCTGCTGCCTCCTGTGCTCACATGTCTGATGTCCAACGAAGAAACAGTCAATCAAAAGGTCAATAAGGAATATCTGCTGAAGCTTAGGGAAGCATTGCAGAAGCTTTGTGAGACAGAACATGATCAGCAGTGTGGCAGATGTTGGAAGGCATGTCATAAGATGTTGGTGCTTAATGGTAATCCATCATGACTGATTTCCCAACACCACAGCTCATTGCACAGGTCACTGTGTTTTGACACGCCACAGTTAGCTTAGTAGGTATGGGGGTGTGTTTTCAGGATCATCTGTGAGGTATTTTAGGGTGGAAAAACTTTATGTAACTATGTTTATGCAACTGCATGTTATAACTTGATGCAACAAAAACGGCACCACATTAATGAGTCCTGCTGTTTCTCTGGTGTGTTTAACGCTGATAAAAGTATATAACTTCAACCAACATAGGGAAAGATGCTTCTATTTTACATTAGCTAAAAGGCGGGAAATGGTTAGCCCAGTTCTTCCACCTCATGGGGGTAGAGCCTTGTCTATAAGCCATCAGGTTTACTTAGACAGGTCTCCATCACAGAGGCAAACAACCACTAACATTCACTCTTCAGGTGCCTTATTACACATATTTATTTATCTATCTATTCATTCATTCATTCATATAGACACCATACAAATGAAGTATAGATTTAGTGGTTAAAGAGGAATTCTTGTGGATTTTGCCATCAAACCAACACCATAAACCGGCAGTGAGGTCAGGACTTCCACTGCGCCTCACACCACCACAGTGATGGGAAAGAAACATTACAAACATACTGAAAAGACTTCCAACAGCTGATCTACATATAACAGACTGTCTCGTCTTTGCTTTGTAGGGATTTAATCTGCAGGTTCACCCACCTGATTGGTGGCGTGTTGTTCAGGAACGAGCTGGCTCTAAGAGCCGATTCCTTGTAGTGAACGATTCTCATTGGGGAGAGGCCATAGACTAATTGCTGGACAGTGCGTACAATAAGTCACCAATAGGTTTCTGAAGAGCTGATTGGAAGCCAATAGGCGGGTCCTACCATCACCATCTTGGTGTTTTGTCATTACTGGAAAATCCAAAAATGGATGAAAAGGTTGGGCTGAGAGGGGTCCATCATGGTGGAGCCAACAGGAACTCAAACAATGTTAGTTAGGTAACAGTAATGCCACTAGATCATGTTGACCAAACATCATTTTATTTGGGTTGCTTATCTTAAGTGTTTCTTGTTAAATGAACACATTTTATTTAGATGGAAGTCCTTTCCATAATTTTATTATGTTCTGTGGACAAGTTGTTTTTTGAGTGATTGGTAGAACATATGTATAAGCTGGTGTAATCCTGCACAGTGTTTATGTTATCTCTACAAACCAAACTGCATACCTTAAACAATTGAAAAAAAAATGCATCTATGAGAAATTAACGGACACCGAAGCTCTTTTCAGATGAACTGCCAACAAGATTCAGCAAAACTTTGAGGTCACATCTTGAAATGATAGAATGTAGAGAATATCCCACAAGCTGGCAGAGCTGAGTTTACGACACAGAAAAAGATTCAGAAAGAAGTTCAAGAAAACGAAACAAGATTATAATTAGCTGACGTGGGTCTGAGCTAGAGCCGGGAAAAAAAAAGAGAAACATATCAATAAAAAATAATATTTAAGTGCAGCTTTTTTATGCTGCTGCATGATGAACATGTAGATTTTCACTGTTCTCATTATTCGATTCATCGACGATTATCTTGTCACGTATTTCATCTTTAATTTTCTTCATCACAGCACATTGATACTATCTTCAATAAATATAAGTCAGATATAGATAACCTCTGTGTATTTCTAATTATGTTACAAACTACTATTGGCAAGATTTCTTGGATGTGTTCGATAATGTGTGTTTTGTTCTTTCTGTAGTCAGTTTAGTCAAAAACTGGAAGAAGTTCAGATGCTTTTCATGTTGTCTTTTATGGTTAGAAAATGTTCTTCTGCAAGTATTCTTGTCAAATTATAACTGGACGTAATATTGTCGAGATAAAAGTTGTTTTAATCCTTTTAGTTTGTTTGTGCATGCGACCCGCTAGCGTACCAATTTTCCCTGACATTATACTTATATGTGTAAAAGTTCTGGAAAACATGAACAACCTCTTCACAAAACAGACAATACGATTGATCATTGACTAAAACCCAACATGGTTGCCCAACAACGTTGAATGTACAAGATGTTCACAGATGTTACCAACAGCTAATTTCCAGTTAGGAGTATGAGAAAGACTTCAATCACTAAGCTGAGCAAAAGAAAACCAGTTCCTACAAACAGTCAAATGTTTGGACATGTCTTAGCCATTAGATACAACGCATAAGCGTGCCCAAACTTCTGAGTAGTACTCTTCAGTAGTACAATCTCCTCTTCAGCGAAATTTTACATGATAGAATGAGCATGTGATACATTTTTCCATGATTTTTCCAGAACATTCTTGGAATGTCTGACTAAAGCCAGAAAGCGCATCCACTTAAACCAACAGGAATAGTTTTTACTTCATGACTGAGGAGGAGTCGTGACCCCTCGTTTCACATGTTTCAGACTCTTTTCCATCACTAAGTTTGTTATGAATAAATCGTCTGAGTTACATCGTTCTCATCTGATGAGCGCAGCAGGAAGTTTCCAGATTTCATACAACAGAACAGTTTTCTCCCAAATCATTGTGCACATTTGATGGTCAAATTCCTTTTTCCATCCTTTACTTCCCTTCTTCTTCCTGCTGTGTATCCAAATATAGAAAAAATAAAACTTCTGCCATCTTAATGCTCTGACACAATGCAAAAAAATCTCTAGTTTTTCTACTCAGAAATGAAAAAAGAGAAACTCTCAGTTCAGTTTAACAATGCAGAATAATTCCAGAGTGAAAGCCGCCTCTAATCCTCCATGTTTCAGATCTCACAGTGTGACTTCTCATCTTGCGTCCATCCGTCCACACCGAGGAACGCCGGGACACAGAAGGGGAAGGGACAGTTTTCTTCAGGAATGCTCATTTTAAGTGCAGCACAGCAGCTGCCTAAAAGACCCCGGTGTCCTCCCCCCAAACACACACATTCATCTGAACACAAAGGCAATTTCACAGGATGGCAAGCTCTCTCTCTCTCCCTCTATTCTTTCTCTCTGCTCCTTATCCGATCTGCATCCCTTCCTTTCCCTCTCACACACTCGTTCACACACAGGCTGTCATTAGCATGTAAATGGACGTCTGGGAAACACAAACGTGAACCAGTGGGAAAAAAAACCAAGCAAATAGTGAAAAGGAGAATGTCAGCAAGCCGTTGTATCAGAGGCATTCTCCTGCTGACTCTGTCTGAGGGGTTATTGATTCATCTGCTCATGCACCGCTCAGAAAAATCTGCAACTCGTCTGTAAAGGCATCAACATGAACCAAAAGCTTTTAAAATAGTTGTGAAAAACATTTTCAGGTGAACAGATAAGTTTTGTCTGGAATAGTCCTCCATATTCCTGTGAAGACTGGCCATCTTAATACAGACATGCTAACAAAGGTCAAAGGTCAAAAGCTGATAAAGTTACAACACTGACAGGTCATGTTCTGTTGTTTACTATGCATGTGTACACTAACTTTGTCATGTCCGCTTGTTCAACTGCTTGTTAACAAAAGCTATTTACTGGGATTTTCACACAACCATCTCCAGTGTTCTGATGAAAAGAAAATATCCAGTCAGCAGAAGTTGACTGGACCAGAATGTCTAGTTGATGTTATGGGTCAGAGGAGAATGGACAGACTGGTTGGAGATGATAAACAGGCTTCAGGATGTCAAATAAGCACTGGTTCCAAGTAAAATATGCAGAATATTATCTCTGAACACACAACACGTCCAACCTTTAAGCAGATGTTCTACAGCAGCTGGAGACCACACCAGGTGCCTCTCCTGCTGCTAAGAACAGGAAACTGAGGCTAGAACTCACCAGAACTGGACAATAGAAGGAAACACGCTGCTGGTCTGATGAGTCTCCATTTCAGCTCCACAGTCAGATGGTAGGATCAGAATTTAGTGGAAACATCATGAATGTATGGATCCATCCTGCATTTGTTGAACACAGGGGTTCCTCAGGGTTCAGTACTTGGCCCTCTTCTCTTTTCGCTATACACATCCTCACTTGGTGCAGTCATAAGCTCTCATGGCTTTTCCTACCTATGCAGATGACACTCAGCTTTTTGATAATGGACATGAATTGTAGGCATGTTTTTTTTCCATATTGTCTTTTCAATGTGGATGTGCTTTGGAGAAAAGCTTCTGCTAAATGACTGTACTGTAATGTAATGCATCACACCACCACCATGCTGGTGGTGTGATGGTGTGTGTGTGTGTATGGGGGGGGCATTTTCTTGGGCCATTTCTTGGTACCAACATGACATGGTTTAATCACCAGAGCTTTGTTTGAGTCTACGACACTGAATTAAGGCAGTTCTGAGGGAAAAAGGGTCCAAACTGGTACTAGCAAGCTGGTTCAGGTAAGTGACAGGTCAGTTTATATCAATGTTCTGAGACCAATAATCGATTGTAAAACTTGTCTTAAAAGAGTTTAAAGGAGAATAACAATCAATATTTCAGTTATTACTTTTGCTTCCTCAAAACACCGAGACTAACACTATATATGATGGTCGGTTTAAAGTCCTCCGAATAAGTTTCTTATCTCTAACAGTCTGCTGTGGATTTTGTTAGACGATCCGGATCAGTTAGTCTGTTAAATGAGCTCGCTGAGCTGCCAAAAAGCTCCTCAGTGCTTGGAACTGCAATTGCATAACGGCATCAGTGCTGAACATTTATGATGACGTCAGCTTGCCCTTTGCAGGCAGGTTATAAATAGCTCTTTGCCTTTGGGTGGCCGCTCAGAGCAGGTGTCTCAGAGCTCATCAAAACACTAATGAACTATGGACAACATGAGCTCCACACTACCAATCATTTGCTATTTACTCTGTAGCAGACAGGCTCATACAGAACAGAAATGAATAAAAAAGCATTACTTTTTTGCTATTGTAGTTGTGTTTTCTTGATCTGATGTATAATTGTTTTTAATGCTGTTTAACGTGTTTAATATCAGGCAGAAACACCCATTGGAAAGATAAAACTGAGTTAGCAGCTTAATAGGTGTGTTCCCCATCCTCCTCCTCAAAAACTGATCTCAAAGTTGCTTTTTCATGCAGCAATAATGACCTCCAGTTACCGTCAAAGAAAACACAACCTTTAGCTACTGCAAAAGGAACTTTATAATGTTATATTACCACCAGTAAGGTCCTACAGAGACCTTTTAACCAAAAGCAGGTCTGTTTTCAACCAGAAAGTGAAGAATATGGTAGATAAAAGTAAGTCTGTCTCTACTAGCAATGACCTTTACGCCATAAGTAGCGACGTGACCACAGTTTTGTTGTCCAGACTGTTCATCTACGTTATTCTGAGTTAATGCAGTTTGGTCCAGACAGCAGCGATGAGCGAGCGTCTGCAGCCTCTTATCATCTATCACTGAGAACAGATTAGTGTCTTTTAGAGGAGAAGCTTTCCAACAGGTGTTTAGATGTAACTATGAAGGATAGATGGACTCCCCATGATTATCTGATATAACTAACCACAGCTCTGTATGTTAATGATTCAGACAAATGCAATAATTCTAGTCAGCAATCTGTCTGAAAGTAACACAAATTACAGAACAGAGCCATATTAAACGTATGGAGGACGCAGGAGGCCTTGTTTCCCACCACTTCCCCCTCCTACCTTCCAAACACAAGTGCACAAAGGGACAGAGAGCACCTGAAACTGTGGAGGGTTACGTTTCAGGAGCAGCTCTCAGATTCCCTCTCAGCATCACAACAACCAGAAAAGCCTCCAGGCTCCGAGGCAAGGAAAAATATTAGAACGAACCAAAATCAGAAAAGAAGGAACCAAAACGCAGAGACTGAAAACAAGCTGAATGAGGTTTTTTATCCTTTCAGGGAGTCGTTTATCCTCTCAGTCTGTCTGAGAAGCGAATGCTTCTCAAGTACATTTGAACTTATCACCATTCACACGGGACATAGGAGAAACTTTTCGAGGCAATATATGAGTAATGTCTCAAACAGCAGCTCGGGTGTACACCTGGAAGGTATCAACCCAGTGATTCCTTTATGTTCTGTATATTTTTACAAGTCTTGAAACTCTAAATAAGCCATGACGCTAAGAAACTACGAACCACGGGAATCAGCACAGGGAGTAAAATGAGGCCTGATGTTGTCTTGGAACAATAATTTAGGGATGTATAACAGGTTACTTCCTGTCAGCGGGTGGGTGGGGCTTTGACAGTAACAAAATATGGAGATGCAGATGTCTGCAGGATGGGGCAGTCATCAGTCAAGTTTAATTTGGTTCCTGCTTTATAGCTGACGCCTGTTACATGCATGTGGACCGCATAATCTGATATCCATCATCAGATAACTGCAATTGAGTTTGATTATATGACCATCAAAGTCAGAAATTTGGGGATAATCCAGTTACTGTAATAATCTCATTTAATGCATGTACTTCCACTTCTGAAACACGATACTTGAAAAACCACTGTCTTTACAGTTTGTGGCATACGGACATAGTGACATGGCTTCCTGCTATTTTCTAAATTAATCCAGTCTATGAACATGGCTACGGCCATGATTTTAGCATTAGGTGCTAATGTGAGAGCTAATATGTTACTAAATGGTCTACAGATGAATATTTGACCAGTTTGCTGCTGCACCACGTTGTGTTTTCATTTAGTCTTCTGCTCGAGTTGTAACAGAAATGAAGGAAACTTTTGCACAGAATAAATCTGATAAACACTGACAAAAAAGAATTAGGGAGATGTGTTAATCGGATTTTTCAGCTTCTTATAATGCATTTTTTAAAATAAAATAAGGACCGCTAACTCTTGGGCCAGTGTCCTTCAGGTTTTAGATGTTTTCCTACTGCAACACACCTGAAATTGAAACTCAAACTGATGGGTCATTAAGAGGCTTGTGCAGAACTTTACAACTTTTGTTGAATAATTTCCTTTGAATCAGTTATGTTGTGAGCCCATTGATAAAGGATATCCGATATTTCTACTTGAGTTATCTTATAACCCCATAAACCAGGTAATGAACAGATTTCTGTTATGCAGCGTCTGATTGTTACAACTGAAATTAACACAGATTTCTCCCCAAACACTGATGTTTCTGCAAGTAGACCTGTAAATCAGATTTATTTAGTATTTTAACATCTGTACACATACAAAAACCTTGTGTTGCTTCCGCCATCCCAATGTGAACAAAGCAGAAGAGATAAGCATGATGTGCAGCAGCAGGAAGTTGAACCATAAACATATTTAGCAGCGGATTAGCTCTCGTTAACAGCTAATGGTAAGACTGCTGGTGCAGCCATATTCACAGACTGGATATTTGGAAAATGATAGAAATGAACATCACTACATACAGAACCTGTAGGAAATCTGATAATGGACATGAAATGTAGACATGTTTTTTTCCATATTGTCTTTTCAATGTAGATGTAGATGTTTCATATTATCCGATCATTTCCAGAAATCTGATTTTGACGATCAACGGATTCAAATTTGAAATTTGAAACCTCTAATGTTCACATTAAGAAAATAGGTCAGACAAAACGTATTATCTGCATTTTTCTGTGTGTTTTGGACAAAAATAATCAGAATAACTGTTTTTTTTCACAAATGGTTGATATATGAGTTAATAATAACATTACAACAGAGAACTAGTGGAAATGTGAAACAGTGTTGTGAGAACAAACACTTTTCAGACATTGTAACGGGTAAATGTCCGCACATGCAATCCCATTACCCGGCAATATGGCGGACATTTTGTTGGTAAGACCATGGCCCAAAGAGGATTTTACATCCGTTTTGTCAGGTAGAACATGTGTTCAAAACTTTATAAGATTCATTATAAAGATTCATCTTTGGGGCTGCAATTCTTGTCGGAGCAGAATGAGTAAACCTGTTTTAGTTCGTGGTCCGTTTAGACCGGCGCTCCAAAAATCTGAATGAAATTAAGCTGACAAGAAGCTGGTGGATCCAATGGATTTAAAATTAGGTGTGTTGGAGCAGGGAAACAACAAAAACCTGCAGGATAGCAGCGCCTGAGGACCACAGATTGACACCCCTGTTATAGATGATTTTTTTTTTTCATAACAGTGCTGAGGATTGACACACACTCATTCACTCACTCGGGGGGTGTCTGTACAGTTTCAGGGTGTGTTGAGGTCATCAGAATGATAATAGCACACGTTTGCACTGCTTTGGTATTGAGGTGTAATTCCATGCAGGCGTGTTAGAAAGCCGCACTGTGAGGACCTCTGTCCTCCTGCCACCTCACACACAAAACCTGAACGGCATGGAACGCCTCAGGAATGCTGCTCTGGTAAGAAAACTGGGAAACGAGGGGGAAAAACTGAAAGAGAAGACAGAAAGTGATGCTGCTCAACAAGACTGACCGGTTTGCTGGAACCAGACGAAGCATCGACTCTGGTCAAACCTGAACAACACGTATTAAAGCGACCCAAACCAGTGTTTTCCATCTGCTTAGTCATGAACTAGGAACTTATTCAATCTGTTGTTTCCACTTTCTGTGTCTCCACATGCGAGCCAACATCAGGCAAACCGTCTCCAAATACACCCACATTCCTCTACTGATTACGTTTACGATGACAGCTAGCTCTGGCAGCCCGTACACCCAGTCAGGGGAGGGCGTCACACTGCCAATGGCCAATCAGAATCCTGGATTGTTCTGACGCAAGAGGCTGAAAGTCCAGATGACTGCTGTTGATACTCCACTGGTCAGCTGATAGTAATACAGATCAATTCTATTTCACAACCCTCCAGTTTGTTTGGTTTCAGCTCCTCCAGACAGGTTCTTTTTCCCAGTTCATTAAATAATAAACATGTTATGTGTTCCTGGAACTGGTTGGAAAAGGTTCCCAAAGCTTCTTCATACTGGGATGCTGATGGGACGATCATTGCTGCATCAATGGGACGGAAGCAGG
>JBAMHX010000020.1:439274-458578 GCA_037177515.1 Pseudomugil tenellus
CTTTTAAAAAACTGATAGACGGCAGTGAAAAATACTCGGATCTGTAAAATCATTAATCCGTCTCGTCACTTGATTGTTAGCTGGCGCAGCTACAACAGCGTTGCGCTAACACACTGCGTTGTCAGATTTTAAAAAACTGATAGACGGCAGTGAAAAATACTCGGATCTGTAAAATCATTAAACCGTCTCATCCTGCATCCTGAAAGCGCAGAGAGAGGTCCCACTGTATTACTATATTATTTATTATCTCTTCTCTTTTTACTGATTTTATATGTTATATATATATATTATATGTGTTCTGCACAGGTGTGAGTATTATGGTGTGTGTGGAAAGAGACGACGTATTATAATGTGTGAATTCTGATGTTTGATACTGAAGTGTGTGATGTTTTATATATATATTCAGAATTTGTTTTCATTGGGTAAAGTACTTTCAACCACTTTTATATGAAAAGTGCTTCACAAATAAAGTTTGATTAACTGATGAAGACCTTGTATTGCTTGTATTGATAGACTTGAAGTCCTTCTTCCACCTTATCTCCAATTTATAATTCTCTCTTTTGGATCTTCACTATGTTGCTGGTGAGTCCAGTAAGAAACTAGCAGCTGAAGTAAATCTGACCAGTATGGAGAAGATAACAGGCCCACCTTGTTGAGTAAAAACAAGGCGTATTTCAAGCATTAGTTAAAATCCTGTGTGTGTGTAATGTTGTTTGTGTGGATACAAGAAAATAAATAAATATTAATACACCTATCTGGACCAATCTTATGTGGCATAGACATTAGATTCTGGATAAAACAGCTACATGAACATGACATTCAAACCCATATGTGTCTGTCAACTTCTGACCACAACTGTAAGTCATGAATCTGACGTAAGGTGTATAGTCGCCACATCCCTCCTAATCCTCAGTTATCCCGCACAGATTCACTATGAAGGTGTTAAAAACATTCAAGCAACAAAGACCATCTTGTCTTTCGGTGTTAATGTGCCGCCATCTAGTCGCACTGAGCGTTGCGTTAAGGTCTACGTTACCTCTCTCTCTCTTTCAGTCCTAGAAAGCTGCATCTGTTTCAGCATCTGAGACCTCTGCTCCATCACCAGCGTCTTCTCGTAGGTGAAGGCTGAGATGTCGTTATCATGCTGGGAAGGAGAGAAAACGCTGTATCTGACAAGAGCAGAGAACAAACAGCTCCAATGGTAAATACCAACGTGGCTTTGTCTCACCATCTCCACTACTTCCACCTCAGCATCCAGTCGCAGGTGATAGAGGAACATCTGGAGGTCTTTCTTCATTTGGATGCTGTTGTCGTCCATCTGGGCGACGGTGAAGATACGCATCTTACACCTCCTCCACACCTGCAGGAGGAGTGCTTACTGTGAGATGGATGGTTTCAGGGATTAGCGCAGTCCCAACACACTAACAAACCTTGTGCTGTCGCAGCAGGAAGGGCAGCAGCATCAACATGCCCCCATCATGGACCACCCACCACACATCAATGGTGCCCTCCCCCAGCCGGTCCTGGTTGGTGGGGAAACTGTCCACATTTTTGGCTACAAGTAAAGCTTGATGGGCAGCTGTGGTCTCTCGTATCGCCTCTGGGTGGATGGAAGATCAGACAGATTGATGGACAGATCAACATTCTTTATAAATAAGCGTATAAAATCACATTTTTATCAAACACGCCCCCCCATCTGCATTGTATTTCTACACATTAGAGCTGACGAAATACTGAAAGTGATGAAAAATGTTATATATCCATTTGTTACCTATGAAATTCCTCCAGGACTGTGGGTCATTGGCTTGTTTCCAGGTTCCAGGCCAGGCCATCAGGACTGTGTTGTGCTTCATCCCCCCCAAACCTGCAGACTGGATGAGGTGGGAGATGCCGTCTCTAAGGTTTGAAGACACCACAACATGACAGAAACCTTTGGTGCGCTCAGCTGACATGGAAGACTTGATGTTCTGGATGAGAAAAGATGAAAAAGGGCATTAATGTTATTATCATCAACTGCAGGTCAGATTAAAAACTTTCCAATAAACCAGCCAGTTAGTTGCTCTTACTCTGCAACCTCCTGTAATGCTTTCAGAGTTACATGTAAAGCACAGAGAAGATTTGTGTGTCTGAAATGTGCAACACCAGTAAAAGTGCTTTGTCTTATATCTTTAATAAAACATGTAGGTTTATGACTTGCAATCCCACTTCCTTGTTTTCTCCCTCTAAACCCGCTCATCAGACTCAAAGTTTCTGCTTGTGTGAAACACCTTCATGCCAAAAAGGATTTTTACTCTTAAAAAATCTTCTACACGTACAAATCTTATCAGAAAGTGTTCCTGCTTTATCCTAGATAGCTGTAGAACAAGCCATCCGAGCCAACAGAGGGACATTGTGAAATAAAACAAGCGCACCAGCAATGTTTCAGTGGGTTCAGCAGATCACGTTCAACACTGATAACTTCAGTGGAGCTCTCCATTCCTGCTGCTGGAACAGCCGCCTGAGATACATAAACTCTTCCTCTTGAGCTTGAACATTTGGACATTCTCCAGTGAGGGAATAAAACGTATGGACTGAACCACCAGCAGGTGGCAGAGTTCACCAGTCTGGTTAGCTGAAGCTCTAAATCCTGATTGACACGCCAGCTTTGTGGTGGATCTAGAGGTGACTTTGTAGTACATGTGAATGATAAACACACATTAGCACCAATAAACAGACAGCATGACGCACATTCAGTTCTGGTAGGAAACAGCTCAGGTCCAAACCTCGGACTGGTTCTGCTTTTATCAGACTGTTCTGCATGTCCTCCGTACCTGCTCTGCTTTCTTTGCTTCCGTTTCTTTGGTGAGGTATGTCCCCTCCAGGACGTTCCCTACAATCGTCAGGCCTTTGCCTGCCTTCAGCTGAGTGGTGAGGGACAGCAGACGTGGGTGTTTCACTCCATGGTCCGAGTCCAGGTTCAGGAGCACCAACATCTGAGGCCTGGACACATCCAGAGGGTGGTTGGTGCAAACAAGCAAGTTTTATCAGGTTTAAGACTGAAATTAAGACATTTGTGCTGCTTCTTTTATATTATTGCTGTTTTTTTATTAATCTGAGTAGATATTTGTGACTATGAGAAGTTCTCCTCATCAAGGTCATAAGTGATGAGTAAACAGCTAAATATGGCACGGACACTTCGCAGCCCAACACTGCAACTGAACCCGTTTTGAAGGTCAGCCAACGAGCTGACGATAAGCCACTCGCTTATCGTCTCCTCTGGCACATTATGCAGAGAAGCGAGAGATTTATCAAATGAAGCCTCGGTGTCTATTCCTGTCTCCTTATTGTCCACCTGACTCCACATCCAGTAAACACCCCCCCTACCTCCAGTTCTTAGTGTGTGGTGGAGCTTCCTCCAGGCGAATGAGGGCGTAGCGGGCTGCGTTCAGGGACAGGCCGCGGATGCCGTCACCCCATTCTTTCTCTGCTCTGTTGGGGCAAACGCAGAAATAAGCTCCAGTACCATGGAAGACACAACAAACACGGAATGAGTTGGGAAAGTTTTTATGAGGCCTTACCCTCTGTATTCGATGTATTTGTAGATGCAGCCAGCGATGGCCATGGCAACGATGGCATAATACCAGGAGGAGATGAACATGAGGGCAAGGCACAAGCTCATTCCCAGGAAGGACAGCGTCCTGGTGAGAAAAAAACAAAAAAGCCACAAAGCTTTTCTTCATCTGCTCATCTGAGTCATATATTCTGCTTGGAAGTGTGTTAATGAAATGAAAGTGGTTCAGACTGAAAAGCTGAGAGGCTTAAACTCAGGGAAACCGATTAAAACCCACAGACAACAATAGTGTCTCATCTCATCACACAAACTGCACATCAGTTAATGTGTTCCTGCACCCACACCCACCAGTGGTAGTACTTGAACCGAGGCCTCCAGTTGGGCGTTCGCAGTAGGGTCTGAACGGCACAGGCCAGGTTGACAAACAGGTAGCACATGAGGAAAAACCTGTGAGGGCCAGAACAGACCGCTGCTTTATCATCTAAATCTCTCTTTTAGGAATAACCAGAAGCAGCTTTAAGAGGAAGGACTTGAGGGATCACAGATACTAACATGGAGAGGATAGGAGCTACAGCGTCCAGGGAAGCGATGAGGATGCCGATCTCACAGATCCCAGCAGTCAGCAGCAGAGCCCAGGTGGGTTCTCCGTTAGCTTTCCCATGACCGAACACCTTTCAGCAGAGACACGCGAGCAGGCGTCAACAGCTGGAACACCTTTCAACAGCAAATGCCGCCTGCTAAGGAGCAAATGTGTCTCTAACCTGTAAGAAAGGGACAATGCCGTCTCGAGCAATAGCCTGGAGAAGACGAGGGGCGCCCGTCAAACTCTGCAGACCTGCCCCACAACAGGAGAAGAAGGAACCAATCACAATAACCCACGGTGAGGGCCAGGATAACGTCCCTATAACAAGGTTCCCTTTGACTGAATCGCCAAATCTGCAACACAGAACATGCATTAAGTGAACAACAGTGTGTTTTGCTCTTCTTTACAACAAGAAACGAATGTCGGGAAATGGGTTCGGCTCAGATCTAAAAACATTTTACACCCCCCACAAAGCCCGTTTGCTATTTCTGATAGTTAAACTGAAGAAGTTCTGTGGTAATGTGGAGCGCAGTAACCAGATGTTTCACCATATAACAGCAGAAAACTGGAGCAGGAGAGTGAAGCTGCAAATTATTCATCAAGCTTTGCACCATGTGGTTTACATGTTTACAGCAGAAAATATGCCACAAACAGGACTCAATTTATACTGCACACATTTTTATTTTTGAAGATTATAAGAGAAACTGAGTTTGGTCATACATGTCACTTTAATTTGTTTTTAATTTGTTTTTTCATGAAAATGCTTCACATCACGTTCTCTTTTCCAGGAAGGACCAAAGTAACTTACCAACCAGTTACTTCTACCATCCAACCACCACAGTTCTGTTTTTTCTACAAGTCACTTAATATAAATTTCTCTCATCATTCATTTGCATTTGTTCTGGTAGCAGCTTGTAAATAAAACCACATACACTGAGTCAGCATGCAGGCAGTGATTGATGATTCTCTGCGACGGGGACGTTGTAAATTATTTCATCCTTCATAGTGATGGAAGATTAGCTATTAGGTTTAAAAAGTGGGTTTATTGTGACTTAATGGCGTATTTTTGTCCTAAAATTCAGGACAAAAACAAAAGTAAAACTGATATTTAAAGGGTTAAATTCTTAAAACGCTTTTATGAAGTTTTGGTCAGGGCTGAAATTTTCTGCAAAATTAGGCAAAAAAAAAAAAAGCAAAAAAATATTAATCTTTAAATTTTATGACAGTTCTTTGGAAGTTATTTTCACCGTAATTACCAGAGAAATAGTTTGTTAAACTGAGATATAATAGTGAAAATTTACTTTGGAAATGAGGACAAATGGATTGGTAAATTTTAGCAGCGTTCCTGGTAAGGATGCCATTCTGACTGTTCAGATCGTAAAATTCTGGTCCATCATTTCTGTTTTCCATTGATTTTAAATGACAAGAAATTAATGAGAATTATTTAAATAAATTGGTCCTTCTGAACAAAAAATGACATTTTAAAGCTGATTAGAAGAACAAAACCTGAATAACACCAAATAAACCCGGATTTTATCCTCATTTCTTTCACTGAAACACTAAAGTATTTATAAGTATTAAAGTCTCACTTGTCTCGAAGCAGGACTCCCTCAATACAGGCACCAAACAGAACCACACAGGTGATGTCTGAAGCAAACTGCTCAGGGAAATTAAATTAATCCAGATTACACAGCAGACACACGTGATGACTGGTCTGTTCTGAGTGCTCTTCTGACCCAAGTATTGTATCTGACTACTCCACAGTCCCTGCACCTAGAAGATATCCACATTAGCAGCAACCAGAACCTGTAATAACACTGTTTATCTTTGTTAAGGTGCAAGGATACAGATGATAGAAGTGGTAGCAATAGCCAGGATGGTGCCAACGGGAATGGACTTCTGTGCATCCCTTAGGTCTCCTGACCGGTTGGAACCAGCCATGATACCTTAGAAAGAAGAACAGAGTCAGACATGTTGCTCTGATATCCTGTCAATTAGAATGAATATTGAATCAGAGTCTCACCAGTGACGGAGGGGAAGTAGATGCCAACCAGCAGTGTGAAGAAAGTGGTGATGTCATTGACGACGTAGGGCATGTAAATGTCCGTGGTCGGGTCACTTCCCCCAACAGATTCAATTTTCTGATTTTCCACCAGCATGCCCAGAGGGCCGTACTGTGACCACATGTTTTCTACAACAGAGACAGTCGAAAGATGTCTTAGCACGCAGCTTCTTCTCCACATCAACTGCTTGCAGGAAGGAAAAATCAGTGTGAAATTCAGATGTTAAATAAAAGTCTGTTATTTATGCTGCTTGTGAGAACCGAACGAGGCTCTAAAAGATGACCAGTATTGAGCGATCACTGATATTAGAATAGCAGCAAAAGTAAACTGGATAGTCAACCTTTAGTAATCAGACCAGAATCAGTGGAAGCAGCTCCCAGTTTGTGTTCAGGAAGCACACACCCTCTCTACCTTTCCGATCAGGCTAAAAACTTTCCTTCCTGATAAATCTTATGTCTGGCTTGGTGACCCTGATCCGTGCCTTAAGGTCTGCTGCTGGGAGACATCCCATGATGCACTGAGCACTTCCTTCCATATGTTGCTTTCACTTATGCTGCTTTTTGACCCCCTTTCCTGTCCTCTCCACCCCCAACAAGTCCAGGCAGATGACTATCCTTCCTGGTTGTGATGGAGGTTTTTACTTCCTGTTAAAGGGATTTTTTTCCCTTTCCCTAGTTGTTCATTTTCAAGATGGAGGCCTTATCAAGAAGATTTATTTCCCCAGCTAGACTGTTATTTTTTATTATTTGTTTGTCTGAACACATTGATCAGAAAAGGAATCGCACAAATAAATCTAAACCAAACTGAATAAATACACTTTTAGTCCTAAGTCATAAATCATATGAAGGTTTGTCAGAAGAACTGACAGAAGATTTAAATAAATAAAGAGATACATTAGCTGGGCTTTGTGGCTTTCTGTCAAGCAACAGCTGGCAAAATCCATCCGGTGGTCAATATAACTTAGTCTCTCCACTTTGTTTAAAAGAGAAAAACACCCATCAAACTGTAATGAAATATCACCAGTCATGTAAAAAATGATTCAAACATGTGAGATTCTGTAAATCTAAATAAATAATGTTTCCATAATACTGGAATAAGAGATCTACCAGCTGCACAGCTGGGATTAATGGTCCAGTCATGTAAATATACAAAAAGCTTAAATCTGTCCCAGCAAGGAGAGAGCAGGACAGGAAGGCATTATGTAAGCGGGAAGAATAATGTGGTCGTGTTTCCAGTTTTCCGACACCTGCACAAGGTCGCGCAAGTTCACAAGAAATATGACAAGAATGCACGTGTGCAAACGGCTGGCAGCAAAACTGGTTTGTCACACAGTTTGCTCTGCATTTCATAACCATCTGGTACATACGGAGTGCACATGATTGCCTAAGGGTTTTTTTTTTTATCCTGGTTGGTTCAGAGACACGTTTCTCTGCTTGGGTAATACTGGGTGCTAAGTAATAATAACATGATTTATGTATCAAACCATTAACCATGTAGAAGAACAAAACGTTTCCCAGCATCTGGTGAAGAGCTGCCACTAGAGGGCGTCACAGTTCAGTTTAGATTCATAACTTTTGGCTTGGAAGCAGATTCTTAAACATATTTCTAAGGCTGCAGTACGTTTTCTCCTCAAAACTGTTTTAATTGAAGTGTTTTCAGACAACACACACAGTCATAAAAAGCAACAAAGACTTAGCTTCACACTAAGCAAAGGAGAAAAATTAAAGTCATCTACATGCATATGTATGAATTCAGAAGGATGCGTTTGCAAGACAGGATGAAAAAATGGGTTTGGAATTAAATAGATCCAGAAAAAAGTAACACACACAGTGGAACAACCTAGAAAGGTTCAATAGTGAAAATCTGAGCTTTTCTAGCTTCAGATTACACATAATCTCCTCTGTTCAGCTGATGTGTAAATCTTCTACTTGAGAGTGATCAAAATCTCTGGTCATGAAGCCTAAAGCCTAACTGCAAGCTACAATCATATCTTCCTCAAAACAAGCTGTCCTCTGTGTTTGGTCGCACACGTGGTTCACTGCACAGCATTTCTGTAGGGACCGTCTGCAAATGGCAACACCGAAACAAGAAATTCCACCGTCAGAGGCGAGGGCTAGGAGTATTACCCAGAACATCCCCAATCTTCCGTTTCCCCAGTCCTTGAACGCAAATACACAAATACCTTTTATTTGTACTTGAATTGAGGTCAATCAGAAGAATAGTTTTAGAGATATAGCCAAAACAGTTTTCAGGTTTGCGACACTCCGTTCAGGGATATTAAAATACGACATGTAATGTCATTTAAATCATTTATATACGTTTATAACTTTTTTTCTACTACATTTCTTGGATCGCAAAATAAAACTTCAACAACTTCAAAGATATTTTGAAAATCTATTTTTTAAAGTGTTGGGGAGAGAAAAATTCATTACAAATAATAGTTACCTCGATTAACCATATTAAATTAATTTTGATAAAGAGCTATTTTCATGTCCATAACATTGAACGAGATGGTTTATGAGTTTGGCAGCACTACAACATAACATTTTGTACTGATTGTCCCTTTATTAAAAATAAAATGATAAATATCTCCTAAATCACATTTTAGCACATTTATTAAATTAAGAATTACAAAATCATTAAGATATGATGTTTTTTTTTTACTTACCTTGAAGAAAAAACATCTTGAAAATGAAAAGAGCCTTTTATCAAAAGTCATTTAATGTGGAAATAAAGCTAATAAATTGAAAGCAAAAGTAGTGAAAGCAGGAAACTTATCCTAACTTCTCTGGAAAGAGAAAGGCTGTCATTGCAGCATGTCCTTTGTTTATTCTGCAGCCAATGAGAAACAAACTTAGACAGCTTTATTCCCTTGATGAAATCAATGCGCAGGCTTTCTCATCATCTTATAAAGATACCGCAACCTAAATCTGCAGAAGGATTTCTGGGACTAAGGATATGTCGATCTCAGGGTGTTAGGTGGATAAAATGAGCTTTTAGCTGTTTCTACTACAAAATGCACCAAGATGATTAAATAAAGACAGACCAGGTACCTGAAATGACCCCACTGGTCAGGCCCGGGATGCCCTGCACCACAGTCACATTGTTATTCTCAAAATACTCGTTGCAGGTAGCGTTGAGCTCAGGCCCATCACAGAACAGCCGCCACAGCTTGGTAGTGACCGTCAGGTTATCTATGATATCCGTCTTCAGACACTTGTCAAAGTCGTGGTCCTGCAGAGTGCGATTTCCCAACATGCAAACACTGTGTAGGAAAAAGGAAATAACTAACCTGAAATAAAAAAGTGTAGCTTGACAACTACAAGTAATATACGCTGCGACATGTGAGATTACAGCAGAAGAGCAGGAGTCAATATAAGCGTTAGCATATCAGAAAACCTACAGGAAGACAGTAGAGAATGTAAATTATCATCTCCCCCTAAAAGAAAAGCACATTACTTTCATTACTTTCAGTGAAATCCAAGAGATAGCTGCCAGTCCATCTAGAAATGAGTGAAGTGATGTTTGATAAAAATGAAAGTGTGCAGTGTGTGTAAATATCTCAGGAAGCTGAGGATGATGATGGACACATCTATCAATGTATAGTCAGGATAATCTAGGGATAGACCCCACATTCACCTTAGAAACACCATGAGGACCCAGAAAGAAATGAAACTCAAGTTAGTTTATTATAGAAATGGAGAAAATCACTAGAAAATCGCCTTTATCTCCATGGAAACCAATAGGGCCTTCATGATTCATTTAAATAAAGCAGATCATAGGTGAGCATTGCAGAGTACTTTTAGAGCTGGAATAACATTTTTAATATAAAATAGTAAAAGCAAGATTTTTAACTGTGAGCCCCACACACGAGACAGACGTCTCTGATCCTTTTATGCGACACCTTGTTGTGTGGTGAAATTATTCGAAGCTCTAAAGTGGATGTTCTCATGTTTTTCTTACATTTCCATATGAATTGCTTGAGGTCTGAAGTGTTTATTTTGAAACCCATCATTTTGCTATGCTACATGTTAGCATTGCAGCTAGCTGGTATGCTTTAACACCTTGTGTACTGTACGTGTTGCGTGCGGCCTTCGGCATTGCGGGGCTGTCGTAATAAAAAAAAAAACAGGTTAAATAATATCTCACATCTATACTTACGGAAAATCTGGTGGCTCAAAGATGGTCTTGATTACTCCAGCATAGATGGCAAGGATGGAGAGGATTACACACGCCAGGAAGACCAACGCCAGCTTGTTCACATATTTGACCCCGACAAAGACGACTATGGCCATTAGAGCGAGGCAGCACGTGCCATAGACACGCATGTTGTTCAGCAGGGCATCTACCTCGTCCTCCTTTCTCTCCGCCACAAAGATGGCAGCTTTAGGCACAATATAGGTCTAAATAGGGAAGTATAGATTAAAATAACCCAATTTGCCACGTACATCTACTCTTATTTGTTTATTTTTTAATATAAAATGAAGTAGGGGTCTCACTCACCAGCAGAATCTCTATGGTACCCAGGATGTACATGGACCCAGCAAAAGTGGTCCCCAAGTAGAAACAAAGACCCACTGCTCCACCAAACTCTGGGCCCAAAGACCTGGAGATCATGTAGTATGAGCCTCCAGCTGGAGAGCAAAGACAAAAATCATAGATTTAGCAGAAGATGAAGCAGTGACTTATCTGGAGGAACAGCAGAGCGAACGAGTTTGATCACAGCTGAAGCATCCTACCTGGTACAACACCGTTAGTAGCAATGGCACTCATGGATATGGCTGTAAGCATGGTCTGTGGAGGCAGGAAAGGAATGAAAGTCACCTCAAATATCCGTTCTCACCAACATAATTTTCAGCTTTTCCAAACAATAAGATCCTTGATGGCTTAATGTAGCATTTAATCCATCAAATGCTTCTTAAGAGTCTCAAAATCTTCTGGGTTGGTTATGGACACAAACTTTTCTGTGAAATAAGTCACTGCAGTTGACGATATATACATGAGTCTGTTACCCAACGGTGGAGTCTGAATGCGAGGAAGCTCAGAGACAAAGGCAGAATGACACAAGGGAGCAGGTACAAAAGAAAGTAGGCGTGAGTACAGAGGACAAAGAGGATAACAAACCTCTTGCTCTTTGCTGGATTTCTGGTTTAAAGTGACAAAGAAGTTGGATTAAAACCAATTAGCTCACAGTTTCCACTGAAATCCTAAGCAGCTATACAGCAGCTTGGACCTGAGCACTAGCAGAGTCACTGCAACATCCAGACCGGCGGAAAAGTCACTTCACCACCAGCTTTGGTGTGTTTTAGAGATTCACAGAGAGGCTTGTGAGGCATCTAAAGAGAGATTACGGATCTGGACTGCTCTAGTACAACTGAGCTGAAGATCTGGATGAGAGCAAAACATTTTCAAGTAACTAAACCCAGTCCAACTGAGCTGACTTATGTTAGATTCATTGACCTGGATGAGTGAAAACCTTCAGACACAAAGGCCAGAAGTTTTACTGCGTAATATTAATGAACCGCTGTTCATTTATACACCTGAGACATTTAGGCTCTTTGAAAAGCTTCATTTATATCCAGTCATGTTACTGACCTCTTATCTGTTAACCTAATTAGTTGTCAAAAGCTGTCATGTGTTGGCCAATCCATCTGTGAAAATGATGCCTCGTGAACCCTGAACCACTCACACTTTCAGCCTGATGAATCCTGGTTCATCAGGGAAGAAAAAATCTCTTGATGGAATAACCTGCTCTCACAATATATTCAGGTACCAGCTGAGTTCATTCATTGGATACATATTGTTGCTGAACTTAGACCTGACCAATCGCAGCAACCCAGATCATAGACTTCCCCCACAGGCTTGTACAGTAGGTACTATCCATGATGTCTGCATCACTTCACATCAGACCACTTT
This sequence comes from Pseudomugil tenellus, assembly GCA_037177515.1. NCBI lineage: Eukaryota > Metazoa > Chordata > Actinopteri > Atheriniformes > Pseudomugilidae > Pseudomugil > Pseudomugil tenellus. Next base: position 451,387 of record JBAMHX010000020.1, read on the forward strand.
CAGCTCCAGAGTCCAATCTTTATGCTTCCGAGCAAACTTTTTCTCCCGCTATTCTGACTGATTGATGGTTTTCTTCTTCTACACAGCTGTTCATGTGGAAATGTTCTTGCTTTCTGCATCTCCTTTGATGTTTTTCTCTGCTTGATGCCGATGATTTGAACCTTCTTAGATAGAATAACATCTTTTCCGTGACCAAAAGATGCGTCTCCTACATAGTTTAGGAAAAGAGAAGCTGCTTATTGCATCAATGGGCGTTAAACAACTTGTTGCAGCTGGAACATTCATAGAGTAATTATCCAGTAGGATACTTCTTCTAGTTTATTTTGGGTAAATCCAGGTGGTGACTATTTGACTGTGTTCACATAAATAAACTAATATTTTTCATTAAAAGGTAAAATGTGGTGAGGGCTTTGGTTCAAGGTTTAAGTCAAGGTTCAATTCAGGTTCAAGTCTGAATGTTAAATGTTTTAGTATCATTATAATTTTTTTTATATATTTTTATTTGATTTTTAATTTTTTTCCCTTTTTCAAACGTTTTCCTTATCATTATTGTCATTATTGTAATTACCATTTTATCATACTTGCATCAGATCTTTGTTTATTGTAAAACTGAACAATAGTAGAAATAAAATTTGGGTTGATGATATTTCTTTGGTTTTATTTAAATCTACACATTCAAAATATTTAAAATTGAACTTAAATGCTGGCCAAAGAGGAGTGAGACATGTAACCACTAATAACTGGTCTGTCACGTATTTCTGTCTAAATATTAACAGTATGGACGACTGTTTGTTTGTCTTTGTCATTATCATTATTGATCTGTCAGGAATTACCAATGGAAACCTGCTAGTGGCTAAAAACCGTTTCGCACCAACTCTGAATAATTCCTCCAAATAATCTGCACAGCAATATTTTTATGGAATCAATGCCAAGTTAATGGAATTGTTTATATCAGTCTCAAACTTCTGTCTTGCAATTTTACGAGTTATTTTTCTAATTCCTCTGACCAATCAGAGGAGTGTTGACATCATCACCAGTCATGTGTTATGCAAGAGTCACTTCATCGCTGTTCATTCAAACTTTGCATCACCTTGGTTCAACATCCTTATTGTTTTTTTCTCTGCTTTGTCAAACCGGGTGCTGAAGCTTATCATCAAACTGTCCCACAAACATACTGAAGTCAGTCCTGAAGTTGCCATGATCCAGCTTTAGATCCTCCACTAAACATCTGATCTCCCTAAGTTTTTCTACAACACGATGAACAAGCTGCTTCTTCTTTTCTTTCTTTTGCCGCATCAGCACAATATTATTGATGCAGAATCCATGTTTGTTTTTCCCACCTTGCGAGTGGGTTTTAGAATATAAACTAAAAATTCTGCTGTCAGGGGAGACAGGTAGGGGTATATCCCCAAACACCCCAATCTTCAATTCCCCCAATCCTCAAATAACAAGGCCTGTGCTGTCAGAAGCGACGGCGAGGTATATCCCCAAACGCCCCCAATCCTCGAATAGACACAATACAATAATATAAAGACGCACAAAGCTCCACCTGATGTGGAAACTTGGAAACAGCCCAGTATGACATCAGGACAGGATGTATCCTGAGGTCATGACCTTTTATTTTGAAAATAAATTGTGAAATTTGGAATTGGGGAAAGGAGGATTGGGGGCATTTGGGGATAAACCCCTAGCTGTAGGCCTTGTTTATTTATAATTTTGCATCACACATGGTGCGCATAGACAGAAATGTTGACATTTCAACAAGTTTGTGTTGATTATTTGCAGGGTTTTGCTGTGGAAATGCCTTAAATATGCCTTTTTAAATGATTACCTCCATAAATAAACATAGTCCCATTTAAATAAATATATATTTGGCATGGGAGTAGCACATTATTACCCAAAAAATACAACTTTGAAGCTTTCCAAGAACGTCTGTGCTTGCAGTGATATGTGCAGACAATGTTTCTGCTCTGCACATGTGATCAAACCGAATGCAGTAGGACAAAGCAATCATAAGATGATGGAAAATAATCTGCGCCGTCTAAGTGCAGCCTGGTCCTTTTTCTTAATCTGGAAAATAAATCTGTATTTTTTCATGCAACAGACATCAAAACAGTTATTCGGTTTTGGAAATAAATGATCTTGTACTGAACAAGATCAAGGCCTCAGTTTGTGCCCCATAAACAGGTGGCAGATATGGGACCGTCAGCATGAAGTCAGATGTCCTCTAAGCAGTAAAAATGACCATTAATCCATCTGACCGAGCACTTATGTAACAGCAGGAAAGTAAGGCAGGGTTAACTCTGCTAGATCACTTGGGGGAGATTTTAATAAAGGAAATGGAGCTCCCATCTTTCCAAAGTTCAAACAGTGACGCAATTTGATATAAATTCAGGTATAAGAGGTGAGGAGAGTTTTTATGCATCTAAAACACCAAAGACGTCGTTATGATTTGAAAATTAACCACAAATCAATTTTAGCTTTATTCCAGGATGACGAACACTTTCAGTGGTACGATGCTGAGACAATGATCCTGTTTCTACAAAACATCAATATAGGGTAAAAAGTGCTCCACAGAGATTACACTCAAGGTTTCAGGTCTGTACTTTCCATGATTAATCTGAAATAATCCACTATCTGTAGTGGGAAAGGCAAATATAGCTATTGTGTGGGTGTGCAAGTCGGCATGTTTCTGACATTTTGCAGATGGACGGATTACGGCCAAGCCGGTACCATTAGAAGCAGAGTACATCTACGAGAGATGGAAAGTCGCACTCGCATCTTAATGTATCTGTGATGCCATGAAAAGCACTTCCATAATCTTGCACATTACTGCACTAATGACTTTGGCTGTAAATCCCTTGATGCAGAACAAATAATGCTCGTGATCCAAAACCAGACACATGTTGATTATCGTATGAAGTACTCACGCATGAGCAGCACAAGCCCACGATGGCCAGAGACTCCAAGATTCCAGCGGTGCCAACGATCCAGGTAAGGCGCAGGAAGAGGATGACCCCCAGGATGTTCTGGAGGCACGGGAGGTAGACACCCATGAAGGTCCCCATCTGAGGGCTCTGCAGAGGATGATGATATGCAAGAGGAAGAACACCAGTTCAAAAGTGTGTTTATGATAAACAGGGTAAGAATGGAGGAAATGCTGAGAAAGATTCTACTTTATAAAAATCCTGGACAAAGCCTCTATTAACTCAAATGCAACAAAGTGCAAATCTCATCTCAAAGTGAGACATTTTACAATTTCACAGAAAATATGAGGTCATTTTGAGTCTCTTAGAAGCGACATATGTGTAGTTCCAAGATGATGTTTAGCATTGTGTAGCGTCTCCTTCTCTTCCAACATCTGTCTATAAACATCTGGGAAGTGAGGAGACAAGTTGCTGGAGTTTTAGGAGTAATGTTGTCCCATTCTGGTCTGATAAAGGATTCCAGCTGCTCTACAGTCCCAGACCTTGTTGCTGGATTTGTGCTCCAGATGTTTTGTATTAATGAAAGGTCTGGACTGCTGGCAGACCAGTTCAGCATCTGGACTCTTCTCCTGTGAAGCCATGCTGGTGTGATGGATGCAGGATGTGGTTCACCATCGTCTGGAAGATCTTTCCTGAAAGAGACGTTGTCTGGATGGAAGCAGATGTTGCTCTAAAACCTTCATGTACTTTTCAGGCATTGATGGAGCTTCATAGATGTGGACGCTGCCAATGTCCACTAATGTCCCCGTCCCCCCCCCATAACATCAGAGATGCAGCTTTTCTACTGTCCAGTTATAACAAGATTTGGTCACAAGAATGTCAGTGTGTTTATGGATCCTGTTTACATATGGCTTCTCTTCTGCATGATGGAGCTTTAACCTGCATTTGTGGATTTTAGAGACAAAGATTTTCAGATTTTTTTTCTGAAATGATTTCCAGTCTGTTTTAATTCAGTACTGCTTCCCAGCTGTGCTACTAGCAAATATCACAGTTTCATATACAGGAAAATCTAAAATAGCTTAATCTTTTCTGGGGGGCTTTTTTTAACCCAATCATGTCACTGACCTTTCGATAATCTAACTTGTTAGCTGCAACATTTTCCTCCTGTTTCTATCGAGCAACACTTACTTTTCCAGACTTATTTCTTTCAAATATTGATGTTTTCTATGTTTGTTAAGTGAGTAAAATAAAGAAATCAAGTTTCTACATCACCAGTCCTCGACTATTTGCATTATTCATGACTAATTAGTTAAAGGAAGACATAACAGTTGTGGTTTTATAGAAACAAAAACTTTTTAAAACAGAGAAATCCATCGAGCACACAACAAAAGCTGCGACTAACAGAGAGAGATTTATAGAGATTGCTTCTAAAGATGGATACTTGTCAAACAAAGCAGTTTTCAAATGGAAACTAGAAAAGCACTCGGACCTCCACCAGGCTTATTTTTCTCACGGAAAATCATGTCTTGTATTTTTTTTGCAAGCAATTTGGGTATTTTTCATTGACTTATATCCACATGGAATGATAAAGAATCCTTGCAAACATTCCTGGATCCAGACGGTTTTCGGGATCACCCCCAAAATTTAATCACTTCATCTTTCTGTTCTGCATATATCCTGAAAATGTCACAAAAACTTAACCATTACTTTCCAAGTTATGTTTTTAGAAACAAACAGACAAACTGTCCTGATGACTTTACCTCCTTGGTGGAGGTAATGAATACGACATGCCACCATTTCTATACACAGCTTTAAATTTACATTACTGGCAACAAATCATCAAAAATCCTGCAATGCTTCTATTAAAAGCTCCATTCTGTAACAACATGCAACAATGCACACAGACAAAAGAAGTCACCTCAGATTACCGAGCAGCTGTATTTATGTCCAAACCTACAGCACAGGTCCACTTATCCCAGACATTGACGAGCATACACTCATTTCGAGATGGTTCTGCGAGGCAGTGGGAGGTGGCCAAACGCACGGGACAGAATGGACTGGATGCTTTTATAACCAAAAGCCAAAATGTGAGCATTGAAGGATCCTCTAGTATTGATTTTCTGTCCGAATCTCCTCTTTGTCAAACCCACATACATGATTTATGGACTCCCTCGGAGAACTTTAACATACATACCAGAATTTAATGAGCCTACAGTAACTTGATCTGCACATATTTTCTTTCTCTCCATCAAAAAGTTTAGAAGTGTAAAATGTAAAAAAGTGACACAGAAGGAAGACAGTGTGGTGTATGACCAGAAGAGGATTTAAGGATAAAACAAACAGCAGGTCAGAGACCTCCATGTTACGTAATGCTTGTTCAGCAGATTGAGAAGAACTGTATGCCGCCTCATACTGCACACACAAGGCTGTCACCTTAACAGCTTTCTTCTTTGGCCCCTCATCTTCGTCGGCCTCTTCGTGCTCCTGGGCTCCCTGGGTCAGGTTGGTGTAGTTTGCCAGCTTGTTAAGAAGCGATGACACCATGGGGTTGCTGTCCATCTCCTCCTGCAATATCAGACATGTTTATGGTTTGACTTAGCTGATCGTGTTCTCTTCAACTAAACCAAATATGAGTGGGTCATTGTGTCCAATGGTTGCCATTGGTTACTGGGCTGATTACCTACATGTCCACCTTAGTTAGTTTTGAAATTTGGAGTAATTTTTAGTTTTCTAACTGTCAGAAACATCTAGAACGGTATGTTTGGATCTGCTTCATACAGTGATTCTATACACGCATTGACGACCACAGAACATCGAGACAGCCAAATGGCAAAGCTTCAGCTGACTGAAGTTGGAGGAATGAAGCAGCTTTTTATTGTAAATAAACTCGGACTGACATGTTGCCGAGCTGAGAGAAGATTGCTACATTCCCCTGTGTTTTCTTTTTTATTTAGTTCACCACATCTGAGCGTGTAGCTTCAGCATTCTCTGCATCACTGAGAGCTTTCAGCTTCTAATTTAAGCTGCAGGAGCTTTAAGACACTCTTGTGTGCAGCTTTTTCCTTTCCAGGCTTGTTTGTCACTGGTGATCCGAATGCACAGACTTTTCTCTGTGCGGTGACAACGTAACCCTGCTCTGTGCAAATCGGCTGCATCCAGGTGACACTTTCCCCGCAACAAACATTACAGTCAAACAATGCAGTCACCTCGAAAAGTGCCATGTTGGTGCCATCGTAGCTGTTGCCTTTGTCGTGGTCCGTATTGTTGATGAAGGGACTGTTTTCTTTTGGGACGCCATCACCTGTGGAGGAGAAGAGGTTTTATTAGTCATATGACCAAGACATAATATGACTTGTAAGTCAACTTATTTATCTATCTTGGCTTACAGACAGGTTCTCTAAAAAAAGAAAAGAAGAAAAAGCTCATTTCAATGTTAAAACAATACAAATCTCCACACACATGCACAAAACATGACTTTCCAATGAAAGTGCTAAATGAAAAAACTTCATCCACTACAGGGTGTGAAGAATTATTATGCAAATGAGTATTCTGACCACATCATTCTCTTTATGCATGTTGTCTCCAAGCGGTGCAGGCTTGAAAGCCTACTACAAAGTATGTGCATGTCTGTAATGAGAAGGGGTCTAATGACATTAACACCCTGTATCAGGTGTACATAATTATTAGGCAACTTCCATTCCTTTAGCAAAATGGGTCAGAAGAGATTTAACAGCCTCTGGAAAGTGCAAAATGGTGGGTTGTCTTCCAGAGCGATGCAACACTCTTAAAATTGCCATATTTTAGCGGTGTGATCATTGAACAATCATGTGTTTTATTCAAAATAATCAACAGAGTCACAAGAAGTGTGTTGAAAAAACAAGGTGTAAAATAACTGCCGTGAACTGAGGAAAATCAAACGTGAAGCAGCCAAGATGTCATTTGCTACGAGGTTTACCATATTTAAGAGCTGCAACATCACTGGAGTGGCAAGAAGCACAAGGTGTGCAATACTCAGGGAAACGACAAGGTAAGGAAGGCTGAAAAACAACCACTAAACAAGACACACAAGATAAAACGTCAAGACTAGGCCAAGAAATATAAAACTGATTTTTCTAAGGTTTAATGTACTGATGGAATCTTGATGAAGTCTTGATGGGCCTGTGGTTGGACCAGTAAAGGGCTACTCCAACTCAGACACCAGCAAGGCGGAGGTGGGGTACTGGTATGGACTGGTATCATCAAAGATGAGCTTGTGGGACGCTTTG
>JBAMHX010000020.1:460556-482757 GCA_037177515.1 Pseudomugil tenellus
GCTGTGGTTTCTGCTGCATGTAATGTTGATCATGAAAAGATCAAGACACTGACAGAATCTATGGAGGGCAGGCTTTCGAGTGTCCTCGCAAAGAAAGGTGGTTATATTGGTCACTGATTTGTTTTTGAATGAAAACAAATAAAAAATGAAAATAAAAAGTGAAATAGGTATACATTTGTTTTGTTTTTTTAAGTTGTCTAATACTTATGCACAGCAATAGTCACCTGCACACACAGATATCCTCCTAAGATACTAAAACTAAAAAGCTCCACTCAAAATTCCACAAATATTCAGCTGTGATATTTATGAGTCTTTTGTGTTCATTGAGAACATCGTTGTTGTTCCATAATAAAAATTAATCTTCAATAATACAATTTGCCTAATAATTCTGCACACCCTGTATTTGTACTGCTTACTGTAAGTCAAGGTCATGGGGGAGGTGGTCCCCATCCCAGTAGCTACTGGGCGATAGGCAGGGTACACCCTGGTTAGGACATAAAAGACCAGTGAAATTAAATCTCTAAAATAAACTAAAGACCCAACCAACTCCACAGCAACCATTTTGTCTCATGATTGTGAGTTTGGTCTTTTTCGAGAAACATAAATAACTTAAACCATACAAACTTGTGATTCATCCAAACTGAACTTCAGAAACTACTTGTTTTGTTGAACCATCAAAAGACTCCAGCCTGTGGAATTTACTGTCCAAAACCAGCTTTACCAGCATATCTGGAGAAGACACTGCAACACAACGCTTTCATCTAAGCCGGAGTATAAACACACTGCCTCTGCATCAGCTTTGCAAACCCACAGACGCATTCGAGTATAAACCTCCTCAATTAGCTGCACTTTGATCAGGTGGAAGCAACAAATCAGCATTCAGCCAATGCATGTTGGATACGCAATGCGAAACGCAGTGGTTGGCTTCAACACTCAGTGATGTGAGGCTCATTAAAAAGGGAATTACATCCCTGTGTTAAACCCCAAAGATCACTAAAATGAGTTTTAACAATCTTAGAAGAATTATAGACACATACATTTAAGGACATCTTACAAACAAACTATCAGAAGGAAAAAATAGCAGGAAAGCAAGCAAATTATTTGCCCAACTTCTGATAAAATAATTTTAAAAGACATAATACAAGATTCTTTACTCAATTGGTCAATTGTTTAGTCCTCCCACAAAGAGGGAGACATGTCAATGGCGGCACATCAGTGAAGCTCAGTAGAAATGCGCAAAATTTCACAAGGCGCAGGTTTGAATGGAAAAAGGGACAGATTGGTCATCACCCTGTATGTAAATGCTCACAACCATAAAAAAACCACAAAAACTCAGTTTTAATCCAAACATACCTTCTGATTTCAACATGGTTTATTTAAGCTGTGTTCTTCCAGAAAATGAAGGTATTAATGGAAATCTGTGGAATTTATCTGCAGAACATAAATGATATCTTCTGGAGCAACCATATGGATGGAGGAGTAATCTAATGATAATAAAATGGTTTTATATGAAAAATATAACAATAATTTCAAATGACAAAATGATTTTGCATTTATTATCATTCAGAGCATCTATCCATCCATCCATTTTCTACGGCTTATTCCCGAACGGGGTCGCGTGGGGGGTAGAGCCAATCCCAGCTGACAACAGGCGAGTGGCGGGGTACACCCTGGACAGGTCGCCAGTCTATCACAGGGCCACACACACAGACCAACAACCACACACTCTCACACCTAAGGGCAGTTTAGAGTCTCCGATCAGCCTAATCCCAAGCTGCATGTCTTTGGACTGTGGGAGGAAGCCGGAGAACCCGGTGAGAACCCACGCTAACACGGGGAGAACATGCAAACTCCACACAGATAAATTAGGCCACCGCCCGAGCCGGGGATCTAATTTATTAAATAATAATGATTTGTATGTTGGTAAGAAATTGTATGCAGAGCTTTTATACAAAGCCATACTTTTGGTAAATTTCGTTCACTTATTTAGCGCTACGTTCATTTCTTGATGACCAAAGCGGTTTACAGATCCTCCAATCCACCCATTCACACACACATTCACACACTGATGGAAGCAGAGCTGCCACGCACACCGGCGCTAGCCTGGCCCCCGGGAGCAACTGGGGGTTCAGTGTCTTGCTCAAGGACACTTCGACATGCTGACTTCAGACAGAGCGGGAACCAAATCAATAACTCACTGATCAGAAGTCAGCCACACTACATCTCCGCCAAGCCACCCCCACATTTTATACATCCAAAAATATGTACATACACTTAATATTGTTTGACTGCCATCAAACCTGTAAAAACGAGCTCTTGAACAGAGAACCAGAACAAACAAACAGAAAAAAGTCTGAACATTGTGACAATTCAGATAAAGAGATATTTGATCTGATAAATTCTGCTCTCATCTTTTCAGTCTATTATTACAGTTATGTTCTTGTATCAAATATAATTAATAAATGTTCAAAAACAATTATTTTTCATCATGATTAAATCAATAAAGTGTGGCAGGAAAATAAATTCATGCATGCTGCTCAGACACTTTAGGACAGATGTGCACATGTCCACTATACAAGATCTACTGTCCAGCAACTTTTAGATGTAACCCTTCTCCAACACACCGGAATGAAAAATAGGCCCCTGTAGAGCTTAATGACATGCACATGAGGGAATTCAGCCGTTTTATTCAGCTGTTAGACATCTAACAGTTGCATGATGCTAGAGCTAGAGGAACTTACTTTGCCACGCCTGCTTTAGGGTGACACACCAGTTCCTCCAAAGTTTCCCAACAGCATGAAGAGAAGCCAGCAGTTACCCTATTACTGTTACTTAGGTTTGATCATCGGCTTTAAAGGCAGTGTTTGGAAACATTTAGCTTTTTATGAACATGAGCTCAGATGAGACCTGGAGAAGACTTACTCCATATATAAGTTGTTTAAAACCAAAAAAAGGCCGTCGGAAGTAAAGGCTAGGGGTATATTCCCGAACGCCCCCATTCCTCCTATTCCCCAATACTCAAATAGATACAATAAAATAATATAAAGCTGCACATGTTCAGTCACAAAGCTCCACCTGGAGTGGAAACTTTGAACAATGACGTCAGGACAGGATGCAACCTGAGGTCATGACCTTTTATTTGCACTTGATTTAAGGTCAATGACACAAATAGTTGTAGAGATATAGCTAAAATGAGCTTTTTAGTGCATAAAATGGTACCTGGTGGTGAAACCATAAATCCAATAATTGTGAAATTTGATACAGTTCGTCCTCTTGGGGACATAAACAGGTAAACAGAGTATCAAATTCCAATTGTAAACAGTTCCAGAGATATAGGCAAAAATCTGATTTTTTTGCACACAAAGCGCCACCTAGTTAAGAAACCATAAATCCCAAAATGGTGAAATTAGAGTATCAAAATCCGATTGTGAAAATTATTCAAGTTATCGTGCTCACATAAAGGATATTCGGAGGTGGCGGTCGCGATGAAGCCAAAATATCCCCAACACTGCGTTCAGGGATATAATAAAATGTTAATATTAACGCTAAAACTATTGCTAAGACTTTTTACTATAAATTTAATGAAAAATGTAATGGCCATACAAAAATATGTTTGATATGTGTTAGATGTATTTATATAAGAAGGACAGTTTGATTCCTTACATTACAAATACAGACTGGAGTACAGAGTAATATAAACATTGCCATGGAGTGAGAAATAAACACCCAGGGGGGGAAAAGATGCATTGAAAATCCTGATTGTTTAATAATAAATTCATTGCATCATGAAAGCTGTTTGAATGCAGTAGTACCTCAGATGGCAAATCCATTCTACCAATATATCAATTATATGATCAAGAGTTCTCATCTTCCTCAGTCATGCTACAATAGTAGTGGAAATGCAATGAGTTAAAATAGATGCCATTTCTGCTGTGGAACAGAAATAAAAAACTCTAAACCACCATATAAAACTGCTTAAATTCAATAAAACTCTATAAATGAAAAGCCAGACACATTAAATCTGAAGCAGTCATGAACAACACAAAACAAACACAACAAAAAACACATTTAATAAATGCACACAAGAGTTTCCCAGATGGCAAACGCACCTACACTGCAGCTAAATTTACCTGAGCTGCAGGACAGCCAGCAAACAGCTTCACACTGCTACCACTGCTATGCAGGGTTTTCATGCACAACAACACTTATAGAAACAAATCAATTACTTTCGATCAATCAGTGGAGCTCTGTGAACTCTGACTTCAGGGGGGATTTCATGGGTAACTTTACTGCGTGATCCAGCTGCTGGGGGAATAAGAGGCTTGCAGCATGGCTAAGCCTGCTGGTAATCACAGAGAAAGTCATTATGTCCTTGTTCCACTGTGCTCTTTAAAACACAGTCAGAGCAGAACGGAAACCCGTATTAGGTGAGGCACCATTTCCCATAAGTGTGGATAAAGGGAATGAACTTAAGATTGTATCTACTGAATAGAGGAGGGGGTGCTGGTGACAGTGACTCTGCCGTTGCTAAGCTTCGGTAGACAGCACATACCACAGGTAATCATTTTCTCAAATGACACGCGCTAAATCCTCTTTGAGGCTAGACTGCAGGCTAAAACAGGCAGCGCTGTTTCCAAATCAGGGAAGGTTTTTCCTTTTAGAGAGAGAGTCCACATGTAAGGTGGTTTAGAAGTCAATCAGGAAGTGATGAGGTAAGTATCATGGAAGTATCGCTCTCCAAACCTCTGAGTTGTAAGAGCTGCAGGAAGGGCATGACACGGCAGAGAGATCAGCATCTTTACAAGCCGATGTGTTGATATAACAGTCACATTGTGGAAAAACTCACTTTCCTTGCATTATAAGCGTAGACAAGCAAAAAATGAGCTTCATCATCACACTTCATAAAAATCTTGCATATGATGAACGCTGAAGTTCTAAATACTCAAAAGTGATCCACGTGGGACAAGACGTCTCATTAATCCACCAATAACCTGTAAGTGCACCACACAGCACCGACGTAAAGAAGGAAAGGTTCCAGCTGACAGAAGATGTCAAACACTGCCGGCCTTGCAGCAGCAGTTTAGTGATTCAGGAGTGTATTAAGGAGAATAATCAGGGGAAAAAAGCAGTGGAAATGATCACAACCCACATGTCTGCATATCTGTCAGACTTTCTTACATATAATCTAGTGATAGAATGTAAACATGAGCTGTGAATGAGCTTTTGTGTGCTGTAGCAAACAGTCCAGTGGGACATGTTCCACTTTTATATACAGTAGCAGTGATAAAGACACTGGCCTGGTTAACAGATGTGGGCGTCTGTTCAGTTATCTGTGAATAAATTGCTCTGTATTCTGGAAAACTTTGCTTTTTGCTCAGTCCGAGTGCAGGTCACATACAAGAAGAATTCCTCCTATAACATCACTCATGTGACCTGCTGATAAGAGCCTGCATGACACCAAAAATGTAGTGACCCGATCCTGTCTGTGTGTCTGCGAACAACAAACACATATTCCTTTTTCTCCTCATAAACTGGTGTTTATAAAGAAAGAATGAGCAGATTGGTCAAACTGGGGTTCCGCTGCTTTCCAGCAATGTAACCCTGATAAGAGCATGCTCAGTATGACTTCTTTATTGTTTAATTTACAGGAAATAAGGTGGATGTAGCTGCGGAAGGGACTCGACAGAGAAAGCACATATTTCTGGCTCCAGAAAGCATCTTTCTGATCTACATAAACACCAGAGTTTTATCCTGATCATCTTAGGGAAGATGTCAGACTGTCAGTTGTCGATCCTCCACTATGGACCAGAACTCATACATCAGCAGATGGCTGAAGTGACTGCTGGTTTATAATCCAACCTTTTTTCCCTCTGCAGGATAGTTATTTTTTTTTAAATTCAGCATGAATTGTTTTGTTCTTTATGTGTGTAAGTTGTGCTGCTAAATGATGTCTTAACATATAAATACGACACAAGGTGAGTGGAAATCAAGTTTGTGCAGTTTAATAAAGATTTGCACACTCAGCTTTGCAAATCAGGTGAAAATATTGTACATGTGCATCAATGTCCAGGTGAGGATGCTGTGAAACAAATCAGATGCCTGAATATAAACGGCTTGAAAATGCTGAGTTAGCCAATAACAGTGATTTATGGACGCCAGCTGGAAAAGAAAAAAAAACAGGATGGGGGTTAAATGTGCCTTGAAGTGGCTTGGAGGGGGCTGAGAAGGTGTGTGTGTACTTAGATGTTCTACTTTTGCAGGAATCAGGCAGATTCCCAGAGCCATAGCGCATTAGACGACCCCTAGCAGTGTGACTTTGCTAACGGACACATTTACAGAATGATGGTTAAATTAGCTCCACGTCACTTGATCCCCTTCACTTACATGTGAAATTTCATTTGCAATAACTTTTCTGAACTTATGAATGTTTCTATATTTGCCTTATACTTTATTTAAATTGTTTCAGAAAGAAGAAATTTAAAACATGTATCTGAATTTTAACTATAAATCCTTTTAAACTGTGTTAGCTTCACGTCAGCATTCATTTCATGGAAAACCACTTAGCGATGCACACGGGGGTTTTTTTACGCTTCGAATTAAATTTACAGAAAATGACTACAGATTTATTCTGTGATGTGATCCTTTTAGGTGCCCTATAAGTGCGAAACTACATAAAGGATGTCTCTAATGGTTAGACTCAGCCTCTCTGGTCACTGTAGTAATAAATGACCATGCACACTATTTATAACGGCTAAGCTGCACACTGTGACGGCGCCGTAAGCTGCCTAACGTGGACAATGTTAGCCTGTGGCTCTCTGAATGTGAGGGGAAAAAAACGCACAAAGGACATACGACAAGTCAAACACCTTGAATTCTAGAAACTTGTATGTAGAAAATCTAAAGTCAACTTTTGAAGTCAAGCTGATTTGTTCATCCGCACATCATGACTTCTGATCCAATAAAAACCGACACACAGCAGCTTAATGCTTTTAAGGCCTGATTTTTTTGGTGGAACAATATTGTCTGAGAAAACTCGTCACATAAGATCTAATCCAAACATAGAAATCTGAGAAAATGAGCATCCCACCAAACAGTCACAGTTTACCAGTGGACATCAAGCTGCTGGACAAACACGTTACGTTCAGATGGAAAACTTACCCTTTCGGCGAGAGCCTCCCCTGTTCTCCATCCTGAGGAGCCCTGCCGAAAAAGGGGGGGTTTAAGGGAGGGAGGGGGTCCTAGCTGTGCTCCCTGGGGAACTCCAGTAACAGGGGTAGACAGTAGAGAGATGCTGTCGGTGACGTGCTGAAGACAGGAATGCTGGCTGCGCCGTGTGGATAATGTGAGGATAAGCTATTTCTGTGACAGTGAGTGTGTGTGTGTGTGTGTGTGTGTGTGTGTGTGTGTGTGTGTGTGTGTGTGTGTGTGTGTGAAACGTGTGACGCCGATGTCAGCTACATCAGCCATGCATCACATAGCGTCCTAACCCTCCCACACAGAAGCACACACCTCCTTTCCCACAGCGTCCCAAAGCTCCTGATCGCTGCCGCACTTCACACAAGTTTGCAGACACAAAGGGGAGGAGCAGAGGAGTAAAAGGCAGATTTATGCGAGTGCAGCTGGAGGGAGATGGATGCACACACAGGACAAACAGACGCTGATAAATAACCTTTTCAACCCTGAGCTGCTAACGGCACCGGGAGAGAGAGGTTACAACTGTGCACAGGTGGGATTATTGGATCATACAGCAGGTAGCTATTAAACCAGTTCTGGTTGGATTTCGCTCTCGGAGAAGAATGGAAAACCTCCGTTGGTCTCACAACAATGGAAGACAAAAAAACTCTTCCCAGGTCATTACCTTGATGAACTTAGCACTCTGCTGTCTTCCTTTTTGGCAGCCGTTTAATCTGTCCGTCCATGAGCAGGCACAGTGGGCACTAAGCACTTAACCAGATTAGGCTAATCCTGAACTTTTTATAAAACAAGACGCAACATCCAAGCTCAGGAAGTAGAGGAGGATATGGCTTTAAAATCAGCACACAAAGTGAAGCTCAGTTCCTTTTTCTGTCTTCTGACCACCAATCCATCAGGAGGACATCCTGAGACATGTTGGTCTTCAGGAGTCCTTTGTGCATGGGGAATGAAAATGGCTTTAGATAACCCACAGGGGGAATTTCAATGATTCAAAGGTTTTATTTAAATATTTTTTAAAAGGAATTATTACGATTATTGATATCTATTGTTATCATAATGAAAAAAAATCAATAGAAAAGAAAAATATACTTCTATAAAGAAATATTTACAGATCTATATAAATAGTATATGTTGTGTAAATGACATGAAATTATTTTAATCATTCCAGAGATATATTTTTTAGCTTTTTAAACCAGAAAAGTACTAGATTTAGATCTCTCTATAGTTCATATAAAACTATATATATTAAATGTTAATATATAAATAAGGATTATCTATAAAAAATAATTCTCATCAGCAATCAAACTAGGACGAACGATTTTTCCATTTTTCACT
Organism: Pseudomugil tenellus; assembly: GCA_037177515.1. Lineage (NCBI taxonomy): Eukaryota > Metazoa > Chordata > Actinopteri > Atheriniformes > Pseudomugilidae > Pseudomugil > Pseudomugil tenellus. The sequence goes on from JBAMHX010000020.1 coordinate 469,086, forward strand.
TCTTTTCTTTTTTTTAAGAGGGGGATTATGTAAAGTAAATTTAAGATAAAGAAATGTACAAGACGTCTATGGAGAAAGTGTCTGAAGCAGTTTTAATCCAGGTTTCATCAATCCATGTGAGGACAAAACTGAACATCTGCTGCCTGATGACAGATGTCATGAAAGTGCCAGATGTGTGAAGGGAGAGCTTAAAGAGGGGCTATCAAATCACAGAGTAAAGAAGGATTTAGTTGAATCAGGCTCCACTTGGCTTGACGTCAGATGGTTGCTGTGATCGTTATTACCGACTGTTTCTACTCTGCTTGTACTCGTCCTCGGGGTCAATCTCTGTCATGAACACACACCTGCTTCAGAATCAGCTGAAAATACAATTCTGTGACCAATGTGTGTGCAAAGGATGATAGTAAAACGTCACATTAAAAACAGACCACAGCAGGAAAATATGCCAACAGTCTTGCATCCATCATTTGTACCGAAACCAAAACATTTTCCTTTTTACAGGAAAGTTTAGCTTGATGCTACTTTAGTTGCAGCTGTCCATCATAATTTCTAACCTGTTGTAAAACTTTGCATTGTACTGTTGCCGTTATTAAGGATGATATGGTTATATTTCACCATACATACCATGCTATATTCATTTCAAATAAACTGGACAGGAATGAAAAACACTTGAGAGAATGTAAATCATTTAAGAATATCATTTTTCATAACCTATATTCAGCTTTTGCACTATTTTAGGGTGAGTGGAAACTCAGCTACTCCGAAGAAAACCAATGAAGCTGAAATAAAACAGCTGTGGACTGAGGATGATGCTTGGATGAAGGAGATATTTCACTTGTGTCTCAAAAAGCTTGAGAGGCAGAGAGCTAGAGCACCTGGGGAGATGTTCAGGTGGACTCTGAGATTATGGAGTAAGTTCGGTGATGCTGAGCTCATGTTTTAGGATGATGGATGTTGCATCAGAGCAAAGAGCATTCAGACATTTTTTTTTTAGGAAAAACAGATCAACTCAGTAACATTAACAGAAAACATGTTAAATGTAAATATGTTTTGTCATTAATGCATCTTTTTTAATGATTTCTATTAATCACAATGGCTATAGAAATGACCTCCATAAGTGCTTATTCCCATTTAATTCTCTAAGCTTTTATTTATTTATTTTCCAGCTGTAACAAAATACTTGACTCCCTATTTATCATTGCTGCATAATGGTATTCTATTCTATTAAGTATGAAGTATTCCCCTAATTCCAGATCCGGAGGATAGATTAGTTGATCTGAGGGAGGGCACAGAAAAAGCTCATTTTCCACCACAAATGCCAATTCCTGCAGAGATATGTATTGATATGTTCATATAGCAATTCAAAATGATTTGATTGGCAGAGGAGAAAAGTGTCAGATCTTTTATCTGCAATACTGCAAACACTCCTGTAATGACTAACAATCACTGTTCAGGCCATGTCACTGCCCCTGCAGCTACAACACTTGTCTTTTTGCAAACATACACTGCAGTTTTTACATATCATATTACAATGTTTCACAATGTTTCTTGCAAACTAATGTGGTGGGACAACGATGCCATACTTGAATCTCTGAAAATGTAAAATGTGTGTGTGAAAATATTACTTAAACAGTAATATACATGATGTACTTATAAAAATAAAAAATTTCATACAAATACAATTTTTCTCTCAATTTTAGATCATGGCAGGATTGTAATCCCATAGAAGATACAATATATAATGGATCATGTATCTTAATACGACTTTCAGTGTCTCGATCCACATGTTCACTTACATTAGCCACCATGAAAACAGGAGCTTTCATGCTATGGAGCGAAAGGTTATAAACAGCTAGTTTCTACGGGACTGATCCTCGTTGGGTAAATGTAGTTCAGATGTTCATGCTGCACATTGGTCATCTTTTGTCCCTTTTCTGTGTCAGCTGGCACTTAGGTATTTATTTATGCTGCTAGGCACTCAAGATGATAAGCTAGCTTCTTAAACCAGGATCATTTCCTGTAGGAGTGGGTTAATGCAATAACGAGTCAATACTATTATTCTTTACAATATTTAAAAAAGAGAAACGTAGCTGTAAAGTGTGACAGGAAGCTAAAAGTCGCTGTGCTACCAGATTAACCGCTCTGTCCCATTTAAGTGTCCAGATGGTAAACTGTACACAACAGATACCAAGAAGGCGGCCGCTTGCTGCAGAATTAAAAATGTGAGTTTTACTCATCGGGTTTGAGGGTTAGCGTTTGGAAACATTTAGGTTTTTATAGACTTGAGAACAGATAAGACCAGAGGTCTGTACTACGAAGCTGGCTTTATTTTGATCAGGCTGTATCTCCACAGCAACAAATGCTGAACGGCTAAACTGCTCCGGAGCAGGTTATATAAAAACACCTCCTGACCAATCAGATCACATAAAATTAATGTCTTGCCCATTTTTAGAGGATCCTGTTGACACTGCTGCACAGATAGTGAGAGTAGCGGAATAAGTATTAAAGTATTATAAGTATATTGGTGAGATGTAAGTACAATAAACATCCTGCAGTACATACGGGTTTAGTGCCACAGACTCAAACTCTGGTTGGTCAGTGATGCAGGTGTCCACACCCACCCGTCCACATCTGTGCATTACCTATAATATAAGGATCAGCTATCTCATAGCTCCATGTATATTACAGTTCTTCTAGAATATTTAAAAGGGTAAAATACTCAGGTTTTCTTAAATATGGATGCTATTATTATAACACTTATGTGTGAGTTTGTCATCTATGTGGGTTGTGTGAGGTGGGACAACCTGGACAAGCTTTGAATGCAGATTGGGGACAACATCTGGATCTTTGAAAGTGTAAAATATTCAGACTGTAGAATAGTGAGGAGTAGAAACAGTGTAGAGATAATAGGGACTGCTGTTTTTTAATGATAACACTGCATATGATTTAAAACTGGTCTATTTTGTGTTTATTTCTGGTATTGTCCCAGTTTAGACATAATTATACCAGTATATTTACACTCATTTAGAACAAATTTAGTCTTGGTTTATTCTTGGATAATACCTGGTTTGATTTAGTCTCTGATCTCTAGGTCATGGAAATCCACTTTTTTTTTTTAAAAAATGTTGCACGGTGTAAAAGATTTGACAGCCACAGGTCTTTACTATTATTCTACTTTGGTTATCTCTACAACAAACGCTCTCTAGGGGAGACAGAGAGCTGCAGTGAGCACAGATACAGCTGTGGAGACAGAAACGTTTTATGCTTAACAGCTTTGAATGAATATGCTTTAATAAAGATCGTTTCATCTACATGTAAATTGACACTTTCTGAGAAGTTTGTTAGCTACGGCTGGGAACGTAGCCTGTATTAGCAATTAAGCCGCTAGACGTGTTCTGTCCAGCGATGCCTCTGCTACACCAGCGACCCAAACCGATAGAGCTCAGGTGGTCAGCCACTTTAAAAAACCGGCATATATGACGCAGAAAACGCATTCCCAGATATGCTGACGCTGTAATACATTGATCTGAGTGCTGTCAGTTCATAGTACATATATTAAATAGTTCATATTTAATTAATATTAGATAATTTGACGATCTTCCGCATTAACAGAGTTGGTAATTTTCTGCCAACATACTTCCTGCTTTTGCTGCAACAACAGTGTTGCTTTTGGCCCGAATTGTATTTTTTTATTTTTTTGTAATTGTGCAGAATGATAGTTTGCTCCTCCTTGGTAAAATGCGCTGCTCGGGGTTTGTCCATGTTTGTGATTGGTCAGAACATCAGATAATTCACATCCATGCATTTCTAACTTCTGACTCTAACTTCTAACTCTAATAATCTATGAACACAAATTAATATAAAAATTTTCCATTACTGTCACCAGATGAACTCTGTAGGGGTTATTAATACTGTTTGTTGTTAGTAATGCGAGTTTCATTTAATTCTTATCTCCTCTGTTTGCCTGCAATTTGTTTGTTTTCGCTGCTAAAACAGATTCTTCTTCTTCTGTTGTGTCTAAGTCAGACTAGACGGCGAGGTGACTCATGTCCCATCTAGTACTACAAAGTAGTATTACAGAGAAATCCAGACCACCAGCTGTATGGTGCACAAGTGGTTTTTGTATAAAGTCATTTTTTGTATAGGTGTATTTTTTGTATAGGTGTTATTTTCAGTACCAAGGTCGCGTTAAAGGAGTGCTGGTTTTTTATAACTGGAATACCGAAGTCGCAGCCAATAAATCAACGCTTGACATTCAGGAATAAAACTGTATAAAAACAGATTCTCTGTCAACAGTGAGCAGAACGCTGCACACTAAAGACATGAAAATCAGCCTTTATCTGGATTTAAACATGAAACATTCCTCTGCCAGAGATCAGTGTTAGAGACGTATCACCTGTTAAGTTTATGTAATTTGTCATAAAATAAATATCTGAGGGAAGACTGAACAGCCTGTGAGCTGAACTGAAAACTTTGTGAGCCCTTGAGGCCTCAAGAGGCCTACCACTGACAGAAAAGGATCAGATAAGCAGAAAGTAGACAGCCATCGAGGCGTGCACTTGTTTGTGGCTTAGCAGCTTATCAATGACACCATATTGGGAACAGGCAACTGGTCAGGATGAGATCACTGAACAGGAAGTGTAAAACAACAGAGATGAGGACCGTCTATGTGCAACCAGAACAATCTCTGGTGTAAAACTAACTTTATTCATTAGTCATACTTGTTTGCTTCAAAGTTACTGTATTGCAAGTTCCTTATTTAGTCAGTCATCAGAAGAAACATCAGCCCCAGACTTAAAACCCGTTTGAATGAGGTTGTGTCAGAGATGGTAAAACACTAATATAATGTTGCCGGAGATGCGAAGGTTGCAGAACATTAATTTACAGACGAACACACCTGCGGGGCCTGGAATTCATTTTACAATTTAGCTCTTACAATGTGGGAATTTCAGTTACGTCAGTGTGCAATTATGTGGAGTTAAAATTCACATTAGAATCATAAAATTGAACGGAAGAAGACTTCTGCTACTGATTTGCGCTCATCCAGAATGTAATTGTGTTGTTGTCCACCTGCTCAGCAAACTGAGCTGTGTTTTTAGGCGGACCGTTTCTATGATCTGCATCAGAGTTTGTTGTGTGTTCACAAGTCCGACAAGAAAACAGACTTTCCAAACAAAAAATTAGGATTTAAATTAGAAGAGCTGGTGTAAAGCTCCCATAGAAGCTGAAGTACTTGCACATGCCAGCTTTTATTGCAGAGGGTCCGATTCTCCGCCCATCCATCATCTGGGTGCTACACTTCTCCCATTTAGAAACCTGCTTTTTTCAATACTACAATGTTATTATTTAACTGCTGTATTAAACATTCGTCACCCATTGCATGTAACAACATTTCCCCTTCAGACCCAACCTCACTGGTTCTGTTTACCAACAGCTCAGTATGATATGGAACCGTATGCATGTCTTTGCTTTTCCACATGGAAAAACTGTCAAAATATCCCATCTGTCCTACTTCCTGGAGACTCTTTTGTTGGTGCTCCAGTCTTACCTGGAATAAAGACAACAAACTGATAGATGACCATAATTGTCCTCTGTTGTTTGTGTGTCATGTGTTAATTACTGAAGAAATGACTCTGCTATGACATCACAATATTCTGTAGCTGACACATTTATTGCTGTCTGGCTTAAACCCCAACTAAACCACATTTGGCTTTGGAAACACAGAGGAGATCAGGCTTAACAGAATAAACCATATTAAAGTATCCACTGGTGAAAATGGGGCTACTGGTTTCCTGTCCATTTCTTAATCAAATTTTTTAATTTGTAATTTATTACTTAAAATAAATAATTCCAAATCAAAAGTATTGTGCGTTCAGACAAATATTCAGAGTTGAGTTTACATGGAAAACACATTCACTTGCCTTTACTTAATTCTGCTTTAGATCAGCGAGTTGGGAAGGGTTCTGATTGGACTGCAAACACAACATACTTACATGGACTGGAAACAAACAAACTCAATTTCCTGCTTATTTTTTTCAATTACAACACGGAAGACCACAGAGGAATCATTAAAAAGGAGGAGGAAGGAGAGCGAGCAGACAAGGCAGAAGATCACATCAGGACGGTAAAAGGAAACAAAGCATGCACAGAACAAGCAGAATGAACGTGGAGCAGAATGAAGGTTTTCATGATAAAAGAATTAATTAATTCAGATTTAAAACAGGAGCCAATTACTTTGGAATTGAGGTTAATTGTGGAATTGTCATTTTCATTCAGAATTAGGTGTTTACATGGTCATTTTTCATCTTATTAAGCTGTTTGACTTGAACAATGAAAACTTCTTTCCTTAAATAAAATGAAAAAGACAAAAGTGACTAAATTTTTAGGGACATTAACCATTTATTACGGATGCATATATCCAAATTCTTACAGTGTAACATTCTGCTATCTGGTGTTTGTACGAGAATCAGATGGTGTTTCAACAGGACCAGTTTTTACCATAAAGTGATGCGAAATGTCTCAGTAACTGGATGTATCACATATATCATGACTGCTTTAGGTTAAAGTGGATTTTACTTTCATTTCAAATTAAAGAGGAAATAAAATTCTCAGGTGAGACGACCAATGTTAAATTTCTGCTTTATAGCACTGATATCTCACTGAATCTCTTAAAATTTCCACACCCTTCATCTCAGACCCACTACTTCCTCCTCCCCCTTCTTTCCAATCTTCAGGCCCATCTGTCCATCATGAGACTCGGTCTTTCTGACTTTAGATTGCACACTGGACCCTTGTAAAGTCACAACTTAAAACCCGCTACAGACTGGCGTTCTCTACATGATCCTGACCTCTTGGCTACACCTGCAGCATTGGCTTATTTTCATGTTAGGGTTTTTTTGTACTTTATGCTTACAGTTTGTGTTTTTTGCCATGTTTTTAACATTAATAATTATTTTACTCAACATCTAAGGTGACCTATAAATAAGATAAGTAATTATTATTATTAGTCGCATAGCTACAGAAAAGTTATCCTGGATTCAATGTTACGTCTCATTACTTCACTTAAGAGCTTTATTCTCTCCGTCTCTCCATTTCCTGAATCAATTTCTCCTTGACAATCCAAATCCACAAATATATCACAGCACAGACATAGAAAGAAACAAAATGTTCTTTCAGAAAAATTATCTTTTCAATAGGAATACACTGTAAGCAGCTATTTGTGGATAAATGTCCAAATCTTTAAGCTCAACTATCTGCAACAATCTTTTAATCTAATCAGTAACACCTTCAAGATATTTGAAGCAACAAACAGCCATAAATGATTTCCGAAGTGTCTCTTTTATACTGCTTTGTGTTGTGAATATTAGGTGGAGATAAAGAAACTGAATGGAATCTGTTTTTTGTTCTGAAACTGATAAAAGCATTTTAAAAATTGCAAAATCAACACAAAGACAGCAGAAAATTATGCAACAATCCAGGGTAAAGTCTAGGACAAATAACCAAATACAGGGTTTTCAAACTGTTCCCGCAGGCCTAGAAGAGACCAGATGAAAACCAGAACAAGGTTTGTACATTTGTCTTAAAAGACACAGGATTTAGCAACACTGCTGAGAAAATTGCAGAAGAAAACAAATATGTTTAGATAATGAAAAGTTAACATGAAAAAAGAAGGGAAACCCAAATACGGAGCCACATTCAGACAAAGCTTTAAACTGAACCAGACAGGCCCTGGAAATAAACAGGAAACACATGACCAGGACAGATGGACAAAAACACCCGAGACTGGTGCAGTCATACCTTAGTTTAGCTAATTTTCAGGTTTTACAGCAGAGAAAGAACACAAGTATTACTGTATCTGCTGAAACCATGATCTAGACGGTAGTTTATACTCAAGGCCAGTCTGCCCGACTTTTTAGACCAGTGCAGAGTAACTGCGCTACTATTGCAGAAGATATTGATAATGTGAGTCACTAAGGTGTTTTCCCTGCTTTTCAATTGGACACCTTCTACCTCCCACAAAAAACTTGTGGATTGTGTAAAGCTGTTTTCTCAGATTTCCTCCTACTCCTCCCAGTCCCACAAAGACGGCTCATTTCACTCAGAAACGCTGTGTTCTCTCCAAACTCTGGACACTTTATGTAACAGGGAAAGAAATACATCTGCTCAGGTTTAGAGTCAGTTTTCTCTTCACAGTCGAAACTGCACATATAATCATATCATTATCATATACAGATATACATACAAATGATACACAGTCTTGATTGATCAATACTTCTTCAGATTTTCTGAGGGTCTTTTGGAGTTGTGACCTATGAAACATGAAAGCAAAAGGCCTCTATTGGCAGATAAACTGGTGTCAGAATGATCCATTATAAATCTTGGGATCTTTAGTTTCTTTGGCTATGTTCATTCTACAAGTCCTGACCCTCAATTCAGATTTCTTTTGTTGGATTATTTTTTCTATGTGGTTTAAATGTAACCTACATTACACTCCAGTGCTGACCTTGATGTGACCTGCATGCACAGAGGAAGACGCAACATTGCACACATCACACTGGGATGAATGCTACAGAGCCAAGTGTGTTTTTATTAGTTTTAATATTATTGAGCATTTGACGTGGACAAATTTCGATCCAAAATGTTTCTGTCTATTGTTTACGTTGGGTCTCGCTGCTTCTTGCCTCCTCCAGTGCAGTTGTAATGTCTATCAGATAAAATGTGACATGACTGCTGAGCGTGAAGTTGCTCTGCAAAAGATCGGACACGTATCTCATTTAATAAAATAAATATAAGTAACCTAGGCTAGATTTGAAAATAAATCAGAGCAATTCCTTTATTTCTAGCAGCCTGCCACAAAGACACAAAGACGTTTCTTCCCATTTCTATCTGCATCTACATTACATCACAGTCATTTAGCAGACGCTTTTATCCAAAGCGACTTACATTTTTTGGGTCATAGGGTTCAGTGTCTTGCCCAAGGACACTTCAGCATGTAGTCAGGGGAAGCCTGGAATTGAACCACCGACCTTCAGGTTGGCAGACAACTGCTCTTACCTCCTGAGCTACAGCCTCCCCTATCTATGTAAAAACGTCAAGGAGAAAACAGTTTAAAAGGGAAAACAGGATTTCCCAGCAATATGGTGATTGAAACAGCTATAAGCTGAAAACCTGGCATATCTAAGCATGATGTGCCATGTCAGGAATAAAACACAATAGCTACAGCAGATGAATACAATATGGAAAAGATGCCTTTAAGGAATAGGAAAAATCCCACCAAAGACCTGAACCAGGAACCTAAGAGATTAATCTGAACCTTCAGGTAATCCATCAGAAACGGTCGCCTTGGAAACATGCTATCAAGAAGCAATTCAGGAAGAGAAGAAAATGCTGAGGTATGCCACATGACACAAGAATTGCACTGAAAATCAGCAACAACAGGTCAGATTGAGCTTCTCCAGAGCCCAGACGTCAACCATACTGAAGCAGCGTGGGATCATCTAGAACAGGGATGGGCAACTTCAGTCCTCGAGGCCCGCAGTCCTGCAAGTGTTAGGAATTTCTCTTGTTCAGAGTTTGATGTGAAGCTCTGCTCTAGTCGTCTAATTAGGCCGGATGTGTGTCAGGTGTTTCGCAGCAGGGAAAGTCCTAATACTTGTAGGACTGCGGCCCACCCCGCTCTAGACAGAAAACAGAATCAAAGGAAGAAACATCCAAGAAAATTTGTCAGTAAAAGAGTTCAGACTATGATGAAGAGGCAACTTGCTCAAACAAAGACAAAAGTATTAATTTTCATGCTCATTTAAACTGAACACACTTTGTTTTTGTCTCATTCAATAAGCTGCTGCATCTCCTGCATCCTGATACATCTTAAGACCTTCTGAGACAGCTGTCTGCCTGTGTTACCTGTGTCTACAGTCCAGAAATCAGAAACCCAAACAACACATAACCACTGCTTCTTCATTACAGCTTAATCTTTGTTAAAAAAACAAGATCATGGTTGGATTTATGTCATTTCAAGGCCTGGCAAAGATCAGATTTTTTATACTGTCTTCATATTTTAAACCTTAGAAATGAAGAAGGGTGAACTTAATTTTTTGCATGACTGTAAACAATTAGCAGGACAAAGAGGAAACTCAAGGGTCAGTAAGGAAAAACCTGAGTCTACACGATGGGGGTGTGGTCTCACCTCCCCCCACTGAGCCAACGGGAAGCAAGCCAGTGGGATAATCAATACCAGTGACTCCGGTTTGACTCAGTCCTCCCTGAAATGAGCTCATAAACAATCAGCATTTACACTGTCATGGTTAAAAACACACCATCTCCAAGCTACAAAACTACATGTGCCATTAAATAAAGTCTGTTTGGACTCAAATCAGTAAATATACAGTTTTCTACTTTTGTTCTATTCTACAGTCATTTTGCAGACGCTTTTATCCAAAGCGACTTACATTTGGGACGTTGGGTTCAGTGTTTTACCAAAGGACACTTCAGCATGTAGTCAGGGGAAGCCTGGAATCGAACCCCCCCAACATTTGGGTCGGCACACGGCTGCTCTTACCTCCTGAGCTACAGCTGCTGTGTTGTGACCAACATAAAAAAAAATCATATAACAAAAGAGACTGTCTTCCTTCTGACAGTATCAGCTCAAACTCAGCATGTGGTGTTTGGGATATCATTTTGTGGATTTAGATTAAGTGCATGGCCTATTGCTATCAGTACTGACCAAAAACTCATTTGCAAATTGTTTGCATGTGCACAAGCAGCAGAAAACCAAAGCAGTAAAAGCCATTCTCTCTCCCAGTCTGTAAAATCCTTCCCAGCATGCAGCCGTAATTGTAGCTCCACATTGCAGAAATAAACAGTGGAAAGCAATGTACTCGGTGCCATGCAGAGCGCTGTAAAAGTAGCAGCTTCACTAAAAACAAGTCAAGAAAAACAGGGAAGTTTGTTAAATATGCACTGTGTGACCTGTGCAGGCTGAATATTCTGGAAAACAGTGCTGCTGTGCAGAATCGCTTCAGATAAGCGTGTCAGGCGGATAATAGAAGGAGGAGCGCTTTGTTCCTACATGAAATCTATAATGTTGCATCAATCAGAATATTTACAAGACAGAGTCTGAGTGTCAGAAAAGTAGGTCCCCACATGAGTCAAAGTTACACCGACGTTGGTCTACTTCCATGTTAAGGGTCTGCTTACTGCCTGCCTGAGTCAAGACAGAATGTAGAACTCTATAAGCTCTTTCAACCTTAAAGCCAAAAAGCCTTTTTGGTAAACTAGGTAAGAAAAGCATTATTAATCAACTATTTATTATTTAATTTCTTATTGATAATGCCAAAATTATTTGTTTTCATTTCTATATGTTACATAATCTCACTGAGGCAGTGTTTAAGATAACATTTCATTTTTTACCCCTAGCTTTTCCTGTAAAAACTTTTGTTTTAAGAGCTTTTCTCTCAAATAAACAGAAAGTAGTATTGGCAGGAGACTTTTTAAGGTTGTTTTTTATTTAATAACAGCCTTAAATGGGTATTTCACCATAGTCTATAAATCATGTATTTCAGGAAATCTTACCAAGTGTAATTACTTTACTGCACTAGTAGTTTATTGTACTTGATTGTAGTTTGAATCTTCTCAGTTTCCTCATATGTTCATTCTTGCAGAGCTAAAAGTGCTTCACGACGTCAAGATACATCTTTGGTTAGATGCTCATCGATCTATTGCTTAAAATATGCAGAAACGTGGCCTCAGATAAGCTGAGCAGAAAAACAAACTGGTTGCTAAGAGAGTCCAGATAAAACCCTGTCAACAAACACTGCATTAGTCCTTCTGATAAGTCTGGAAGGCAGCAGCAGCTCCTGCAATATAGCCAAATTATCTGCTTGGGATTGTTTGCAGACAGGAACTTTCCAGAAAAAGGCGGAGGGGTTTGTGTCTTACTTGACTGAAGAAAAACTATTTATTTTCTTTAATCCTCCTTCAGGTGCAAGTGAAAACATCTAATCTCACCTGCGGGGTCTTCTTCTTCTTCTTTCAGCGCACTGTTGTCATCCACATCCTCATCCGCCTCTTTTCCCTTCCTGGTGTTGTCCTTCACAGGGACCACAGTGAAGTTAGTGGGCATTTTTACACCATGTGCTTCCTCCCTCTGTCTCCTGTTTATCACACTCCTCTGCCCCTCCTTTCTCCTCCCTCTGTTTTTTTTTTACTTCCTTCTCCTCCTATGTCCTCTTCTTTCTTGCTCTTCTTCTCAGGTTGCTTGCCTTTTTCACGCAGGCTTGCCGCTGTTGTGTACTTAACTCTCCCGAGCAGATGCTGAACGTTTCCTCTGAGTTTTTGTTCCAGTCGCTACAATTTGGTTGTCCACCCATGTGACCCTAACCCCCACCGCAACAACTAGCCAAATAAGGAAGCAAGGGGCTGCCCCGCCCAGTGGGGGCAGCACACACAAACACTTACAGAAAAACATGCATTTGTGCTCATCTGTGTGTGAAAACAGATAAATGGCTGGCTCATGCCTGAGGGAAGATCTTTCCGTACGGAGATTCCCACTAAAAGGCAAACGTGGGGAAATGCCAGCTTTGGTTTGAAGAAAGGAGGAAGTCCAGATCTGGAACGTTTCCATACACTGATCTCTGCACTGCATTTCAACTTCAGCCTAAACACACCAACTTATCAGCATGTGTTTGCACAAATCAGTTGCCTTCCACCGTTTTCAGACTTGAGAAGTTGAAGTTATCACCTCCTCTTTTCACCTCATCTGTACATTTATTCACAGGTGAGGAAACCATAAAAGATAAGATTACATTAGCATCAACTAACACGATTGTTACAAACAAATGACTCACTTCCTAAGATCATAAAGTGCACTAAAAGCAGCAAGAGTACTCAACACTCCCCCTAACCCTCTGTGGTGAGAAAAGCTAATACACCCGGGTTGCATGAAAAGCCACCACAGGAATAAACACAACTTAACTTAACAGAACCCACCCAGAGGTGGTTACTCCTCTGGGGAACAAACCAGACAAACAAACCAGATCAATATTGGGAAAGGAGGGGTGGAGGGCTGCATACGGGAAGGGAGGACGTGGAGTAGTTAGAAAATGAGAAAGACAGAAAGACACAGAGGGAAGTTTGAAACCTTCAATATCTGGCTTCCCCTTTGGTTTTGTTATGCAGCATCACGCAAAAATTTTATAAAAGGCTATTTTTTATATTTTCATTTTAATTCTTCTAAAAGACCAACAACACAGTGGAGACAAACTCACGACCTTTTTGGGTCATTAGAGGCCAAAACTAATGTAAGATATTACTGATTGTAGACCCGTCGCCTGTCTGGTCCATACTGTTAAGCATAGTGAAGGCTTGGTTATGTGCTGGTCCATACTGTGAGGCACAGTGAAGGCTTGGTTATGTGCTGGTCCATACTGTTAGGCATAGTAAAGGCTTGGTTATGTGCTGGTCCATACTATTAGGCATAGTGAAGGCTTGGTTATGTGCTGGTCCATACTGTGAGACATAGTGAAGGCTTGGTTATTGCTGGTCCATACTGTTAGGCATAGTGAAGGCTTGGTTATGTGCTGGTCCATACTGTGAGACATAGTGAAGGCTTGGTTATGTGCTGGTCCATACTGTGAGACATAGTGAAGGCTTGGTTATGTGCTGGTCCATACTG
>JBAMHX010000020.1:491475-505023 GCA_037177515.1 Pseudomugil tenellus
GACATCCTGTCTTTGGCTAAACTGTATGTAACTGCCTGCGCGGACATCATGTCTTTGGCTAAACTGTATGTAACTGCCTGCGCGGGCATCATGTCTTTGGCTAAACTGTATGTAACTGCCTGCACGGACATCATGTCTTTGGCTAAACTGCATGTAACTGCCTGCGCGGACATCTTGTCTTTGGCTAAACTGTATGTAACTGCCTGTACGGAACATCATGTCTTTGGCTACACTGTATGTAACTGCCTGCGCAGACATCCTGTCTTTGGCTAAACTGTATGTAACTGCCTGCGTGGACATCATGTCTTTGGCTAAACTGTATGTAACTGCCTGCACGGACATCATTTCTTTGGCTAAACTGTATGTAACTGCCTGCGTGGACATCATGTCTTTGGCTAAACTGTATGTAACTGCCTGCGCGGACATCATGTCTTTGGCTAAACTGTATGTAACTGCCTGCGCGGACATCATGTCTTTGGCTAAACTGTATGTAATTGCCTGGGTTATGTTCACTCAACACCGACTGCTCTTCTCATAAAGCTTTCTGTCCAAGGCAATAGTAGCGCTTTTTGGCCGCACACTTTGGATCATGCCATATCAGCCCTTTTAATGTTCACCAACATCATGCGCGTACATCCTCGGTGCAGAAAATGTGTTGTGCTCATGTTTTTACATGATGGCAAGCTCAAACTAAAATGATAAAAGCAACTATACGGAAAACCTTTCACCCGTTCTGTTATTCAAAGAAACTTGCTCTTAATATGGGTGATTATTACTTATTACTCTGTTATACTCTGCCGAGCGCTTTTGATTTAGGTGGTGAAATAGGTTTCACTTTGGCAGTGACAGTTTGTTTGCATTGTCTGCAAATATGCACATGCCATGTTTTCTCCGCACGCTGATAGACCAAAACATCTGCAAAGCGATATCGCGAGATTTCGGCGTTGCACCGGTAGAGCGAAAGTACACCGGTATAACCGTCAATGGTGTTATATCGCCCTTCCCTAATAACCAGGCAGTAGCACTAGCATCCATCAAGAACACCTTGTCATGCAATAAATACCACATGACAGAACGAATGACTCAGTAGTTTAAAAGGAGCCATATTATGCTACATTTGCCGTCTCACAGTCTATCCTATCCATGATAATATTATGCATTTTGCAACAAGCACCAAACTATAGTTTTGTCGTAGCATTCATTTGTTGCCGAGAGATTTCTAGCCCGAACTGTGAAAGCCTGCCCCCCCACATACACACTTCATGCACTTTCACATGCGCAGTTCCTAGAGGAGATGGTGCATGAAAGTTTTCAGGTAGGGGGGGAGGAGTCTCCACCGTGCTGTGTCAGAGCGGTGGAGTCAGCCATTAGCTCTGCTTAAGCTGAACTCATTTTCAACACGATGAAACTACAAAACGCATGGATGAAAAATAAAACTACTTCCAGTAACGTTTTAAGGTACAATTAACGCTAATAGAAGGTTAAACGCTCATAAATGTCCATTTTGCCTAATATGGCCTCTTTAAATGTGCCACTGCAGCGGAATACGGTGACCATGTTTGATTTTCTGTACAAAATAAAAGCCCTGAAAAAAAAAAACCCTGAAGATGGTATGGAGTGCTTCTCTGGATCGCAAACAATTCAACAACTTTCCAACACCTGCCGATTTTCTCCTCACTGCTGGAGAGAATGTGGCTGAGGATTGTTGCATCCTTCAAGCAACATCTGCAAAACCTCCACTCAGATGGGAATATACCTCCCAGAATTAGAAGCAAGCTTTGACACGGCTCTGAAACTGTTAATGCCGTTTCCATCTAACTACAACTGTGAATCTAGACTTTCAGCAATTGTTGGCCTGAAAAGCAGCACAACCGGATTATTGCGGACATGAGAGTGATACTGATTTACCAACGGAACAGAAAATGCATCAGCATTCTTCTCAATAAGATGGCAAAAGAAAACAATGAAACTAAAATATTGTAAAAGCTGCACCGTATGCTGTAAACATGTGAACTGTTTATGTTGGCATATTTTTCTGGGGGCTCAATAAGAGTTAAGTATAAAATTTTAATTTTTACAGGTTGGATGGTCATTAGACTGAAAAAGTTTGAGAAACAGTGCTCCACATTCCTTTAGGAGCAGCAGGGCAGTCTTTAAATAGTCATTTTTAACAGCCCATTTAATGAACATTTGTTTACATTGCTACGGCTCCCCAAAGAGCCCCCACTGCTGAAAGAAATCCTTCAGAAATCACTGGGATTTTTTTGGGATCTCCTTGATTTCAAATCACAACTTGCTTTAATTATCATCAATTTTACACTTTTCATCTTTGTGATTTTGTCATCTTAATGTTTTAATTTGGTTTTTACTCTCTAAAGTACTTTGGGTCGCCTTTGTGTGCTTTATAAACTACGATATAAATAAAGCTGAGTTGGGTTATATGCTGGAAATCTGAATGTGAAGGCAGATGTCCTTGAAAATACACCAGCTGGAAAAAGAAATGCAGTAAAGTTGGAGCGAGGCAGTCTGAAAGATACACAGCAAAGCTTTTATTATGTCAAATGAGTAAACCGGGGGTCCGGTATGATATACTGGGTGAGTAAATGAACATGACATTTTACAGTGTCCTCCTTGCCCAGCTTTATGTTGGAATGTGTGTGTTTGCATTCATGACTGAAAGAGGCATGCACCTTGAGTGTCATGTGCTGCTCTAGGCTTTATTTGGAGCCTCACTGGCTCTCAGCACACGTCCACCAACTGGGTCTATGATAAACCCAGTCTTGTGTGGCCTCCACGCTGGTTCTGTGGCGGTTCTTTCCTCCAGCTGTTCCTTGCTTACATGCAACGCCTAATGATGTCAGACCCTCTCTCTGCTTTTCAGAGAGCTCTGCCCAATCATTTTACATTTTATCGATATATTCAAGGAGGCACTTCTTAAAGAGGTCACCAGTGTGGTTAATATTTCACTTCCTCTCAGTTACGACCCAAATACATGGGTACATCTTTTATGTTTGACTCATTCTAATAAAATGTTATCCCTGTTGACCCATCTGATATATTACATAATTAACCATTCAGTTGTTTTGTGGGGGTTGAGGTTACGAACACTAATGTGTGTTGGTGAACGCACAACTAATGATCCATAATAAAAACCATTTTAAAGGCATTTTCATCATAAAAAGGATCACTACTACGTTGCTATGAGACCTCAATTCTGACCTGGAAATGATGAAGTTACTTCCTGTCAAACTTTCCACTAATCAGCTTAAATTGTCAGTAATGTATAATCAGAGCAACCACAGAGCAACAGATGATGTTTTTGGTGCAGCTGAGTTGGAGTCGGTCATGTGAAGATAGGAGGTAAATAACTGAAAAAAGGTTAATACAGCTGGTGGGAAAATGTAATAGTTTCTGTTGTGTGTTTGTCACATGGTCAGAAACTTAAACAGGACTAAATTCCCATTATTAAGGTGAGTCAGCATTAACAAACAGCCACGGTTCACAAAAACAGCATGTTCTTTCCTATTATTTCTATTTCTTCATAACCGCTGCTTCCTCTTTACAACATGTGCCACTTAATCTCTCCTCAAACATGTTTTGTAAGACTGTTCAGAAAAACAACAATCCATCTAAAGTTTTATTAATCTCTAATCATACAAAAGGCCCAATGAACACCCTCCTCACTAACTACTGAAAGCTACACATAGCTTTAGGAGATGGGAATAAAAACTCTGAAGCTCTAAAAGGGAAACATTTGCTCTTTTTTTTTTGCTTGTTTAAGAGTGTTACACACTCTCCACAAAGAAACAAAAAGTAAAAAATTAAAGAGGAAGCTTACTAAATACTGGTATGTAATGAACCACCCAGTGTTGCTAAAAATAGCACAAGGTGGTTCCTCTGTAATGGAAAATGTCTGACCATCTATCATACTAGCATTATCTGCTGCACCCATCAGATTCACCATCTACAGGAAACACAAACCGATCAATAAAAACATTACTACAAAAAACAAAACAACCACTGTTCTCTCCAATTGGTCATGTATTGATCGAATAAAACAAATGAAAGAATAAAAATGACAATAAGGCACCACAGGGACGTAAAAGTCCTGATGTCCAGGAAATACCAGGGATGGATATTTTCAGTGACTACTGAAGCCGACATTGTCGAATAAAAATTGATTAGTGGACTACTAGGTCAACAATAGTAGAGTTGTAAGACTATATAGATTTACTGAAATACTGTGATATTTTATGTGATTATATATATTAATATTCAAAAGCACTGCGCCTTTTTAAAACAATGCACTATATATGCAAACATTAACAGTAGTGGTTCATTTATGTGTTATACTGTGTTTTTACTTGCTTTTTGTTCCTGTTTTAGTACTTTTATGGGGCTTTTATGTAGACTAAAACCTTAAAAGGATAATGATAAAATTCTGCAGCAAGAAGACTTTCTTTATATAAATACTTTAAAAATAAAAATGTATACTTTATATAAGGCATATTTACTGATAAAGCATACTTTTATTTATTCATCTTGTAAAAAAAGTGTTTTTATTTATTCTCTAGTGAAATTATAAACTCTGTTCCCCCTTAAAAGAAAACGTCACGATATATAATCTTGCTTATGGTATCGCAATATATTGAAATATATCATTTTGTTACCATAATGGAATGAAAACCACAAAATGTGTTTAAAATGTACGTGGTCCACACTACAAATGTCAAGACTTCTTAATACTGTAGTTAATTATTTTATTTAACACTACAATTAATCAGTTTCTATAAAGAATTAGTCCCGAACCAGCAGCAGCTCAGAGAAACTTCCACACAGAAAGACAACTAAGTTACATCCACGTGTTTCCGCTTGTGTTGCTTCGTTGTGGTTCCCTGCGAGCTGCAGAACACGCGGTGAGATCAGGACACTACAGCAGAGGAAGAGTTACTCCCTCCAAAAAAATGGTCACCTCATCCTTGTTGAACTTTTATCGTTATCATAGAAGAAGAAGACGACCAAGGTGTCATTATGGATGACGGCTGATCAGCGTGTAAAGCAACTCATAAGAGTTCAGGTCCATGTGTCTAACAGGAGAAACTAGTGCTTCACAATTCTGGGTAGAATGAGAATCACGATTTTTTTTGCCAAGAATTGAGATCACGATTCTCTCACGATTTTTTTCCCAATATACGCATTTATTGCCCAAATCACCGGCACATCAACTTCGCAACAGCTGACACTAAATATGAAAACAATTAATGTCAATTTTCTCTTCTTTTACCAAAACAACCTTTCAATAATTTTCTGCTTTTCATTTGTTGAGAGAAAAAGACAGCGCTTGTTTTATGCAGATGATGTTCCTGATCAAAATGCGGTACAATCATGGTCTTTTTTTCTTTCTTAAAAAAATTGTTTTCATTTGGAAATGAGATTGCACAAAAGTGTGAATTGAGATCACGATTTTTTAACGATTAATTGTGCAGCCCTAGGAGAAACCATCAAGCCTCCAGCATTCAGGTCCACAGGTTTGCTAAGAAAATTCACACACAATATAACCAATAATGGCCTCACAGAAAGCTTCGTCAACTCGAGTGCAAAAAACACGTTGTACCAAATGCAAGCCCGCGTGCACACCTGTTTTTCCAAAAGCTCAAACTGATATAAAATAAATATAATCTATGCAGTGAAAAGGAAAGCACAGGTCCTGACATGTACGGTTCTAGAAGAGGGAAACGTCTACATACTGGCTGAGCTTCGTACTTGCACCCAGAAGATATTCTGTCCCAAATTCAAATCATTCTCAGTAAATCGAGCAAATATTCAGGATTTCTTCATCTTTCACATAACGTACAGCTACATTATACAGCTTTAGGATTTCTGCTCAAATCAACATATCAAACTGTTTACTACAACTCAGCTTTGTGCAGCTAAAGTATCACTCTTAGACTTTACAAAACAGAAAGATCTTCATATAAAAGGTCACTTTATTAGGTCCACCGGCTGTTTGGAGAAAATCCTCAGCGATTTCTCTCCACATTGACATGTTAGCATCAGATTTGTAAATGAGAAGATGCTACACTGTGATCACAAAGGGACGGACATGGTCAGCAACAATAGTCAGGTAGATCTTGGTGGGTAAACCATGCCGTGGTGGTACTAAGGGGTCCAAAGTGGGACAAGAAAATACCCCACCCCCGATGTTCCAAGGCAGGATGGATCCATGTTTCCACTCGTTCTCTAATGAGGAGCAGCAACGTTTTTCCATCTTCTTTTGTGCTGCTTAGGCGAGTCTGTGAACTTCATCAAATCCTTTTCACCACATCTGCATGACTGCATTGAGTTTCTGCCATGAGACTGGTTAGATATTTGTGACAACAAGAAGCCGAACAAGTGTAGTTAATAACGTTAACGCATGAAATAGTGCAAAATAAATAATGTGCAAACATCTAAGGCTTGGTCATATGGCCTCTTTCAGAGATAATTAAGATGAGAAATAAGTAAGTGTACCTCATAAAGTAACTGGTGAGCGCCTTTCAGAAGTTGTTAAAAATCATTAGTGGCTTTCCGGAAACCACAAAGCGACTTATTACCCATCCAGCATTTCAGACTGTCCCTGCATTTTTTGCAGAAGTTAATACACAGTGACATACTAACAAGCTGATTTATGACTAAATCACAATGTCCATCCTCATTTCATACATTTATTCCCACTTCCATTTTTTTCCCTAAAATCCTGGGTTTCGCTCGTGTTTACTGTTTTCTCACAGAAAAATGTAGCAGTCAGTAGAAGGAACACAAAACAGAATCACCAACCTGAGTGGGCTCTGCTGATCACCTATCAATACACACACACACACACACACACACACACACACACACACACACACACACACACACACACACATTTTGTCATTTTGCATGCTTGAAGGGGCAGAGTTCCTGCCTCTCATCCACTAACCTGTTGCTATAGAAGCATTTTGTTTGCCTTCAAGGCATTAAAGCTAAAAGCCTGAAGGTAAAAGCTGGTTGATGCTTTGATGAATGACGTGATATAAAAATACGTTTCTGCACGTTGTATAATTAATAATCTATGCCAAACATAGTAAAAACAATAACATTTCATGTATGAGTTGCTACATGAGCACCTGTCAAAGTCAGATTTATCCAGCTTCTGTGGTTTATTAATCACGTTTGAAATGTTGGATGCAGGTTTTACCTTTAAAAAGTAATATAAAGAATTTATTCATTTATTAAGTTCCAGTGAAGATTTAAAATAACTCGGAAAAGTACTTAAAAAATATATAATTCTCGGAAAACGGTTTAAATAAAATTATGTATAATATTTGACAACAGTCTGCGTTTATATGGCGGCTGTAACGTGCTGGTTCGGGTTTGGGGGTCCCGACAACAACCCCCCCGCACACAGCGCGCATAGCCCGGGTGAAAGGCTCCGTCTAATCCCCTGGAAGGTGGATGTGTAGGTGACAGGCAGGATAAGAAGTCTGTCTGGGACAGACACGCTCTTACCGTACTTATTAGGCTCCCTGTTGTACTCCAGGATCGGCACGAAGTCGGAGTCCTGCGGTTCGAACACGGAGTCCTCCAACTCCTCTTTTTCCGCTCCCGGTTCCGCGCTGCTACCGGTGTCCGGTGCCGGTTCTGCTCCAGCCGCGTCCAGGCGCTCCCCCACTCTTCCTTCAACAGGGACCACGACAAATCTCTCCCCCATGTCACTTTTCAGGCTGGGTGGAGGAATAAACACTCTGTCGTTGGGCTTCCCGGTGTGACTGAAGACGAGCACACGGAACACATGCTCGCGCGTTTATCAGGATTGATTACAGTAAAGAAGGTCCCGCCCTTGTTGCTGCTCATTGGTTGAAACCCCTTAGGAGCGCTGTCAATCATCACCAGAAACCAATCACAGATGTCAAAATATGTTAATCACGAAATGAGCCGTTTTTAATATTTTCAACAAGTGTGTTTTTCTCTGCTTGGATTTTTTCTTTAAAACACAACAGAGTTTATAATGTTACGAAACAAAGAAACAAATCTGGTCCGGCATACATGTTTAAACTTTACATGTTTAATGGCACTATATGCATTTCAATATATCAAATATAGGAAAACATTTTTTTCTTCGTAACTGTGGAGGGCCAAGAAAAAAAAGTATGCATGCGCACCTTAAAATAGTGCATGTGAGACAGAGCTCTGCTGCCACACTGGGACACATAAACAGTCATGTCACATGAAACTTGCTAGAAGTTTCCTTAATTATATGAAATGATGGTGTGATTAACACTGACTCTGCACTTCCTCTGCAATCTAAAGTCACGCCTCAGAAAGCCAATACATCATTCTAATTTAAAAAGCAATGATGCTTTAGTCACTTGCTCACACACCACCCTACCAGCCCCTGCCTTAATAACTCTGGTATGTTCCAGCATAGAAAAGATGGTTTGCCAATGCCTCCGGATAGAATGACCTCTCATGTTTCCAGGCGCTTTTCACACGTAGTCTACATGTACAGATCGTAAAATTCTCTGGGACAAAATGTTTTTTTACACTTTTGAAATATAGTGCCATGTCACAAATATTCCGAACAATTATATGTTACTTTTGAGGGTGTTTTTTTTTATCTGCAGTATTTTCCCTGTGAATCTGTAGGTTGATCCGTGCTGATTGAGAGAGAAAAGAGACACAGGAAGGGAAGAGGGTTGGACCCATCTGTTCACCAAATAACAGGGAAATCTGTCTGAACATCATTCTGATTAAAAACAAAGAAAGCAAAATCCCATTTGATAGAGATTACACAATCAGGGGCCTTACGAAAAGCAACTGGTCGTTTCACTAAGCAACTGGATCATGCTACAACAAAATATTTATGAAGCATGGAAATTTCAGGTCAGTAGGTCACACACATCCTTCTGTGGTAATCTTCCTTTAAGATACAGCCTGTAATATGAATTTCTTGTAGGTTTTTAAAGAATCTAAAAGCAACATGTTTAAGGGAGTCATAAATCAGCTGATGATTAGATTAGGATGGCAAGAGCTAAGTGATTAATTCCATTCCCGTAGGACAACAAATGAATACAATAACACTAAAACCACAATAAAGACCTAGAGCAAACCAAAACTAGTTGGAAAAGAGCCCCACAGACATACAAAACCACATTTAAATCATATAGAATTACAAAAAATCACATATACAGAGAAACCTTTGAGTTGCAAGACCATGATTTAAAGTTTAAAACAAACTATAAGTAATCAGATAGACCACAAAGAGATGTGAAACATTTAATATATTTTATGGATGAGGGAAACATGAACAGAGCCGGGGGGGCAGAAAAGGTGACTCCTCTTTGTCCACCGTTTTTTTTTGTAGGTGGACAAAAATGTCTTTTCAGAAATGCATGAATAACCAGTGTCAGTGTTCTGAATTGTTTATACATTAAAAAATATTCACATTTGGATGCAGATTTTTAGAAGATATTTTGTCCTGGTGCAAGTACAACTATTAATTAAATTTTAAGCAAATGTTAGTATGAATCTACGTGTCAGGACTAACGTAGTTATAAGCTAGCACTAGATTGAGTTTAAGCTAATGTAAGGGAACCATGTCATACTTTGATTTCATTTAGAGTCTAACACCAACTCAATTAATCAAGATTTTTACTTTGAGATAAAAATAAACTAAAAATATTCTCAAAGAGTACCGCAATTTCAACATTAGTACTGACTATGATCGATGCAGCTTATTTTAAACTACAGACTAGCAAGGCTGCTTGCAGAAGTTAAATAGCTACAGCATGAAAATGTAGAGAAACAGTATTTATTTGTAGGCTATTGGAAGATTTGAAAATGTGGTGAAAATGATCTGTTTCTAACTTTCTTTTAAGCAGAAATATGAGGAAGGACAAAGATCGGGCTGAGATAGAACCCAACATGGAGCTACCACACAAGTCATTTTGTTCAGACTGACATAAGGATCCAGTCTACTGTCAGCTACGGAAGCTCAGCCAGGGCTACGAGGAGACGTCACTCCCCCCACTATGATATACTGCAGCACAACACAATCAGCTTACATTTCTATGGACCTTATTATTAATATAAAGATGTTTTTTTCTTGTGTTTTTCTAATGTGATCACAGTTATCATTGTGTGTTGGTTAGAGAGAAGAACACAATCATTTCTTTCTTAGTGGCCTGTCTGATAAAGTTTGTCCCACCGTCTGACTCCATGCATAAAAGTCTAGCTCCGCCACTGGGAGGAAGCAAATTACAGCGATCTATCAATTTATTTTCATATCTGGCGTTTGAAATATGTTTTACATGTATGACAGTCATTCTTAATTAAGGAGCCATGCTCCTCATTCTGTTATTTACTTTCTGGCTACCTTAAACTCCTCAGGAGAGAATATTCTGGATGAACTCCAGAGACCACTCACACGGTAATTGCTTAAAGGGTGTTGTGTGGACTAAAATAGACTGCTGGCAGAACAGTTGGAGGACCAATGGGGTGGGGGTTTGAATTAGGGTGGAGTGATGAGGGAGGGAGTGACTGTATTAACTTTACAGAAGCAGTTTAAGTGAGTTCAGTTTTGGATTAAAACAGTAGAAAAGTGAAACAGAAAAGATGACTGAATGCTGGTGTGAATACGGAGGGTGAATGTAACACACAGGGTGTGAGACATGAGTACAAGGCTGAGAGAGTCATTTGTAATATCTCATGTCCATGGTGTTTTACAGATCCGGAGCTAAACTCATCACCTTGTTCTAAAATGATGTACAGCTGGGCCGAATGAGATGCAAATTACTGGTTTAAGATGGAGCTCAAACAGATGTAGCTTGTGCAGTGATGGCTTGAGGTGTGGAAAAATGTCAGCTGTCATTTTTAATTTCCATTCTGTTTTACTCTTAGTAAACAGAAAAGTCCTGATATTTTATGTCTATTTAACTACCATAAAATGTACTGATAAACTCCAGTGTCTAATTCGTTATAATCATAATGTTGAGAATCTCCTGTTCCACCACATCTCTTAGCTACTCTAAATGGACTTGGAATGGTAAATGGACTAGTACTTATATAGCGCTTTTCCAGTCATGTTGACCGGTCAAAGCGCTTTACACTACATAGTATAAATTCACCTATTCACACACACACACACCCAGATAGGCTCATCGGGGGGCAGCTTAGGGTTCAGTGTCTTGCCCAAGGACACCTCGACATGTAGTCAGGCGAAGCCTGGACCACAACTGTCTGGTTGAAAGACGACTGCTGTTCCACCTGAGCTACAGCCGCCCTAAACAGCCTCTACTAGAACGGTGGTGGTGACTGTGAAGGTCATTGGAGTGAAGTGACCCCATCTTCATGTTAAAGAAAGCTGGTGGAGATGATGTGAACTTTGTGATATGATACAATTATCCTGCTGGAAGTATCCATCAGAAGATGCTACACTGTGCTAAAGGGATGGACATGGTCAGCAACAATACTTTGGTATCCTGTGGTGGTTAAACCATGTCATGGTGGTACTAAGGAGCCCAAAGTGGGCCAAGAAGATGGAAGATTTATGTTTTTATGAAGTATCCACCAAATTCTAACCCTTTCATCTGAATGTGGAGCTGAAATGGAGACGACAAAACATTTTTTCATCTTTTATTGTCCAGTTTTGGTGAGTATGTGTGAGTTGTAGCCTTAGTTAGTTCTTAGCTACAGGAGTGGAACCTGGTGTTGTCTTCTGCTGTTGTAGACCATCTGCTTCAAGGTTGGACTTGTGTGTTCAGAGAAAATAGTCTGTATATCTTTATTTGAACCAGTTGCTTTTCACTATTGTCTCTGACATTTTTGTCAAGAGAACGGCTGCTAACTGGATAATTTCTTTCCTTCAGAACATCTCTATAAACACCAGAGATGGTTGCGTGTGAAAATCCCAGTATATGCTCAGACCAGCAACCATATCACGCTCAAAGTCACCCAAATCTTTCTCCTCCCTTATCCGACCCCCAGTTTGAACTTTTGCAAGTTATCTTTACCATTTATCATTACTAAGTGTAGTGGGTTGCTGCCATGTGATCGCCCGATTACATATTTGTGTAAACGAACAGTTAAACAGGTTGAACTGACAGTATAATGACATCTAAAAAAACCAAACTAAGAAAGTCAATATAGCATAACAGATCATCATGTCTATGCAGTCCCATGTCCTGAATTAACACAAGGTGACATTGCTAGTTTCTGTTACAGTTTTTCACAAAATAAAAGAAATATTTCTAAAATTTTACTTAATTACAATTGCAATATGGAAGTGTTTCTACTGAATTATTTATCACATAAACATTTATTCTCATATCATCTCCATTTTTAAGGAAGATGGAGATATAAAACATTTTGTGTTTTGGAGCAGTCTTTTCAGCTGCTACTAATATAGTTGCTGTCCTCATTAGAAAATGAAAGAAATCATCAATGAGCATCTTTTCTTCATGTGAACTGGTCACATGACCCTGTGTCACATCCTGTAAAGTGTGAATGCAAAACAAAAGAGACGTCTTGGATACACTTCTAGTTCAACACGCCTTAAAAAAACAAAATAAGAATGTAAAAACATTTTATTGACTTGTGAGATGTTTAATTTAAAAATTTGTGTTTCATCATAAAAAGTGTTTCCATTAAGATTTTTTAATTGCAATTTTTAGGTTTAGTTTAGACCCAATGGGACAGAAATAACTTCTAAAAAGAAGATGTAGAAAAGAAAGTTTGAAGCCTAATTTTGTGTCTTATTTTTCACTGTATCAATATTTAACTTTACAGACAACACTATATCAACACGTTTATTAGCCCAATTCTCCCAAAGACAAAAACTAGCTAAAAATTATACAAATGAAAAAAAAAAAAAAACTGGCCAGATTTTATAACCTGAAGGCTGAATAATATGGAAAACAGTCATATGTGTAGTAATATCCTGTTTATCAGGTTCAAAAAGAGAATAAGTCACCCCTCTCCTTGCTTATTCCATCTTTATAACCTCACAAAGGCAAATAACCAATCTCTCTGGAAGTAGATACTGACATGGAATCCAACATGCCCTCCAAAATCACAGAGTGGGCCCCGGTGAATGAATGTGTGGGAATTGGGCTTGGAGTGGGTGTGAAGGGTGGTGTGGAGTGGGCGTGGAAGGGGTGTGAAGGGGGTGTGGAGAGGGTGTGGAGTCTGCCTGTGCAGGCAGGGCTCATAAACATCTAAAGGTTCAGACACAGCAACGGCCATTTTCGCTAGAGACATTTTTGGAATGGTTAAAAAAAAAGGACAAGGCTGAATTTGGGGTTATACATTTTGAAAACAATGTTGTTGGACCTCTGATACAAAAGAGACTTTTTTTTTATAACTCAGTGCTATCTTTTGATATAAACTGTATATTAATATAAACTATATATATATATATTCAATTCAATTTTATTTATATAGCCCAGTAAGTAAGTTGTCTCAGAGGGCTTCACATGCAGGTAATAAGAGAACAATATACATAACTTACAATACACACAATTAGTGACT
>JBAMHX010000020.1:505123-519380 GCA_037177515.1 Pseudomugil tenellus
TTATGTCTATTGTTCTCTTTACCTGCATGTAAAGCCCTTTGAGACAACTTGTTGTGATACTGGGCTATATAAATAAATTGACTTGACTTGACTTGACTATTCCATCTGGAAGGCTACAAAGCACAACCACAGGCCTCCATCCTCTCAACACCACCAGTAAGTAATCCCAGGTGGAGGTAAGGCTTTCCTGAGAGAGAACCAACTAGTAAACATGGTAAAGCAGTACAATAAAGTGCCCATTTGTTATTTGTGTGGACAAGAGGGTCATACAAAACCAATGTGCCTGAAGAATGCACCCAAGCTCACAAAAATGTGTATAGATCCTTCTAAAAGTGATAGATGGACAATCAGTGAAACTGACAGCTGTCAAGATTAACGGAAACCCTTTGAAAGCCCTGATTGCCACAGGCCGTGTTCAGACTCTGGTGCAAAGACAGTTTGTACCAACTAATGCGATTTGCACTTCTCAGACCATTTTCTATTTGCTGTGTCCATGGAGATGAAAGGTCTTATCCCACAGCAGACATCTTTATTGAGGCGCAAGGACAACCCTACCTTTTGAATGTTGGTGTGGCAGATAAACATTCATTTCCAGTGGTGCTGGGTAGTGATTTACCAGTTCTGTTAGATTTGTTACCCAACTCTCAATGCTGTAATTTTGCCCTCAAGGCCCTGCCGTTTTATCATGCGGATTTGGATGTACACCCTGGGAATGTACGGAAATCACGCAGGCAAAAGAGGCAGGGAAAGTTCCAACATGCTGTTGGGGTGCCACAAGGACAATGTTCAAGAGGTTCCTTTGACTTTTACAGTGCCTTCAAACATGGAACAGATGCAGCATAATGACCAAATTCTAACTATGTTGTTGCGGAGAGCTAAAGGAGAAGCGGAAACTGGATTGGAGTGTTCTGAGAAGTATGTTTTGGAGAAAGGCATCCTTTACTGCCTGCAGGGTTCAGGTAAGCAGTTGGTGGTGCCTAAGGAAGCATGCGATACGGTATTGGTCTTGGCCCATACCATCCCCTGGGCTGGCCACCTGGGGAAACACAAGTCCCTTGCTTGTATTAGGCAACATTTCTACTGGCCTGGTTTACGAGTGGATGTGGCCAGATTCTGTTGGACCTGTCCTGAGTGCCAGGTGACATCTAACAGATGACCTGAAAGAGCACCACTCCAACCTCTTCCGATTGTCGGTATTCCCTTCCAGCGACTTGGCATGGATATTGTGGGTCCACTTGACAGGAGTAAAGCTGGCAATCGCTACATGTTGGTGATCACAGATTAAGCAACTAAATATCCAGAAGTATTTCCACTCAAATCTATCAAAGCAAGAGCAGTGGCATTTTCACTGGTGTAGCTTTTCTCCAGAATTGGATTTCCCTGTGAAACTGTAACTGACCAAGGTACTAACTTCATTTCCACACTTTTAAAACAAGTGTACCAGTTGCTGGGTATCCAAGGTGTACAAACTAAGCCTTACCATCCACAAACTGATGGCTTGACAGAGCCGTTCAATCAAACACTCAAGCAGATGCTCCGTAAGTTTGTAAATGAGGCGGGCTCTGATTGGAATCAATGGCTACTCTACCTCCTCTTTGCTTACAGAGAAGTTCCTCAGGTTTATACAGGATTCTCCCCATTTGAACTGTTATATAGTCATGAGGTGAGGGGACCTCTGGCCCTGCAGAGGGAGACCTGGTCTGGAGAACATGGAACATGGGGAAGCTGATGTTGTTTCTTATGTTCTGCAGATGAAAGAAAAGGTACAGAGAATGTCAGCACTGGCACAGGAACACATGGCAGAGGCCCAGAGGTACCAGAAGATTTGGTATGATAAGTCAGCATGACACAGAACTTTTCTTCCAGGCCAAAAGATCCTGGTTATGCTACTATCCAGTGACAGTAAACTTCTGGCAAAGTGGCGGGGGCCATTTGAAGTGGTGAAACAACTTGGAAACACCACATACCAAGTTGCCATCCGAGGTAAATGTAAAATGCTTAAATCCGAGGTGCTAGTAAAGTACTGCATGTGAATCTCCTGAAAGAATGAGAGGAAAGACCTCAGAAGAAGGCAAATGTGTTGATGATTAGACCAGAGGAGGAGGAAGAGTTGGTGGATGATCAGTATCTACCTTCCCCTGTACCCTTGGACTTGGATTCGAGACATCTTTGTGTGTATCATGAGTATCCAGGTCGCACTGATGTGATTGATGACCTGAAAGAGAACACTCAAGTAAAACGCATTAGCTATAGGATTCCAGAGCGTCTTCTAGTTTCCTTGAAGAAAGATGTGGATCTGATGCTTTCTTTGGGGATTATTGAGCAGTCACAGAGTGAGTGGTGCAATCCAGTCGTTTTGGTTCCAAAGAAAGATGCCACAGTCCGATTTTGTATTGATTTCAGATACCTTAACTCTGTGTCAAAATTTGATTCCTACCCTACTCCACGCATTGACGACATGAGTGAATGTCTGGAAGAAGCCAAATATCTGACCACCATTGACCTGTGTAAAGGGTACTGGCAAGTTCCCCTAGCCTAGCAGTCCAGGAAGTTGACAGCCTTTCTGCAAGCTTAACAATCAACCCTGAAAAGTGTGTTTTGTCTCAGTCCGAATACCTCGGGTTCATCATTGGTAAGGGGGTACTTAAACCACAAGTGCACAATGTGCATGCCATTCCACCAGGAAGCCGCCAGCAGACCCAGAGAGCACCCACCTATCACATGTGCAAGTAGGGGAGGAAGGTCCCAAGCCCGCACCCTCAAGCCCACAAAAGGGGCCCCACAGTCCCTCCCTGCCATCCCATTCTGTTGCATGCACACACACGTTCCCAGCCAGGCACCCTTTCACACCCTCCCATCCCTCAAGCCCCAACTGTTCAAGACCTCCTACCACCAACCCACACATCTAACCCAACACTTCCCCATACACACTAATCAGCCCACTCTACCGCACATACACACACTCGCAGCCCCTGCACAACCCCACACACGTGCACGCCCACCATCACACGCTACCCCAGACACATACATACACAGCCACACAAACCCACTCACACAATTCCTGCACAACAGACACACACACCTAATCCCCTACCCCCATCCCCCTGGTCCCAGGGTCACAACTAAGCATCAGAAGTTGGGCAAGCCCCCTGCCCCAGCTGCAGACGAGGCCGACCCAGAACCCCCGCCTGGTTGCACATTGTTTTTTAGTTAAAGACAATGTGTTGTGGAGGAAATGGGTCGTGCATGCCGACGGCTGTGTTGTGTACTCAGTGTTTCTGAAAGTTGTCTCTCTGCCGCTGCATTTTCAGATTTTGGAAATTTCTCACAATCAATAATCATAATCAATAAGGGCATATAGGTGTCAAGAAGACATATGATTGCGTTTTAAGTTATTTCTTTTGGCCACGGATGAAAAATGACATTGCATGTTATATAAAGACTTGTCACACATTTCAACTTATTACGAAACCTAACCAGAAGGTTAAAGTGGCGCCAGTGTGTCCTATTTTAGCTATTGGTCAGCTTTTTTATAGCCTCTAATCTTTTAAAAGTCTCTTCACAGCCCAAACCAATGGCTTATTAGATGGTCTCTTTTCCTCCAGTCATATACAGGGATGATCCACCTCATTAAGGCCTTATACAGGCAATATGCTAAGTTATAATCACAATGTTTTATTTATTTGCAATGTATTTACAATAGAGGGTAATAAATTTAATGTGTAATACATTTTAACCATTTTCATACATATTTAATGTTTCATTCATGTGTTGCCTTTATGGCAGTATTTTCTTTCATAAGTAACGTGTAAATATGTTGTAAAAGGCTAAAACGTTAATATTCTTATGCCAGAGTATTTTGCATAAGTGTTTTATCTTTATTTTAAGCTTTAATTAAAATATATTACCGAAATATTCCACTTCCGGTTTTGCCGCATCACTTCCGGTTTACCGTTGTCATTGAGTTGGAGCAGGCAAAGGCTAACATAAAGTGTAAGAATCCGTCATCATCCACGTTGAAGTAATAACAAGGCAATGCCGTAAGTTTGTGAAGTCCCTCACATAAGTTTATCTTAATCTATTTTTGGTTTATTTGTGTAAATGTAGACTTAAAGGCAAAATGATTGCACTTCGTTTTTTTGTAAATTGCTAGCTCAGCTTCCTGAGACCCTTTTGTATTTTCACAGTTTTCACCGTCTGAAGAAAGAAATTAAATGCATCAAAACTTCCCCCTTGGTCCCGGTCTTTCTTCAGTGGTTTAGCTGAATGTTGTATCGACGACATTACAATTCATATTTATATTAGGTATTTTTACAGCAATTTAGTATCTCCAGAATTCTCCGTTACAGTAACATTAGTGTCTATTTCTATGGAATAACAGAGTGCTAGAAAAGAATAAAGAAATAAATTAGGAAATATACATACAAATAATATTAATATGAACATTTTTAGCCTTATTCATTTTCATATATTTTATTTTTATTTATATGAATTTGTTCTTTTATCTATTTATTTTTATTTTACGTTTTTATTTCTTTATTAATTCCTGCATCATTTTCAGTATTTATTTCTTTATTATTTTGTCTAATTGTTTCAGTATTTTTTCCTTATTATTGACTCGATTTACTTTCTTGCCTCCATGATATCAATCATTTGCTCTGACATGGGACTATTTTTTAGAAGACAGGTTGTACCCTAGTCCCACCAACAGGGTCTCAACAAGAAATGATTTCTTTCTAGTTTGGGCAACTGTTCTCTTCTATGTTCAGTTGAATTTTTTTTCCTGTATTTTGTATTGTTTGTGGCAGGAGAACTACTGCAAGATGAATAGTATTTTTCCATCTCTGATTGAAAATATGATATGGTGTCTTTAAATATGAACGGTCCGAACAGTCTAGTTATAATGAAGTAGGATGGTATAGTTAAGATTAGTGGTATTTCTACAAGAAAAGTCAAAATAGAAGCATGGAAAATTAATAAGGCTTGGGTACTCAAATTTATATTTCAGGTCATGTCAAGATTATTTAATTTATTCCATTTTGAGTGGATTATAGAAAGAGATGACAAAAGAAGATAATAATCAAAGGCAAAGTGCATGTGGTCCTGATTACATTTGTAAGCATCTCACTCTGTCTCAGAGTAACAGACTTTCAAAAGATTATGTGATTGGATCATTTCTAAGATTGAGGGCTTGTCAAAAGACTGTAATACAATTTTAAAGCTTTAGACACAACAAGCATAAGCAGACATGGATCTACAAAAACAAGAGAACTAAACTTTCTAAAATTGAGGAAGGTCTATTGATGTCTGGAGAAGTGTCCATGCAAGGGACTGGGGGTTCACCCATTACTCAGTTACATACATTCCAGGTTGGATTTCATCTTAAAGAACAATTCTCATAGATACTGAATATGTAATTACACAACTGGAGCAGTAGATATATCTAATCCCAACATTATTTATCTAAATGTACATCTTCAGACCAATCCAAGGAATATGCTATGGAGGTTAAATATGGGAATTCTGAATATTAAAACCACAGTGGAAGAAACTGGGAGATTAGTGAATGTTTAAATTATACCGTTGAGGATCAAATCTATCAAACCATAGGAATTGATACATTCAAAACTATTATAAGAAAAATTTCTATTAACGCATTTGAGGAGAATGAGGTTGTTCCTGCCAGAGCTTGGTCTGCATAGCCAGCAGTAAGTCAGACTAATTTCCGGTAAAAGTTGAACTCTGCCAAGGCTGCCCTTTATCATCGATCCTGTTCATAACCTATATGGACAGGATTTCCAGGCGCAGCCGAGGCGTTGAGGCAATCCAGTTTGGTGACCTCAGAATCGGGCTTTTTGCTGTGATGTGATGTGGTCCTCTTGGCTTCATCTGGTCATGAGCTCACTTGAGCGATTCGCAGTTGAGTGTGAAGCGTCTGGGATGAGAATCAGCAACTCCAAATCTGAGACCATAGTCCTTAGCCAGAAAAGGGTGGCCCTCTCCGGGTCAGAAATGAGGCCCTGCCCCGAATAAAAAAAATGACTTAAAATATTCTGTATCTTCTTTATAATGAGCTCAGATTACAGTTTCCCGCTGAATGACTAATAAAGGTTTTCTCATTCATATTATAGGTGTTTTTAAGCCTTTGCTCCTCTACTAGAACATATATGAAGCGAAATGTAGACTACCGCCTCATGGGGTCATAGATTTTTATTAACACCGGTTTTATAAAGACACAACTTCCATAAAGACAAAAATGGGATGCGATTAGATGTATAAATTGTGGAATAGATATTAAAAACACAGCTTAGTGCTGTGAAAATCTTACAGTTGATTGCTGAGCTCTGTGTTAGGTTCTGTTTTCTGCCGCAGCCGTAGGTGTGCTCTGACCGTAGGCAGTGTGTGTGGATGCAGCGGCCGTGGAGGTTTTCCCCTGATGTAGGGAGTCTTAAAGATAGAAAATTCTAAATTAAAATTCAGTTACAAGTCACCACAACAAATTTAAGCACCAGGGAAATTAAATTCTTTAAAGATTTTAAGCATATTGACTTTTCAGTCTGTTTAAAGATCATACAGACCGCAAAAACAATACAAACATATGTGTAACATTGCGTTAGCTTATGTTAGCATGGCTAACTAGCTAGCCTATTGTTTGTTCGAAAAACAAAAGATCTGCGCTGCTCTCAGTATATTTCTGCTTGTGTCTTACGAATTGCTATTTTTTAGTGTTAAAACACCTTAAAGTAAACTATTGCTTACCTCAATCCTTGTTTAGAATAACAGTGAAGAAGCTACAGTCACTGAGCTCTATGCAGGACACTCCGTTGCTGGCTTGTGGTATCCAGCAAAACCAAATGAAAAAAGTTTTAAACCTCTTCATCGGTCTTGGGGAATTTCTGCAATGCCCTTATGTTCTTCCACTAGCTTGTGTGCTAACAATAATAACACATTTTCAGGTGGCATTAAATCCAGGTGTGACACAGATTGTGTTCGGGAGTCGCTGTTCAGTACATCACTTTAATCAGGCCAATCAATGACCACCAGCCAGGTGGAGATCAAATTTTGTGTCAAGTTGGCCTGCTTGGAACCTCACGCAAGCAGGTACAAAAATAGCATGGGCTTGGGCCACATTAAAATATGACCCAAAATCATAGTTTCTTTAAAAAGTACTATGAGACCCCATATTCACAGTCTGTGAAGGCTGACATAGAGAAAAAAAACAGTTCCTGTCGTGTTTCGAACTTCCCTCAATGGGTTCAGAACAAAATGGTTATTTGACAGCCCTTAATGCAAAAGATGAGTTGGGTAAAGCTATTGGTAGATTGTCAAATAATAAGAGGCATGGTTATAAAGTTTATTCAAATGAAAGTAAAAAAAAGTCTTATTTGTGATATTTGCTTATTTATTTCCTCACTTATTTCCTTATTCTTTCCCAGATGTGTTCTTTTTGTGGCACTTATCTATGGAGCTAGATTTTGACGTTTTATGAATGCAAGAAAATATACAATCTGAGAGGGGAAAACAAAGGTTTGGAAATTTGTAATTGTCCACATGCAGGGGAGTATTTATAGTTCTAACAGGAACATACATCATTGCAGTTTTCTATGGATTCCACTGAAGTGGTGTTCATAACATAAGAATAGTTTAAGCCACTAGAAAAAGCATTGCTTACTTTACATTTATCAGATAAAACATTCTGTTTGTAGAGTTCTAAGGTCATAATAGATATTTTAACCTATTCATGCACCGCATTGCTGTTGGCTAGCATGTGTTTTTGTTGCTAACATGTTGCTTTTAGAAAGAAGCCTCGATTTGAAAACAAATATGAGTCCAAAAGAATCTCTTGAGGAGCAGTCAGCGGTAAGGATCCACTCATTTGATTGGCTCTGACCTTGGTATTCTTCTTCTGGGATCATGATATAGCTTTCCATGGTTTTTCGGCAGTAAAAGACCATAAAATAATCCCAGGAGAACTGCAGCAAGCAATAAATATATTCATGTACAATTATCTCAGAACAGCCTGTATGAGTGATATTGTCTACATTTAGTGTAGCGACTCCAGAATGCAATTGGGGTTGTATTATCAGCATGATGACTGAAATGAATGTAGATTAAATGATATAATCTTTAGTATTTTCTCATGACATAATTTTTTCATTGTACTCTTTAGTTTTGTGCACATGTAAAGACATCATGACAGACGTCATTTTATTTAAAGAGAGACTGGATTGAAGAAGTAATTTATATCTATCTGATAAGCATAAAATTTATCAAAGAGGTCAGTTTTTGCAGTTCAAATATTTTTTACTTTCAAATTCTGTTTCTGAAATCAAGGTCACACTATTTATTGCAGATATGGTTTAGAGAAAAATCCTAAACATTCGATAATCTGGCATACTTAAACTCCAGCAAGGATATGTTTAAAACTGAAATACAACTGAGAATGAAATAGACGTTGCAGTTGCCAGAAACTATTTTCAGCTGCAAAGAAATGCATATCTTGTATTCTTGTAGCCAATAGGAAAGAAAAAAATAAAAGAAAACTATAAAATGTATAGATCTTAATTTCAAATAAATTTTCTTCTTTCTACATTTTCGTTATGTATTATATTTATTCATCAACAATGCAGCTCTTCTCACAAACCTTCCGCTTAAATTAGTGAAGACAAGAACATGTTTTCCCGGGGTGTTATGTGCCTGTTGATTAGTAGTTTCATCAGTGTCTTTTACAACAAAACTTTCTATTTTTGTCTTTAAGAATACATTTGCTGAAAATGTAAAAACTAAAATTAGTGTACTCTGAACACTGTTCAGCTAGAACTGGGTCATTATAAGTGTGCCCAGGAAGGTTGGGAGTGGCTCATGAACTGTTTCCTTAACAACGCGGTCATTTTCCAAAGGTGCTTCTTTTTCTCATTAAGTTTTTATCATACACTAGTTATTTAAAGTTTCCACTATTATGATTTATGAAATGTGTACATGTTAAAATATGATGATTTACATTTTCAAGAATTGGATATTTGTGAACAAATGTGCCACATTCTTCTTTATATCTAAAAACAACCTTGCTGCTGCAGTTTGCTCTCTGCCAAGTTGCAGTGATATAATGCTGCTGGCGCCCTGCCCAGAATAAAATGTTTACTTCTACTTGTTTTCATTGTATTATAAAGACACTCTTTTGTGGCTACTGATGTGTAGTTTTATGAGAATATATGAAAAAAAGATGTGCCCTTAATTGTCTCAACAGGTTTAAAAACTACGCAAGCAAGTAAAAGAAAATGCTTCAATCAATCACAGGCTCCCATTTGTCAAAGACGTGGGTGAAAAAATAATAAAGCTTAGCTACCACAGCCCACAAGATAACTTGTTTTCTTCACATACAAAAAAACGTTGCTTGCATAGATCTTAGTGCTGACCTTGGATTTCTTATGCAGTTGACTCACATTAACCTACACCAGCTATATTGACAGTTGGGGCATTTAAAATATCTAATGTGAAAGTCTCAAAAAGACAGTAGAAAATAAAATGCAAACATAAACCAAAAATGTATAAATCTGATGTTCAATCAAAAAGATTTGTAACTCGCCGACCATGGTATTGGTAATAAGTGGGAAAGCGGTTCTCTTCAGAAGTGCACAACTGTAGACTCGAGTGGTCTGGAATCCATTGTGGGGTGCTTAGAATGGTAGTTGAAGGCGTTCTGGCACCAGAGTTTTGTGAAGATGTCCGTCATGGAGGTTTGTAAACTTATGATCTGGCCTTCAACCTCTCTTCAACAGGATTGAAGGTATCTTCTGATGGTGATTACACAGGCAAGTCTAGGCCGAAAATTCAAAGCAGATCAACATGGTCCATAAAAGAAGTTATTTGCATGTGAAGTAAGGAGCTTAAGTTGGAAAAATAAACTCTATGGAGGCTCAAACTAGAAAAGCACTCGGAGAGCACAAACTTCTGCCAAGCTGACAGGTCCCCCTCATATTGTGACTCGCATCCCAAAATATTACTCAGTCACGCGTGATCTTTGTCAGAGTGAAAAACAGCACACAGAAACAGCCTATAGGCGGCATCGGCTAATAACGTGGGGTTATTCTGCAATGTTAAAGAATCCTTCAAAACATTCTTGGATCCAGATGGTGATTTGGATCGCCTCCAAAATTTGATCACCTCTTCATCTCTCCATTCTAGATATGTCCTGAAAATTTCTTGAGAATCCATCCATAATTTTTTGTGTTATGCTGTAAACAGGCAGACAAACAGATAAACGCCGGCGATAACATAGGCAGAGGTAATAAACAAAATTGATGTCTGGGTTTTTCAGACGGAAGCTGCTATGCCCACCCAAATCTGCAAAGTTTTAGCATGGTCTTTTATCATCTTCAGTTCTTCACCTCATCTCTGTATTGTTAATTTATTCTTCCTTCTTCTGATAAAATAATATCTAGCCAAAGCGTTAGAAAAAAATTTAACCCTAGCCTAGAGTTGTCATGGCGGAAAATTGGACCTATTAAACCGAAAAAAGTTTTTGGAGCCACTCTGTAAACATGTTTATTTTGGCTGTGAAATCCGCCAGTCCTCTAGCGTTGAGGGGTGAACTGCAAGTATTTTTACTTCCTTATTAGCCTCACAATCGTCAGCCAGAGATTGACGCCTGGGCAGTGCTTGAGAGAAGCAGCATAGTATTCTGCATTTGCAGACTATTCATGTAATGTGCATGTAAATATAGCTGAAATTGCACCACAGTTATCTTAATTCTCATATAAAGAGATTCTGTCAGATGATGCTGCTGTGATGAAGTTAGGATTTTATCAGAGCAGAGCAGCGGTCTCAGCAGCTGTTTGAAAATGACAACATGTTTTCTAATGAGCCTCTTTTCACTTACAATTTCAGAATCGCTAATGACAGACACAGAATATGATGTGAATGTGAGCAGTTTTAAGGAGGAGAGGATAAGACAAAAAACAGTTCTGCATCAAACTCAATTTTTTGAGTTTGAGTCTGATTCATTTCAAGACGCTTCTTATTCTTCATATCTGATTAAAATACGCTTACAAATGTGTGCATTATCTGTCATTGTAAATGTGTTACAAGAGATTATGCACAGGGCGTGTTTGAATAGTCGTGTTTTCCTCACTCTGTCTTGTGCAGTAGCAGAATGTTAAATGTTTTCATGGCTGTTTCATGGCTTTCACCAATCTGAACTCTCATTTTGGTCAAAAATTAAACTCTGGTAAATTTAAAAGTCTATACAAAAACTACATCAAAAACAAAACATCAGAAACTGAAAGTAAAAATAAGGTATACAAGAACAAGTTGACAAAAATTCTGAGAACCGGTAAAAAGAAATATTTTTGTTATCTTATTGAGATTAATAAAACCAATGTAAAAGGCTCTTGGAAAGTGCTCAAAACTCTTATTGAAGGTTCAATTAAACCAAAAAAGAGAAGAATATCCAGATTTTTTTTTTAATGATAATAACAAAGTAACTGAAGACAAGTATGATATTGTAAA
Source organism: Pseudomugil tenellus (assembly GCA_037177515.1). NCBI lineage: Eukaryota > Metazoa > Chordata > Actinopteri > Atheriniformes > Pseudomugilidae > Pseudomugil > Pseudomugil tenellus. The sequence continues at coordinate 516,632 of JBAMHX010000020.1, forward strand.
TGACTGGAATGACATAGATATGTCAATTGTTAAAAATATTATAGAGGAGATTGCAGAACCATTAACATTTATTTGTATTCTTTCTTTTACAACAGGTAAATTTCTACAGAAGATAAAAATAGCCAAAGTAATGTCTATATACAAAACAGGAGATAAACATAATTACACAAATTACAGGCCTGTGAATTATCACAATTCTCCAAGATTCTTGAAAATCCTTTTCTGACATACTTTTACAATTGCTGGATAAAAATAACCAATATGGTTTTCGACCTGACAGATCCACTTCTCTTGCTTTGTCAGAACTTACAGAAGAAATTACAAAATGTATAGATTCTAAGCAATGTGCTGCTGGTGTATTTCTAAAAAAGCCTTTGATACCATAGACCACAACATTTTAATTGACAAATGACAAAATTATGGAATAAGAGGTATTGTATGTGACTGGGTAAAAAGCTACCTAGAAGACAGTACTCAGTTTGTACAAATTGAAGAGAGTAAGTCATCATCGAAGGAAATAAAGTGTGGGGTACCACGTGGCTCTGTTTTAGGGCCATTATTGTTTATTATCTATATAAATGATATATGCAATATTTCTCAAGATCTGTTGTTTTGTTTTGAGTTGGCAGGCTCACTGTTCCTCTCCCAGACCTACATCTCGGTGCACATAATTCTGGATGTTAACCGGCAGGTTTATTAATGGAACTAGATTTTAATTGTTTGCTTTTAAAATCTTTTTGATAAATAAAACTGTATTTTTTTTATTGTGAATCCATTTTGTGTTCAGTTGGTTATATGAAACTTTCGTTTTTTTTATTTTACTGGAGTGAAACTCCCCAGTTGGCATTGTTGTCCTTTTTAATAATCTTTTCGCCTCCACTTGCCGAAATATTCTTTTGATTGTTTCTTTTCTTGTTCATTAAACTTTGTTAATTGCTTTCACTTCAGAACCAAACTCCTCATCTTTGGTAATATAAAATATCAATAAAATATTTCTTCAGTAATTCTGTATAAAAACACTTCTCAGGATATGTTCATCTGAAGGTTTGGTTCATTGGACTAAGTTCCGGATGAAAGGAAATTCTGACTGGCTTAATGTTGCAATAATCATTTGAACACCAATCAATTGAAATATGGCAGACAATTAGATGTGTGTCTGCCCAGTGACCTGAAACACCCTTCTTCTGGACAGAGAAGGTCATGTAACTGCAGTATATTATGAGAAACATGTAAACATAACTCTTTTTGGATTATTTTGACATGAACATTGTTGTTGCCAAAAACAATTGTATGGTAGTTTTTGGCACGGGCCTTCCAATTCATCAGTGTAAATCTGTAATCACTGTAAACTTGTAAATCATATTTGATTTACAAGTTTTGCCCATTCCTATTTGTGAGAAAAAATGCTTTCTAAAAACCCAGAAGACCCAACAATCGTTTTAATTAGGAACTTATTCATTAACAGATTTTTAAAAAAAAAAGAGTAAAATATTGGAAAATCCCATGTAGACAAATTGTGCTGAATTAGATGACAGATCATACATTTGTTTGGCATCGTGTCTCTTATGTTTTTGGTACAGTAAACATAGATAAGTTTTATTTCCGTTAGAAAACAACTGTGCTCTTGCTTTACATAGCTTCAGAGTTTCTTTTCCCTTAAATCCACAGAACTACTCTTTCTCTATGCGCTCAGTTTTTCTTCCCTTAACAGCTGGCTTTTTGGCTAAAAGACATCAAATTGGAAAGAGTTGCATGATGTTTCCTCTTGGCAATAATAGAGCTGCCCTCTAGAAATGCTTTCCCCTGGTGTAGGATGCACATCGCTGTGCTTGGCAACCCAGGAGACAGTCATCACATCTGGTCCAGCACTCAGAAGCATCAAGCATTGTAGAGTAAATTCTACTAATGGCAAGCAGCTGGCTCACGGCCCGTTCCACTAGACCTTGCTCTAGTGGAGAGAAAAATCCAAAGATGGTGGACCTTCATGTTTTGTGGTAATGATGAACACATTTTAAAAATGTATTTTTCTTTTTTTTAATCTTTTTTGTCACTTGGTACCTAAATAAAAATGAGGGAATTTTAAAGTTGAGGATGTTGTTGCACGTTTCACTCTGCTGGTTGTTTTCTCTGAGGTCAAATTCAGAGAAAGCTGAAAGCTGTCGTGTCCAGATGGACAGTCAGGCCGGCAAATGGCTGAAATAAATTCCGCGCAGTGTTCCATTAACAAACTCAGAGCCAATTCATGCCATATGTGTGATTGTTTTGAAAACAAAAATTGAATTGCTTTAGACCAAAGTAATACTGACAGTGTCTGAGTGTTCAGATAAATGATATAACATAATTTCTTCTTCTGAAGCTGATGGGGTAAAACTTTTGCTTAGATGGTCCTGAAATTAAATTAGTAGCATAACTTTATAAAGGTAATACAAACTTAGGGCACAATGCATCTTCACAGATGCTAAATTGGACAGAAATATGAATCTTGTCCATGTTTACAATGTTTTTAGACCAATAAAGTATCAGTAGAAAGTGTCCTCCTGATTCTTGTCCTCCAACTTATATAAACATCATTATTTTTTCATTCAGCAAAAGCTTTTATCCAAAGTGACTCACAGAAATTAAACACACACGTTATAATGATATAGGGTTCACTCTCTTGCCCAAGGATACTAAGACTTAAAGGAGAACTTCGCTTTTTTTTAACCTGGGGTCTGTTGTCATCTTTCCTTCCATACATGTGAGTGATGTA
>JBAMHX010000020.1:544624-558112 GCA_037177515.1 Pseudomugil tenellus
CTATCTATCTATCTATCTATCTATCTATCTATCTATCTATCTATCTATCTATCTATCTATATCTATATATATATATACAAAAAAATTATTAAACCAATTTTTCATATTGCCTTAAAACATATTTATGGAATCCCTAAAAACCCTAAATGTTTTCAAATGTAAGCTCTCAATCTACCGTTGATCTTTGCTCCTATACCCCTGTGGTCATGAACTGTAGGTAGTGATCGAAAGAAATAAGTAATCATAATAATAATAATAATAATAATCATAAGTAAATAAACGTTGCCAAGATGAGTTTCCTCCGCAGGTTGGCCGGGCTCTCCCTTAGAGATAGGGGAGAAGCTCGGTCATGCAGGAGGAACTCCTCCACACTGAAAGGAGTCAGATGAGGTGGCTCGGGCATCTGGTTAGGACGCCTCCTGGACAACTCCCTGGTGATGTATTCCAGGCTTGTCCCTCTGGGAGGAGACCCCAGGCGAGATCTAGGACATGCTGGAGAGATTATATCTCTCGGCTGCCCTGGGAACACCTCAGGTTTCCTCCCGATGATCTGGCAGATATGGCTGCGGAGAGGGGAGTCTGGGGTTCTCTCCTTAATCTGCTGCCCCCGTGACACCAGAAAGCAGCAGAAAATGGTACTTTACGTCAGCCTTCAAACTTGATGAGTAAATCTCTGATGCCTTCTTGGCATCTATATATCTGTTTCCATTATAGGTTTTTTCAAAACATTTCTGAATTTTCAGCTAAGTTTCCACTGAATGGTATTGAACACACCAGCCACTATTCTCACACCACAAGACTTCACATTGAGGCAGAAGGCCAGCAGAAGTATGACAAGTTTTCCCCTTTAGTGGTCTTGTTATAACTTCTTAGCTTTTTTATTCACAATTCAGCTTTTCCTTAAGAAAGCAAATAGCAAAAGATATGGAAACTGCAGGCTACATCCTGCTGCAGGCAGAGAGAGGAAAGCATAATGTGGTCATGGTTTGCCAGTCTCACTGCAGTCTGCAGTGAGTGCAGCAGCCCAGCTGCTCACAAGGACGTCAATGTCAAAGAGATGGAAGATGTGAAGGTTTTCTCCCACTTATGCATGAAAAAAAGTCCAAACAACTGATAACGCACTATTAAAGTACAACTATCATTATTCGATATTAGGTGTACAATGTCATTGTTGAACACCTCAATGATGATAGAGCATAAAAATATAAGACAATACAGTGTATGGTGCTAAGGATCAAATATATTTATTTATTGTTTTTTGAGCAGGTCCCTACTTGTAAAATTTCTGCAGTGCAAAAAACGTTTCCCAAATTTTCACCTGTGTAAGCACAGGAAAAGCCTGTGTGGAATGATGAGCCTTTGTTCTTAGTTGACATGTTGTCAATAACAGGATGACAGAAGCACAACAAAAGCCACTTAACAGTCCACTGAACTGACGCGTGACAACAAAACTCTGGAGCTCTGCATCCCATTAACCCGGCCTACAAAGTAGATGAACACTCCAACATAAATTTTTGAAACCTGCTGGTTAGAAGTGTTGCGAACTTACTGATTCTATCGTGATACTGAGCGAGTATATAGAGAGTACTCAGGCTTGTATACGGGTAAACATGTCATCTTCATGCGACTGATCAGACGCCTTTTATCTTCAATGTCACGATGAGTGAAATAAAACATAAAACAAATTATGAATATTTATATATTATGCAAAACACTGAGCGGCTTTTGTTTGATTTGATTGAAATATGTTTCGATTAGATTTTATAAGATTACATTTAATATAAATTTTGGTTGTGCACCTACATCGTTTTTGTTTCAAGTCATTTTTCCCACTTGTACCAGTGCACTTTTGCTCCAAAAAGTATTTTGAGCGCTGGGTGCTTATTTCTTGCATGTAGAAATGCACAAAAGTAAGAACTGATAATGTATACAAAGGGATACTGTTGGCCAATGCTCGATATTTTAGACATCACAAGTTAAAATTAGTTAAAATGAGTTATGGGGACCACAGTTGTGAAGTTGTTTGCACTCTGGCCTCACAGCACAGTGTCGTTAGGACAGTGGTTTTACTACTAGTCACCTGTCCAGGGTATACCCCGTCTCACCCCTGCTAATTGTTAGGATAGTCTCCAGCTTCCCTGCGACCCTGGACTGGATGAAGCTGTGTAGAAAATTAGGAAATGAATAGTTTTGATTTGATTGATGACACTCTGGGACCTAAAACTGTGATGTGAACTCCAGGCTCCCCTTACACCACTGGATCCCTTTTAACCAACTATGATCAGCTCTAAACACATGGTGAAACAGGGAGCTGTTGTACTGCATCTCTGAGATATTCAGACCAGAACGTGCCAGAAATTCCAGACTTCTTGTGCAATTCATTTCTTTTGTGTTTAGCGTGTGTGTATGCATGTGCTGCATGTGTGTGTGTGTATGGGCTGCATAGACAGTACACACCCACCTGGCTCATGAATCACGCTCATCACAAATTCACACTTAAGCTAAAAAAAGAATTAAGATGAGAGGCAGTAATATAGACGCACAAGGGGAGACTCAGAATTCTCCGCTGGGATTGGCTGGGTGGCTGCTGATGCATTATGGGAACAAAGTGACTAACAGTGAGGCGATTAGCCTGGAGTTGCCACTGTAATGAGGTTCCGTGTGTATGGGACAGGTGGTCGGTCAGTACACAGGTGTTCATCTGCATACTAGTCAACCTGGTTACCTGATGGGGGGAGTCTGCAGAGAGAATATGCATGTTTGTGCATCTTTCTGAGGACATAAAGTACTTTCTAAACAATGCAACATTTGGGGAGTAGAGGGTTCCAAGTCGACTTTTCGGTTCAGCTTGGATCAAAGGGCAGTAGGAATGTCAATGTGAATCCCCATTCAGACAGAAACACAGTGTGTGTGTGTGTGTGTGTGTACATCGCACCTGTCTCTGCATCATTGCCAGTGTCTGCTGTCCCTCCTCCATGAGCTGCACCACTGTTTTTGGATCCTCTATTTTTCTGTTGGCCCGGAAGGCATCACGCACACGCCGCAGTGCATAGGTCCTGCAATAAACACACAAATACACACATTTCAGTTTCATTCGATCCATTTAGAAAACAGCAATATGAGCAGCGAAGAAAAGACAGATGATAAAACTGAAAATATGTGCCGCAGAGATGCTAAAAACCTCTTAGTGGTTTATGAGAGCAAACATAAAAACCTGAAGACCACCAAAGGTGAAAAACAAGGGGACAGAAAAAAAAGCTAATTAGTGCAGCTGAAAGCACAGCAAACCTCTGGGCGGCATAAAAACAAAGAAAACAAAGAAAAAATATGGAGGTAAACAAAGAAAACAACTTGTGCCATGTACGAATTTGCCTGTTTCTGGGAAAACTATGAAAAAGATACTTAAATGCAAAACTGGAACACCTGAAACAAAGACAAAGTTGCGGACAACCATTAAATTGTCTCCTCTGCAAGTGTCACTGTGTTGCTGCTTATTTATTCAAAATTTGTATCACCATGTTCAATCATATTATTTTACAGCTGAATGCTGAGGGAGATCCTGAAATTGTCCTAGGGACATCCTGAAGTGACCATGGTGCAGCTTCAGATCCTATACTAAACAGTTAAACTCTCCAAGCCGCCTTCTCTTTTGTACAACAGGATGTACCCAGTGTGTCTCTTTTCCTCTTCTTTTGCAGTGGCAGCTAATTATATTATCATCGCTTGATGGGGAATCCATATTTGTTTGTTTTAGAATCTTCTTAATTTATTTGCATATTCGCCCCTTACTTGGTGTGCATAGACAAAAATGTCAATATTGTCATACATCGCTGCCCTCATCCTTTCCTGCGTCTTTTACGTTGTCAGGGTTGTTAAGTCCGTTCATTCACTGGTGGGCAGTGGTGAATTCAGAATTCACTTTGAAGTTTTGACACCAGGTGATTGTGGTAATGCACCGCTATAAAGTAGTTTACGATATTTTGTCACGATCGGTAGCTATAAAGCTGAGCGAGTGGCCATGACTTGTGGAGTACCTCAGGGGTCAGTTCTTGGACCTCTTCTGTTCAACTTGTATATGCTACCTCAACTACTACAGAACTTTAACATCATTTATAAAAGTTATGCAGATGATACACAACTTTATGTGTCTTTGTCACCAGACGACTGCAGTCCAGTGGATCTACGTGTCACTGACTTGAGCAAATTAACACCTAGATGAAAGAAATATTTAAATAAATACATAAATAATACATTTAAATTAGGATAAAACTGAGATAATTCTGTTTTGTAGAAAAGAGAAGAGGGTCAGCATCTGTAAACACTCTGGCTTTTAAAATTACCAATCAAGTTTGTAACCTTTATAGACTCAGATCTGACTTTAAGCAGCTACATCAAAGCTGTAACTAAAAAGCTTTTTACCAACTCAGAAACATCAACAGAATTAAAGGTTTAGTCTCCCAGTAAGACCAGTAGAAACTCATCCATCCAAATGTTGCTGTCGGAGCTTTAACCAAGACTAAGAGATCTGAACACATCACACCAGTTTTATCGTTACACTGGTTTAAAACCCTGCCGATTGTTTATAAATCCCAGAACGGTTTGGTACCAGAATACATCTGTTATATCTACAGAGAATATAAACCAAGCAGAGCTCGTAGATCCAAAGACTCGGGTCAACTAGTCCAGACCAGAGTTCACACTGAACATGGAGAAGCAGCATTTAGCTGTTATGCTCCAAACAACTGGAACAAACTGCCAGTAGAGATAAAACTTTCACCACATGTAGACACTTAAATCCAGATTAAACACATTTACTTTCTCATGCGCCTATGATTGAAATCTGCACAGTAACTTTATCTGATCTTGCTTTAATAATATTAATAATTTAATTACATGTAAGATTTTATTGTGATTTTTGCTCCTCTATTATTCTACTTTTCAATACTAGTAATGTGTTTGATGTTTTTATGTAAAGCATTTTCAATTGTCTTGAACATGAAATGTGCTATACAAATAAACTTGCCTTGCCTTTTCTTGCTAGCTGTTTATCAGCTATACAGCTCAACAATGTCTTTATTATTTCTGCTGATATTCCTCCATTTTCTGCTACATGTGATGGACTTATAGTCCTGCTAGCTGGTGGGTTTCCTGTGAAAATGAAGAACTTTTTTAAAACCAATTAATCTGAACATTACTGATCTTTCTTTGACTTCAGCTGCAGTCCCACTTTCGCATGCCTTTTTGCATCTCCCCATATTCATATCTCAATTACTTTTTCCTATGTCACTACTTCATGACACATAACTTCATTTGTGAACATATTTGCTTTGGTTTCTCAGCATGAAAATGCTTTGTCAGCAACTACACATTGACTGAAAACGTACTTGTTTACCTGCTGTATTAGGATATCTTAACATGGTTATTTTGATTAGAACATACTCTGGGGCTCAAGTAGCCATATTGTTTTAAATAGCTCCATAGTGAGAGCGCATTCACAAACTCAACGTATAATCAGGATGAGGGTTGTGTGTTATAAAGGTGCATCTCTTATTAAAGCCATCAATGCCATCCCGTCAAAAACAGACAACACCGCTTTGCAGAAAGTCAGTAAGGATTTCAGCACTGATTTGATTTCCTGCAGCTTCTCAAGACAAAACACAAGCACAGAGAGCTGCAGAGCAAGCTGCGATCAATAAACCAATGTTTGCTACGAGGGAAAGTCTGTGTGAGAGATTGTGGTCAACTTTCTGAAAGCGTGTGTGTGGGGGCGTCTATCTGTATGATAAGTCTTAATGATGTGTGTGGGTGTTATCTGATACTGTTCAAAGCCTGAACAGCTTTGTCTTATCCTAAAAACTTTTTCTCACCTTTGTTTTAAAACATTTTGATTCCGTTCTCTCTGATGAGCTGATCAGCTACAGAAATATCCACAACAAAACTAATTATGTCTTCAGTCTATAATTTATACAACTGTATCAACACCAATTATTGCTGTTCTCCCAACACTTGTTCAAGGTATCTACTCAGCAAGTGGGCATTGATTGCTAAATAGTTAATTAATGACAAGAAGCTGAATAGTTGATGCAACCATTGTCTGTATGCAACTTTTGCGTTTCAGTGTCACTGCAAGAAGACAGCAATTTACCAAATTTTATATAAAAACAGGTACTTCTGCACGTCATACTCAGCAAACCATATCACGAAGCCAGTAAACGTTGGCGACACAACAACGCCATCACTAATTTCATTAATAATGGCGATTCATCATAATGGAGAGTGAAGAATTCAGAGAACTTGTATAAGTGCTTGATCCCAGATACAGCGTGCCGAGTCACAAATATTTTGCCAAACTGCAAACTTATACAAATAAACTCGCAAAATGCTCACGGAGAAATGGCAAAATGTGTCGCACTGAAACCACCTTTGAGTCCGTCCTGTCTTTGATGGTGCACGTTCTTGATGAATCGTAGCTACTGTAGAGTTACTGTTTATATTATACAGTGTGAAATGGTTTCAGGCAATGTTTTGCAGTAACACGTCAAAATAAAGAACTACTGTTCTGAAATGCTTTGTCTATATATAGATGTTTCTGTAAATGAGCTGAGTTTGACAGCATTATTTATTTAGAAAATTAAGAAAAGAAAAAGGAGTAAAGCATGGACTGGGGTCTATTAAAGAAACACTGATTTCTAGAAACACACATTTCTAGAACCTGTTACAAATTGTGTTCCTGTGAGATTCAATATGGGGGTATTGACACCAGGATAGTATGGGGGACTTGGTTTGATTGTTACAGACTTATAAAAAAAATCACTTGCTTTGCAATTAATCTGTACTTAACTCAAGCGGATTACAAAGCCTGGACAATTATTAAAAACAACTGCTGTCTAGGATATGAAATTTCCCTAAACAACTAGTGATCAATATTGAAAATGCAGGAAGGAAAAAAAAAGAAAAACAAAAAAACAAAACAAAACAAAAACTTGATTGGTCAGATATTTATTTAGTCTGGAAAGGCCACAATAATTTTTGTTCCTTCTCGTTTTTCCTTTCTTATTTTTGTGTCACGTTTTTTACTTGTCGTGTGTAGGGGTCACCTTAATGAAGAAGCTTTGCAAGAGTACTTTTTTTGAGAGAAGTTCTTATCATACCAGCGTCCAGCACAGCCAGTGATTTTTCCACTGACGATTATGCAATTCAGAAACAGACAGCACACCTTAAAACAGGAATGGTGAATAATATTTTGAGCATTCAGAATTCTTCCAATTAAATTAACAGAGTCTGCAAAAAGGCTCCCTGCAAAAACTATATTGGACGTGCAGTCGCGTGGTCCTCACTGTTTACGCCACAGCAAGCGTCCTGTGGTATCCCAGCTAACTGCTAGGTTGTGGTTATGTCCAAGGCCAACAGAGGGCAGAATGCCATAGTTTTTCAGAAGTAGATTCTTTAGCGTAGAAGAACACCGGCATTAATGGAAAGTTCTGGAGTTAAGTTGTCATTAAAATACGACATGCATTGTGCAAGACCCCTGCTTGTCTGGAGTATTCATTAAAGACGCAACACATCCAGTAATAACCACTGCACGCCTAGCATGTACACACAAACTAAAGGATGAATCTGGAATAAACACACACACAGCAAGTATGGAGAAGTGATGAGTAAATGCTGCCATTGTTATCTACCTGGGATTAATGATCCCTGTAATCTCTGTATTTCATTGATACAGTATTTCAGAGAGGCTTTCGGCATTGTACTTTCTAACTTTAAAATAGCAATATACACTCCGCTGTTAGCCTCATGCGTTCACCGCCATGTTTACTTCCGTAAACAAGAATGACATCACTCATGTCATCATATCCTTACCATCGCCTTTTAATCAAGCAGGGCACTTTTAGTGTGGATAACGTTCATACAGGAGATCACAAACATCTCACATTTAATTAGAAATGTTAAACTCCTAAAAAAAAAAAAGTTAGGTGATTCAGTGACGTCAGCTGCACGTTACTATAAGGACGTGGGCTAGTGCTTGAGCGCATATTTATGAAAATTAAGACTCTTAAAGGCACGTTTTGCGTAAGATTAACCATTACTTATTTACAGCGTTGCTGTCTTTTCCTTAGTATAATTTAAATGAAAACATTATATGTATACGATCAAAAATGGTCATCATAATGGGTTTGGGTGGATGTGTGTTGGTAATACTGGACTGGCGTTCTTAATGTTTATTTAGTATGCATAAGATATACTTCTTTTAGCCTGAATAAATGTTGTTGGCTTCGGCGTTCCTAGTTAAAGGAACACTAGAGTCACTAGAGTGGACTAGAGTCAGCCGTTTTGGTCCGCATCACAGTGTGAAGTATGCTATTCCAGGAAAAGGACCATGGTTAATTTAAGAGGACCAAACAACAGCAATGTGAACATGCCCTAAAATAAATAAATAAATAAATATGCAAAGCCAAAGAAAATAACCTCCAAATAGTTGTGTGTAATCCCTTTGAGATTTACCAAAATAAAGATCAGTGTAGAGATGCACCATCTGATATTTTTAAGTGTCCAACCTGATTCAGCTATAATTAGATATCTGGTTATACAAATATATTCTCATTAAGCCAGTTTACATGAACATTATTGTGATTATGGCCATTATTACTGTTGTTATGGTTTAAGGTATTGTGATGATTTACTTCACTTATGATACCAACTTATAGGAAAATGAATCCAGTTTAAAAGTTTTAGTCTCAAACTCCTCCTGTTAGTTTTAACCTGTGCGAGCCTTTTCCAACTAAAATCCATGTTCTTGGACATGGTACACCCAAACACTGGAGCTAAAATAAAATTTACAGACCTAGTGATGCAGCATTTCTCAACTTCTGTAGCAGACTACGGTACCTTTAATTTTACACCATGATATAAACTGACTAATAGCAAGCAGTGGTACTGTTTCACACATCAAACTTTAGATTGTAGGTGGTTTATAGTCAATGCCTCCTAATTAAATCTTTAAGGGCCCTCACCATTATTTATAGATGAGCAGAAAAAAAACAAAAAAACAAAACAAACAAACAAAAAAAAACATCTTTTACTTGTCTGCATCACACCAGCTCTGAACATCTACCTCAGCTACTATTTCACTACGTCCAGTTTTTATTTTAACTTTTAACTTTTAGCGTCCTTAAACATCAAAGTAAATCAGAACTAGCCAATCACAAAATGCTGAAGTTTTCCTGGCAGAAGCTGCTGAAGTAAAAATGATTTTTGGTTTGATGGACTCGAGCCTGATTACAGCTGGCAGCTCCTCTGATGTGAGGAAACTGAAACAGAAATCGGCGTCCAGCAAACTCATTCATCTTCTGTCTGTGTCTCTGAATCATTTAAGGTTTAAGACGGAACCAATGAAAGTGTAATGGATCAGATTTACATTCAGTGGTTAAATTTGACGGCCGCTAAGAGGATGTGACGAAGAGAACGAGTTGAGATTGGTTTGAAGGTCAAACTGGAAAAACTGCAGTGGTTGAATGGAGATGAGGAAAGATGAGGGAAAATAAAGATAGAGGTGGACAAAAGAAAAGATAATAAAGATAAAAATAACAAATAATGGCTGAAGAAAGAAAATAATTTTTAAAACATGAGGAAGGAAGTAATGAAGGACACGAAGTAAAAACAACAAACAGTGGAATAATGATCTATGGAAAGCAGACCCAAATCCAAACAAACCTTATTTAGAAAGCACTTTTCATGCAGAACAGTACAAAGTGCTAAACATAAGAGTAAGAAGTTCGATATAAACTAACCAAAAGTTTACACACACACACACCTAATCATGCTCTCAAACTGAATGGACATAAGAGCCCCATTCCAGCCGCTTCACCGCACAGTCTGAACAAAACAAAACAAAACAAAAATAATAATAATAAAAAAAAAATCTATAAACCAACATGAGTCTTGGCACTGTTGAGCCAGGTAAGGAAAAAAAACCCTAGGGGTCCTACACCAATAAGACACCCCACCTATGAACAAAAGAGGTCATCACCATGGTAACAACCCAGAGCAAACCAAGTCCACACCACAACCTTACGGCTGTAGTGCTGGATCCCAACTGCCCAGACAAGAAAGATCAAGAGGAAATAAGGTCGATGTGTAAAGATGACATAAGATGAACAAAGAAGAGAAGACGAAAAGAGAGGAAAGAAATGTGTTAAAAAGTCAGACAGAAGGATGAAAAGTTCAAGCGCAGGAGGATGGAGAGATTTCTTATAACTTCATCTCTGCATCATGACCAACACATTTCCGAAGCTGATCATTGTAAACACGATCACTAACCACATAAGCTGCTGTCATGTTATTGTACATTTTAATGCCACAAATGAATTAAATCAACTCAAGTTTCCAGGTGAATTTGTACTTTTGGAAAAAAAAACTGCATATCATTTAGAAAAGTAAAGCTATAACTTGGAGAGCAGACTACAATCTGTTTAAAAACCTAAACCCTTTCACGACACATTCATTCAGAAACACGGCGAGAGGCTGAAAACCGTCTGAATGATTTAACTTTGTGCACCGTCTCAGCATGGAAACTTCAGAGGGAATTCTCTCCTGTGATCTCTGCAGGATGAGGCGCGACGGGAAGGAGAGAAGGAGAAGAGGAGTGGGAGTGAGGAAAGGAGGCAAGGAGGCAAGGAAACAAGGAGAATCTAGATCTCCATCACTTATTCATCTGAAGCCTTTGTCATCTTATGATAAGTTTGCAGTTTTTGGAGGAAGATGTCGGCTTTGAAATATTTTTAAAAGATAGGAACAAAGGAAAAATACAAGGGGGGGGGGGGGGGGGCAAAAGATGAGAGACACTAATGACACAACAGGAGGAGACAAAAGATAAAAACACTGAATCAGTCTGGTATTTGGTATTTGTTGTTGTAGCAGAGATGACCTACTTCTGTCAGTTTGCCTCCTCCTCCTCCTCCTCTTCATCTTTTTACCTCTGTCTGTTTATACCGCACCTGAGGGTTTGTGCCCTGCAGGGACTTCAATGCTGAAAAATAAAGTCTGTTTGAGGAAGAGCTGGAGACAGCTGTCAAAAATAAAATAAAATAAATGATATATAATATAAAAACAATGCAGATTTGGATTCACCACACTGTATCTCTTAAATGTTGTTGATGGCAAACATGTCGTTTTAGTTTCTGACCTGATAAGTAATTCAAAACCACAACAGAAGAAAATAAAACAAACAAAGAATGGAAAGAAACTCCAAACACCATTTACCTTCAGACAGGTGGTTTGCAGATTTCAGCATTTCTTGCTGTTGCCGAAGAACGAAGTGAACGTTGAGGGTAGGAAATCATTTTCTACACCTTTAGTTTGTCGTTTTATAAAATTATATCAAATCAGTGGAAAATAAATCGATCAGCATCCGCACTTACTGAAAAAAAATCTGCATGAGTATTTTATTCCTGTAAGTTTTTTTTCCATTTCAGAAAAAAAAAACAAATAAAACAAATGAAAAAAGGTAAAGGTATCAATAAAAAGAAGCGTTGGCCAAAATAGTACTTGAAGAATTATTTTTCTGTATAAGAGGGTTTAAATAGGAAGACACGTTTTGACACAGCTGGTAGAGGTAGCAGAAATACTCACACACCCTGCCTGGAAATGCTTCCTCCATGTCTACAGCTCGTCTCATTCAATGTGTTCTGTCATTTTTACATGTCAACACCACCTGATATGATTTCTGGTTGCGATGCTCCGTTTTCTGACTCAAGTAAAGGATATTCACGTCCTTGGAAACGGATCAAATAACATGTTATCGATGCAGGAGACCAATGAAACTGCTGGTCCTTTTTTTAAATTGGTCTTCTGTATTGAGCATAAACAGATCTTGAGTAAATCAGGTAGCTTCGTTTACATGTTAAAATCATAATATCTCCCATTATGGGCTTTAGTTTGTCAACTTTTTCACACATCTGAGTGTGCAGGAATGATGATATCTCATTAGGATCAAGATCCAGAAGTTTTGCTTCTTTTCTGGGGGAGCTTCTGGACCCAAAACTCCAAACGAGAATGCTGCTAAAGCTGTTGGACATGATAGGCAACCCTTCACGTCCTCTACTTGTCAGACACGTCCATGTGAAAGACCAGATCTTACTGGAGGGATTAGACATCTCGTCTGGTCCATGAATGCCTCATAATCTCTCAGTTGGATCTGAAGCGGGATGCCTGGGTTTCTTTGCTGCCTCCCTTGACAGATGGGTAGATGCATGGGCATAAATTTTGAGAATTTGGCCTGTAAAATAGGGAGCTTGCTACATTTCCAACCCTCCCAAAACCCCCACTAATCCTCTAAAATCTTGAATGACAAGAAAAAAGTTTGAGGATAAACAAGGATAAATAGCTACATTTCATTAAACACAGATGTGTGGGCAACATCTGACTTGTTTTCCAGCAAAGAAATAATAAGTTTGTATGTTCATCCAACTCCAAAACCTTCTGGATTTAGTTTTAAATTAAATTTCTGCGTTTCCTGTCACAGTCGACTTCTGCAGTGATCCAGTGTTCCCGTGGAGAAGCATGAATGTTTCATCTGACTTCTGTTCATTTCCATGTTTTCTCTGGTAGACAAAGCTCTCTAAAGTCAGCCAACGTCTCCCACCTCTCCTCCCAGGAAGAGCTGCGAGCATCTACATCAGCAGTTACTGCAGTCAGAGACAACAACAACAACAACAAAACAGTGCCTGGAGCAGCGTCTGGCACATTCAGGTCATTCCACAGAAAAATCATTTCTTTGCACCAGATTATAGTATCAAACCACTCTTTATTCTAACTTTGATGCATTTTATTCACATGAAATATGTTTAAAAAAATAAATCCATCATCTACTGTATCAGGCCACCTTGCCAGTGCCAGGTCAGAATCCAGATGTCCCCCATAAATCCCTTTATTCTTAGAGTCAAAGATTCAGCAAGGTGTTGGAAACAATCCTCAGATATTTTGGTCCATATTGACATGATGGCACCGCACAGTTACTGAAGATTCTTCAGGCGCACATGCATCGATGGAATCAGACAGGCTGTGGTGTTTAAACCATGCCATGTTGGTACTAAAGGGTACTAAAGTGTGCCAAGAGAATATTCCCCCGCAATGTTTTTAGAGGAAATACTAATTTAAGACACATGAAGGAAATGAACTGACTCATTAACAGGCTTGCACAGAACTTGAAGTTCATTAATCGGACTCAGGTATGTTGGAGTAGACATGCAGGGCAGGGATACTTGCGGATAAGACTGGGGAACACTAACACACCATCACACAATACCATCACACCACCAGCAACCTGAAGCATTGATCCAAAGCAGGATGGATCTATGCTTTCATAAAAGGAAGTTCAATTTTTCTGTTGTAGAGGAATTTCATGTATTAACTTAATTACTTTGCTCTTAATTAATGTCTAGCTGAAAAGTCTGACCATAAGGCTCCTAAACTGATGTCATTCTGACC
>JBAMHX010000020.1:578490-596494 GCA_037177515.1 Pseudomugil tenellus
GGCTCAGTGCACCATATTTCCCCCAGCTTCTGGCCTATAGAGCAGCCTAGCTTCAGTTGTGTAGTTAACCCTATTCCCTAAAGGATTTTTACATACATAAAAAACAAAGAAACAGAACCACAAAAAAACATGATTCAGAGTTTTATGTCCGTTCCAAACGTTGCCAAAGGTTGCCGCCATCATACATCCATGTGTCCTTTATGTTGCCATGGTTTACTAGTAGGCAGTGCTGAGTTCAGAGATGACTTTCATGTTTGGACAGTGGTTGGTATTGGTAATGTACCATTATAAAGTTCAAAACCACCCCAAAACACCAGCAAAAGTAGAGGATATAACCACATAGCTCTCAACTTCTTCTGTATCTTTTTCCTGTTCCTCCTCTTCTCTGGTCTATTACTTTCGCTGGTTGCGTGTCAGCCTTACAACTCAACACTGACCCCTGATTTCTGCTGGTATTGCTTCATTTTCTGTGTTAAGTGATGGAATGCTAAGTTCCTTGAAAATGGACTAAATATGCTCGCAACCATCTGTGTGTGTATTCATATTCTGTCTCGAGCATAACTGGGCCTCAAGGTTTAATGGGGAACCAAGATTTTCTGTTTGAGGGCAGAAAAATCTGGACATTTACCACATATTTGTGGAATCAATCAATTAATCAGATATTTATTTATTTGCGTAGCACCTTTCATACAAAAAGTAACACAAAGTGCATAAATACAAATATTTAAACACAACCAATCACATGCACCCCCCAAACCCATGTTGCACAGCACAACTCTAGAAGGACATCCTCAGTCTACATAACCAGCAAGTATTAAAATAGAAAAATAAGTGAACTACCTCAGTCGTTAACTGGAGATGTGATTTGCATATTCTCCTGCTCTCGTGAACATTGACAGAAAGTATCTTGTCTCCAGCTGACAGTGAGGACTTTTCATGCTTTGAGTTTTGCAATCACTGCTGGGTTGTTTTCAGCAACCTGAAGTTGAATGAAGTGAGAGGAGCCGCTGTGAGTTAGAGGAACTCCACGCTGAGTCCTGATGAGTTTGTTTGATGCATCAGCCGGTTGTTTCTCACTTTGAATCACCGCTGTGAGCTGCAGATCGAGTTTTCCATTTCGTGTCTCCTTTCTGCCTGGCAGATCAAGGACCCCGGCGTTCCTTCCCATCGACCTCTTCCTTCCGTGTTCAGACCTGTGGAAGAATCCGTCCGGGACACATCAGCCTTGTGACCCGTACCTGATCACTGAGCCCCCTTCATCCAATAACTCTCCCCTCTCCTGCTGCACATCCATAGGACTCCTCTCCTGAGCTGTAAGTGTTTGTGTGTGTGTGTGTGTGTGTCCGTGTGTGTAAATGTTACACTGTCTGCTCGCTTTCTAATCAACTTTTATCTCACATCTTTATTGACAATAAAAATGACACTGAGGCAACAACAGGAACAAGTTGTACAAACAAACCAGGAATAAAAACACATCAGCAAGTTAACTCATGATGGCATTTACTCAAAGTGTTGAATAAAACATGACTGACTTGCAATCTAAAGCTCCTGAATGAGTTTCCAAAATTTCTGAATGTCATTGCAGCATTAAATGCAACAACAGCGGCATTTACACTTCACTCTGGATGAATATTTTATGGCTCTGACCCACATGTCGCGCCGCCTGGGCCCAGTTCTACTGAAGACTTCCTGGGCTGCAGCTTTTCGACGCTGTGTTTAATGTCACACTCGTGCTTAGGGGACGGAGGGCGCCACTGCAAATGCAAACAAACACAACCTCTGCTTTAATTGGCAGGGACATGTAAATGCAGTGGAAATGAGGTGAAGCCTTGATGCGGGGCTGAGAGGCTCCAGAGAAGGCCCGAATCAAAGGATGCGACTGGACTGGAGACATCTGGGTCTGAGAACCGTGGTGTTTAGGGGAATGAAGATCTGCAGGGTCACGGCTGAAACTGTTGATATGTGACAGCAAAATAAACGTGTCTCATGGTCTGTCGTAGCAATAACTGGAGCTTTTAATGATGGGACAGCTAAATGTTGTCAACCAACACACATGGCGTTACAAACCTGTGATATGGTAATAATACAGTGTTACACTGTATTATCTACATATTTAGAACCATATCTACACATTTAAATTGCATAAAGAACAAAGACGTGTCCATCATGCCTATTAAATCACGCAGGAAGTTTCAGATATTTATATACTACATTTTTTATTAATTATTCTCTATTTTGGTTTAAACACTTTTATACTCGTTACTTGGTTTGCATTTTTTTTCTTCACCTTTTTTTTGTAAAACAATGCTATATAGATTGATTTTTATTTGATATAATAGAGGGTTTATGCTGGTGTAGGGATTTTTCATGGCTGTGGATAGGACATCAGAGCTAATACAAAGGGATAAAGTGTTTTTAAATAAAGGAGAAAAAAACAAAGGCTGCTGTGAGCTTAATACCAGTGTAAGGGTTTTTAACAAATGGTCTGATAAACAGGGGCTTAAGAAACCGGGTATCTGAAGGGTGTGATGAGGAAGATGTACACTTGTTTGAGCCACAGCTAGGGAGGGATTTGAGTACTGTCCTTTCTAGTTTTTTCTAGTTTCTTCATGTATGCATGTATTTCCAGATACTCCAACTTCCTACCACCTTTGAGCAGAAGCATGTGCGCATATATATATATATATATATATATATATATATATATATATAAATCTGTTTTTATTGGCTCAGACTAACAACAGCTGGTAAGTCGGGTCCCTTTAATCTTGACCTAAACTCCAACTCCTGGCTCTCAAAAACTGGTTTAATCCTGGCTCCATCTCTTTGGTGGGTTAGAGTTGCAACCACCTTAGTTTCTTGCGCCCGCACCTGGGGGTGGAGTTAGTATAGAGTTTAAACACTGACCAGCATCTTAATAAAGAAGAAGTGATTAAATATAAAAATCAAACAGAAAAAGTCAGAAATAGTCGAATATGTATACTTTGGCTAATTCATAAACCTAATACTGACATACACACATTGACGTCACATTTACCTGCTCATTGACCTAGTTTCAGGTTGGCGACAGACACATCCACCACTGCCATTGCATATATTAACTAGAGCGTAGCATCATCTTTTTTTAAAGTTTTTTTACAGTTTGTAAATAGAGATTATGCCAAATTCAAGTAGTGCAGTAGTTGCACAAACAGAACATTTTGAATGTGTCGTCTTTACACTAAACATGTTTATGACTGTGACTACAAGCAATGGACACAATATAATTTTTGCCAGATGTAATCCTGCAGGGAAACAAGTTAATCTACGTTTAACTTAAGATTTTACTCATCTTTTTTGACATTTTGAAGGTCTAAGTGTATTTTGTCGTGTGTCCGGCGCGAATCATTCATTCTTATATTTCAGTATTCTTATATTTTCATGTGCCGTTGTCAACTGTCACTCCTTCTGGTGTGCTATGCACACCACTGAATTGAGTTGCTATGCAGATTGTCGTGGCTTTGATAAACAATAAACTTCCTCAATAATAAATGTCTAGTAGACCTCCGTCAAAGCTGTAAAATTAGGCGACAATCACTGTGAAATGGATGCACTAAAACGATCCTCTCAGTCCGATATGTAACTACAGCTAGTCTGTTGTGGACACGCAGCAATCCAACACAACTGTTGGCAAACAGCTCCTTTCAGGCTCAAAAATGCCGATACAGTCTTCTGATTAATTCTCAAAAAAAAAATAACAAATATATATTTTTTGTGGCTACATACATATTCTTCAAAGTCACCCAAAGACTCAAGCTCTTATTTTGATTGTGGTCCTTTACCAGGAATTTAAGAAGTCCGGACGGAAGAACAGAACTCTGTAGGAAGCATAGTGAGTCATTTGTACTGTAGTATAAAACTTCATGAGCATGCTTCATGAGCATGAGCACGAAACACCACACACATACAACTTCTGTTCGTATCTTTCTTGATGACAGTCCCATAAATGTTCAAGATAGGTCTCTTTTGCTTTTAAGCGAATTGATTTTGGCTTCTTAGCAGTTTCCATTGTGTTAACACAGAGGGATTTGCCACCAGCTATTTCGCATGACAGAGATGAACCAAATGTAAACAACAACAATCAATGTGTCTATGCACCTCTTCAGAATAGGGCTAGCGTCATACCTATTAAGTGACCAGCTAGTTGTTTTTCATGGCGAGACACCAAACTTGGAGGCCCAGCTATTTCATTGCTTTTTTCATAAAAATATATGTAAAAAATGCTACATAAATCCTATGTAAAAAATAAAAAAACAATGAAATAGAACTTTATAGAAAAAAATAGATTTTTAGACATGTTTTTTTGGCCCCATTATTGAGTTAGTCAGAAAAAGTTTAATTCCTTTTTATACCGGTTATCATGCCATGCCAGAAATTTGATTTTGACATTATTTCTGCGACGACCTGTCCATGGTGTAATCCCTGTTAAAAACAGTTAAATTACGCATTTGACCTACTGAGAAGACAGGCAGAAATGGTCCATCCATCTGCTTGTCCGCCTACTGTGCCGAGCATTAATGGGACATTCCTGAATATAGTCAAACAGTTTGAATTGCTTTACTCATTTTCAACACACTCCAGATTTCCATCATTTTTTATTTCAGTCATCTCCAGAAAGAGATACGGAGATCTATTGACAAATAAGACTATCAGCTCATGTCTGACTATACATCCATCAGCTGTTAATCTCACAATGAGTCGAATACATCGGCTTTAATCTGGGATGAGCAGGAGTTAACAGAGCTACAGGAGCTCATTTAGTGCTTTGGACTCATTGCAAGTTTAGTCTGGCCAAGAATGTTGCTATAAACTTCCCCGTGCAGAAATAAAGTTAGGCTGAGATCTGCATCATGTTTTACTGCCTGAATTCATTAGTGCTTAATTTTGAATAATAAAACAGTAAACCTGGCTGGGATTTAATGTGTGTGTTCGAGCTGAATCTAAAGAGTTGCAGCCAAGGTGATTAACAGCATAATGGCTGTTTTTACATTTACTGTAGTGTTTTTGTGTCCTGGCTGCTTTCCTGATGGTGCTGTGGTAAAGCAGAGGCAGCTTCAGTGGATGATTGTTGCTGAGTATCAGACTGTGATGAGGCCTGACAATCTTTCAGCATGTCTTTCTTTTTTTTCCCTAATGAGTGTATCGAATGTGTTCAGAAGTGTCCCATGTACGTGAAATGTGGCCAAACTACAGTAGTATAACGACACCTATTTTTTACAAATGTACCAAAACTATTTGGAATTGGTCCGACATGTAAATAATTTCAGATTTCTAAAAATTAATTTCTGTTCTGACTTATCCCTAAACACCCAGTAGAAATGCCCTTGGGTTTATCCTTTTGTTTTTCGTTCTTACAGGGAAGTGGTGACTCATCGCTTTTGGGGTCAAAGAACTGTGGTAATTTAACATCCAAATGGCTTCCATATCCCTGGTTGAAGGGCAATATGACTTTAACTTTTCAATCCCCCAGAGGACATAAGTGGCTCACCTCTGCAGACCAACAGAGTTGGGGTGGGGGAGTCAGGATTGGGCCAAAGTGTTTTTTTATTATTTGTTTTCAAAGTCAACCCCTGAGAGATGGCAGACCCAAGCAGCATTCATGCTGCTGCTAGCAAACAGACAAAAAGAACAACAGAAGGCATATTTTGAGAGACTGTGTTGATGTGGCAGAGGCCTGGTTTGACCTTTTGTCTCTGTAGAGTCCAGTCAGGTTTTAGCCAAGCATCAGAGGACGAGGAGGCAGCTTTTTTATATAACACACTGTTTTCCATTCTCTTGTCAGTATCATTGAATTGAAAGTAGACAATAACATGGTCCATCACATGCTTTGTTACGTGTCAGTGTTGCCATTAGACAGGTAATGTAATTTTGTTTCCAACAGAGGTATTACCTCTGTATGGCAGGTATAGGGACAGTTCCATATTGACTTTTGGTTATGTTGACATCTCCTGTTGCTATTTGGATCAACAGCAATTCAGGGTGATTTTCAGCTTTGTTTCACTGATATCAAATAATTCTTTAACAATAACTAGTACTACATGTGTCTTTCAAGGGTGTCGCAGCAGCTGGAAAAGGAGGCGCGAGATCCTAGAACAAATTTGTATCAGCCAACGGACGTACTGTTGTCAGACACCATTTAGCCTGTACCCACGTTGATAATTCAATTGTTTAGGATTAAACAGCCTGGCTTACCGGCTATACTAATGCTGGAATAAACCAATCTTTTACAATTTTTTAGACCTTTATTATCTATATTATTAGCATGTTTTCAAAGCACATCACAAAACACTAAAAAACACAAAACAGATCTAAATAACTTCATAAATGTACTCCATTTTCAATGACAGAATCTGATTTTGATTGAGAGAGACGGCTGCTAAAATGCCATGGCATAACAGCATACAGGTATTGGAATCTGATAGTGCCTCTATAATCCCATGGACATCAAGGTGTAGGATTTTCCAGAGGTATGCAGTGATGTATAAAACCTCTGTTTGCCCCCCTGAAACAATGCTCCCAAGCAGAAACTGCCGCAGTGACACAGAATTACATGTCAACTCAATTTCAAATTTCCTTATTCATTGCCATGCAATAATGGATATCTTGATAGGTGGCCACCATGTGCCAACAAGGCTTCTACGTCAGCAAGGAAGTGGCTGGTAGCAAAGAGATGTTTTTTTTAAAAAGTACTGTGCGTTGAGTAACAAAATCATCTTCATGTAAGACAATGCACCACCTCATGATGCAAATAAATGCCTCTCCAAGTTTATACTGTGTTCCAAATTATTATGTAAACTGGGTAATGGCGTGGCTCCCATAATTTTAACTAACACTTAATTCATCTGGTTTTTAACCACTTAATGATTTTATTTATATTTTTTTGCCATTTATCGCTGCCTTTCAATGCTTGTTCATACAGAAAAATATAATTACCAGAAAAAAAAAAAATAATAATGACGCTCAGTAATGGTAATACTGGGTTTGAGGCCAAGTCGCAGTGACAAAATGACATTTGCATAACTTTCTAGTGGCTTTGCTGTCTCCTATTGGTTGACTGTCTTTTGGATGCAAATATTAAGAAAAATCTACCTCAATAAAACTCACACAATTCCCTGAATGGAACTGCATCGATGTTGTGAATATTCTCACTGACTTGACATTGATTCAATAAAAAAAATATTGCCATGCAAATTACCTGGATAAATTATTTTGGAGTAGGTGTGTAAAGCGTTTTAGGAATAAAAAAAAAATGAGGGAAGGAAATAGGGAAGGAAAAAATGAACATAACAGAAGAGACAGCAAATTAAGGCAAAACAAACAATTAAGGAAGGAAAACTAAACAATTTTGTCCAAGAAAAAAGTGTGGAGAGAGGAAAAGTTAGGATAAAAGTTAGGATTAAAAAAATCATAAGAAAGTGAAAGCAGAATTGCAAAATAATGTAGGAAATGCCAAAAATGAAATAAGGAAAAGTAAAAAAATTGTTAAAAAAATAAATAGAAAAGCAAAAAATAAGAAGTAAATGAAGGTCAAAGTGTCAAGGAACAAAGCAAAGTAATGTTTTCAGACAAAAACATTCAATGAAAGAGGGAATGGATATGGCGATATGACTTAAAGAAAATAAAGGGCTATGTAGGAAAAAGGAAAGGGAGAGGAAAAATCTTCATCTTCTGTCTAATTGTTCTAGATTAATAAAGTTGCCCTTAAACGCCCACAGCTGACCTGAGACACGCTAACATAGTTACAAAACACTCTGTCATTAACACTGAGCTCCTCTAATGCAGTTAGAGCTGCACATCAGAGGCCCAACTTCATTTACAACCAAACAAAGAACACCAGAAGAGGCAGAAGATCGCCCTCCTGGGAAACTCCGCTCAGAGCAAAGACCCGCTGTACAAGACAGCGAGTTATTCAGACATTTTATCCTACCTTTTTCAGACTGGAAAATGCTTTAGAGAGATTGACGGGAAGAAAAAGAAGGGAAAAGATAAAAACGTTTTCCTTTTTTTGTTTTTTTGTTTTTTTTGCTTGTTGCATGAGGGAAATTAATCTAAGAAAGGAAAAGATAAAGTATACAACACCTGCTGGTAAAGTGTTTATGTTTCAGTTTGCAAATGCAGCAGATGGTGTCATGAAGTAAGAGGATTAATCGTTGTTTAGTGCTGAGAGGTGTTTCTGTTAAAAACTTGTTTTAATGCTCTAACATTTCTTAAATTGACTAAACAAATTATTTGGTTTGTAAACAAATTAAACCTATATTCCTCAACATCTGTACACTTACAATGAATTCTTGCAGTTTGTAAATGTCTAAATGATAAAAGGGAAGTTAGAATTTTCTGCTGTGTAATACTAAATGTCCTGACTGAGGAGGTAAAGTTACTATGCTGTGGAAAATATCCTGCAAAATGTCCAACAGATCAGTTGCCCCAACATCTCACACCATGAAAGACTTGCAGAAACTATTTACTCCACTTTATAATCACAAGAAATGAGCTGTTTCCACAGAGCAGTTCTGCTCAATTCAGTGCGGAACTTAAATGTAGAGCACATACTCATGCTGTCTGATGAGAGCCACAATCCAGCAGGTTTTCCTGTCTCAGCTCAAGGGTTACACGGTTTACCAGGAACAGTATAGTAATTCAATACTAAAGCTTGGGAAACTATACAATACCAGCCTTTAAAAGCAAATGGTACTTTTTTATAATGTAAAAATAATAGGTAATTTAGAGCTTGTCAAGAGGCCTACAAGTGTGACATACTCCCTCTCTTACCGAGGATTAAACGCAACAAGTCGTGTTGCAGATAAATACACTGAGTCATAGAACAAACAATTGATAGAGACAGCGGTAACAGAAAAACCTGTACTTGTTGCAGTATGGAAGTATTTCAGGTTCAAACTGAATGATAAAGTTGAGCTGCTAAACACTGATACAGCACAGTAAAAGAGATTCTACAGTGTGTGTCTTGCAAAATGAGACAACACTTTAAACCTGTCCAAACATTTAATGTCCACCAGTCCACCATTATGCCTCTTCCAGCCTAGTAGTCAACAGAGCTAATACATGTCCATGGTGAACTCACTGGCTATCCCCAGAATTAATAACTGAATTTTAAGAAATAGTTTGAAAAAGTTATATTACATGCTTAAAATATTTAAATGTAATTTGTCCTGCAGAAATAGACACTGATGTTCTAGAGATACAGCCACACAAACGTTCGTTTTTACAGACATCATCCCATCCCAAAAATCTCATGTAATGCTTAACTTTACATTTCAAAGGCGACTTTGACCTAAAATGGCCGACTCCCGTTTTAGTTTGGACCATAGGTCTTTGAGACATTATTTTTCACTCGAGCATGTAGAACACATGAACCAATTTTCATGAAGACTAATGACATGCATTTCTGGAAACTTTTCAAAAGGTGGTGCTCTTGCACAATTTTGTCCGAGTGTTCACAAAAACTGCAAAATACTAAATTTTTCCGATTACAACGAGGGGGTGGGTATGGAAAATTTGGTGAGTTTTCAAACCTTTTTTAGGCTCTCAAAAATGCTGTCATTTTGTCCGTGGATGATGGAATACAGAAGAATAATAAATGCTTGTATTTCAATAGGCCTTTGCACCGCTTTTAGTGCTGGGGCACTAAAATTCAAATTGTCCAACGATGTGGCTCACATCGTCCCCCTGACCTCAACCCTATAGACTAATCCTAGGAAACTAGACGGTAGTAGCCTGAAGTAACCCAGCCACCATTACTGGATTGCTACCTCTGCCTTCAGTTTGCTTGCTTTTTGTCCGCGGAATTTTCCCTTTCACGTTATCTTAACCTACTTTTTTCACAATGTCCAGCGGGAATACATGTTCTGTAATCAAGTGCACCAATGGTGCTGTATAAATCCAATTTCGGAAGAAGAAAGAATGTGAAATGCACAAGCCTGTGAGTGTCCCTGCCTGTTACCATGCAATCTTCACCAATTTCCTGGCCGTGCTGAGGATCAAGAAGGTCGCCAAATTTGGATGAAAAACATCAATAGAAAGGACTTTGTTCCAAATCGTAACAGCAGGGTGAGTGATGGTTAACAGCTTTTAATCTCATAATTGCCTAAGCCTTTATTTGTTGTCAATGTGTCCACCAAACATTAGATTGCTAGCTAACTTAGCTGGCTAGCTGTCCAGCCATAGTGGACTTTTGGTACTGTAATCTCTTTAATTTAGTGTTTTAAAGCAATGTTTGAGTGATTAAATAAAACAATAGCACATTGTGTATAATACACAAAAGTGAAGATTTATTGTTT
Source organism: Pseudomugil tenellus (assembly GCA_037177515.1). Classification (NCBI taxonomy): domain Eukaryota; kingdom Metazoa; phylum Chordata; class Actinopteri; order Atheriniformes; family Pseudomugilidae; genus Pseudomugil; species Pseudomugil tenellus. The sequence continues at coordinate 588,825 of JBAMHX010000020.1, forward strand.
GGTCATGGGATGCAGTAAATGTTTTGTTATTTATTGTTTAAGGTATGTGAAATACACTTCCCTGATGGCAGACCAACCAAAGTGCACCCCTACCCAGTATTGCAGATGGGATATGAACATAAAGTAAGTTTGGTTACTTTGGCAAAAGCCTTTTTCATTAGTATTATTACATTTTGTAAATGTTATCCCATATTTCTTTCTCCTTTTCCTCCACAGAGGATTGTGTCTTCTGCACGTTCCCCACCCAAAAGGAGATGCCTTCAGCCTCTCACAGACAACGCCTCGAAGTCAGCAGTTGGTTTGCTGAACATGAGGAAATAGAAGTGGATCTCAATAGTCAGGAAAATATACCTCCCCAGAAGTGCGACATTGGTGTTCAGTGCCCAGACCTCACAGGTCACACCACAACAAAGGGCAGTGCAACACAGGCTGATCCTGCACCATAAGTCTTAGTCTATGACTTGGATGATAAAGACTGCAAGTTTTTCACAAGCATAGATATTCGCTGTTTTTGGCAGCTTTTGTGTGCGGTCACAGCTTTTTTTACCTAGCAGCCTAAGTCCTCCAAGTTGGGAGTACATTACCAATTTTTACTTGTTTTAATGAGGCTTCGTCTTGGTTTGATGTTCACAGACTTAGGAAAAATGTTTGGAATAAGTAGGACCACAGCCTGTAAGAACTTTGCAATTTGGAAATCAGTACTTGCAAGGTTCATGAATGAAAAGGTAATTTAGCAAATGTCAGGATTCATGTAGAGAGATCTATTCGGAGGTTAAAGGTTTCTAACATTGTTAGTAATGTTATCCCTGGTAGTATAACAACATTTTGATGGCATCATAGCAATTTGTGCAAGACTTTGTAACTTGCACTCCTGATGCTTCACTACTGGTATTTCTAAAACTGACCATCTTTGCTCTTTGATATTCTTTAAATTTTTTCTCTGTCATCTTTTGTACATTTGACATACTTTTCAAACACAATATGGCAAAGTGTAGATTTATGGTCAGCGCATTGTTCATGCTTTTTGGGTAGTTCATCAGTTGTTTTTCTCTGTGGCTGTGCTGTTAACACATGATGCAATATGGTTCCAGGTATCATGGCTAAATCAGCCATCTCTGGGAATAAAAATGTTGAATGACGTCTGCCAAATGGAATGGTTTTAAGATTCATACTTTTTCTGTGAGCATGATCAGCTGCTTTGATGTTTTCTATTGTGTCTGGTAGTACATTTTTCCAGGTGGATTGGTTCCACGCACACAGTTTGTCAGTACAAGATACTCCAGTCAGGCCTTGGGTCACAGCATGCTTAATCTTGTACAGTACTCCTGCTGTGTTACTGCAGCACTTCCCTGTTAGCCATGCAATCATAGTTAGCATTTACAACTTTTTCATCCCGTCTTTGCAGAGTTAATTCCACGTTACGGTGACTGTTAATCGTCTGTGAAAATCGGACAGGTGCTCTAACAGTAATGTGTTCATGATCGGGTAGGGTGTGCAGTATTTAGCCAACCCATCTGGAGATCAAGTAATTCTGACCCTCGATGAGTGACCTGTAGTTGGCATTTTGTTGACCGTTTGATGTCAGGCGATGTATGAAATACTCTTGAATACCTATAAAAAAAACAATGAATAACTGATCAAATGAGTAGCGGAAGAGAATGATAAAATTACTTAAAACCAAATCCCACGGTTGCCATCCTAATGTACAGTTAGCTTAGTATACTTTCTGAAGATATTCCCATAAGCAAGCACAAATTTTACAGATAATTTACCTTCATCTGTGACTGGAGGCCACTGTCTAACATCATCGATCCAACTAGCCATGTTTGTGCTGATTCACTTGTGTTACCGGCATTTGTTGCTTGCGGTTCATGTTGTGTCTCAAATTTGCAGTGACGTTATTGTAAACACACCAGTAATGGCGCAGTTTTTCAGTTTTTAGCTCATCTGCTCATGTGTGTGTGAGAGTTTTGCGTTCAGATATCCAGAATGTCAAATTGATTTTTCTGGCACGCAAGCTGCTGTGCACAGCCTCTGTGAGAGTGTGTTGGTGTCCTCCATCTGTTCTAGAAAGCCCTTCCTGAACCTGCTGAGCCCACCAAACGTAGCTGACACACACGCATACACACTGCTCTGCTCTGTTATGTAACATCCAAAACACTTCCTGGACTCCTATCTCACACTCCATGTCAGGCACTTTGCTTTGCCAGCGCAGTGGAATGAGGTGGAAACATTTGTCTAAACTGTAAATCTCGGGGGTCTACAACTGGATTTAATTGTCTTTGACATCTTTGATGTCACCACTAAAGTTGAGAGTGGTGAGATCTTAATCTTTTTTTTTTCTTTTTTATTTCTTTGTTCTCAAATTCCTAACTTTTTACTAATTTTGAAGCATTTTTGTGTGGTCCCGTTATGATGCTTTTTTCATTTTGTTAAATAAGTAACAGTTTAAAGTTGGTTATTTATTGTCATTTTAATATGACAAGTACTTTTTATCAGGCATATTATATCGGGTAAAAATTACCTGGCATTATTGATGGTGTTACAAATTTGAGTGATAGAGTTCTAGAGTTAATAAGAATTTATCCCGTCTGGTCTGTTCTTTCCACCCAATAAGGACAAAGATTCCACATAAATTACACTTCTTAAATCTTCTCCTGTTTCGTACTGTTTTATCCTTGTTGGCAACATTCTGCAGAAATCTCCTCTGTCTCGCTCCACTGTTCGTTTAAATCCACTTTTTATGACCATCAAGGCCTCAGTGGGTTTCACAGAGTGAACAGCCATACACAGGCGCCATCTTTATTCGAGCTGGGAAGGGTTAGTGAAAGCTTTGAAAATATAACATTGAGCTGCTAATAAGGAAGCAGCCGAGTGTGTCGGGCTCTCAGAGGACCTGACACAAGATTACAGGAAAATATAAAGCAGCTAGAGATGTGCTCTGTGGTGTTGCCCTGCTGCTTTGTACACAGTCGGCCTCTTCCTGACTGCAGTATGAAGATTTACTGGTCCCCCAAACTGTGCAATTCCATTATGTAAGTGACTACAGACCAAGGAGAATTAAAACTCAATAAAGATGTGTTTTGATCTACAGTACACAAACAGGGCAATCAAACTTAATCAGAAATCAACAAATGAAGTGTAAAATATCTTAGTTTAAGAGTGCAGATATGGGCGACTGCCCATTTTAGTGACAGAACACAAAAGTGTGTAGCCTGCACAGGATGGTAATATACAATGGTTTGTTAATATTCTGAAAAAAAATATTACAAAGTTTCAATGTTGAGTTACGTTCAACTATCAAACAAAGTGAAAAACAGAAAGAACAGTTATGGTAACTGGACTGTACTTTTATAGACCCTTTTCCAGCCATGTTGACCACTCAAAATTCAACAACAGTGATGAAACTAGGTCACCTGATGCTTGATAGTGTAATCTAAAGTTATGTTGCCTGTTGCCTAAAAAAGTTAGCTTTAGGCTCTTTTAAGCAATACAGGGAACTTCAGCCTCCCCAGAACATGATCCGGATCACCACCAAATTTTAATCACTTTATCTTCCCATTCTGGATACATCGTAAAAAATTCCTGATAATCCGTCCATAACATGTCAGGTTATTTTGTACACAAACAAACAACTGCCAACAAAAACAAAACCTCCTTGGTGGAGGTAATTGCCACTGAACATACCACACATACAACCTTGAAGCTGATGAGTACAGCAACAGAAGACCACACTAGTCTCCTAAGAACAGGAGATTCTTATCATGGATGTGGTGGAATGGGTGAGTTTCACCATGGATGTGGTTGAACACTAGACTATCACCATGGATATGGTGGAATGGGAGATTCTCATCGTGGATATTTGGGAACAGGAGATTCTCATGATGGATGTGGTGGAATGGGAGATTCCCATTCCTACATATCCATATTGAGAGATTCTCAATATGGATATGTAGGAATGGGAGATTCTCAATATAGATGTACAGCAACTTTGTGACGCTTCAAGTTAGTATAGAGCAAACTCTGAAGATTTTTCCATAACTTTGTTGGATTCATGACACCAAAAATTAAGTCAGTTGTAAAGGGAAAAGAGGTCCAACCTGGCACCTGCAACATCGGGATGATAAAAAAGACTGATGAATGTAAAACATCTTATACTAATAAATAAGAATTTTGTTCAGTATTATTTGTCGAGCAAGTCAGAAATAAGCTTTAAAGCGGCCACATTATGCTTCATTTGCCGTCTCACAGTCTATCCTATGCACATAGCATCTACGATAATATTATGCATTTTACAACATACACCAAACTATAGTTTTGCCATGCTATTCATTTGTTGCTGAGGGATGTCTAGCAGGAACTGTGAAAGCCTGGGTCTGTATCTCTCCTTCTCTCCTTTGTGTCTCTGCTGCTCCCCTGCCCCACCCGCACTGAGCAGACAGAGAGGCGCGTGCAGTTACATGTGTGTCAGACAAGTCAGTATTTTCCCTTTTCAGAACAGGAGTAGGGGAAAAAAGTATGCAGTGCTCTCAATGGGTTTGACTAACTGGCATGTGTATTATTCTTCATTACATAAAGTCTGATATCTTCTATGAGTTCCGATGTAAAGCAAGCTTCACCTTTCTACTAGGATTGAATACAGTTGTTCATGAGAGTCTGACAGAAACATGAGGAAGATTACCCATTTGTTGTATGATTCTGCTGTGGGTTCAGTTGGACCTACAGGTCAGTCGTTCGGCCTTTCATCCTTTGCTGCCAATTACATTCCCAGGCTGCCGGTTACTCGCCTCTTTCATCTCTTTTCTCTACAGCGACAGCAGTAGCCAGAAAAGACAAATTCTGTTATTAGAGCAATTCTAGTGAAAGTCGGCTTCTCCCTGCAAAACTCGTGGGCTTCTTTTCTGACAACTTGAAGCAACAAAGAGCTCGTCGAGTCCCATGTAAAAAACAGACACAGATGGATATAAAACAGGCTTTTGATTTTTATTGCGTTGGAATAAGACTAAAACCTACTTCAGCTGCATCGTGTTTCATTTGAACTGTTTTCAGCCGGGATCACTTTGTAGTCTACTCAAGTCACAGTAACTCAATGTTTGAGTTTTTATTCATTTTACTAACCCTGGAGATGAAGGAAACCTGAGATTGTTTCTAATTAGAGAAGTAGGAACCTCTCCTATAGAATAAATTCTTTTGACTGTAAGATTTAAAATAATAAAGTAATACATTTATGGAGGATTTAGTTTTGTGTCTGAAATAACTGCCACTTCATTAAGTTATGCAATAAAAAGGACAATGAGTCAGTCAGAAGTTGCAGAACTTTCCTCTCAGACAAATATTTGTTCAAATCCGCTTAAGTTTTTTTTTTTTTCATAAACTGAGCAATACTTTCTTTATGCAAGATATTTTTTGTAGCAAACCTTGGTTTGTACAAAAGAGTATACTTGGAAATAAATCTGATAATGGATAGGAAAATGTAAATAGGTGTTTGTAACATGTAGAGGCCTAAATTCAGAGTATTACCGGTACAATGATCTGATTACATCCTGTTATCTGATTTTGATGGTCATGTAAATGGAATCGGTGGGCATGTTTACAATATAGTTTCAGTCTCCTTTAATTTAGAAGGAAAATGAAAAATCGTATTATGATACTCTGTATACGTGTTTAGGTCCCCAGGGGGACGGCCTGAAGAGAATTTCATGATTATTGGATTTATGGGTAGAGCAGGAAGGCCGAGCTTTCCTTTACCCGGTCTCTTCTTCCAACTTGTCCAGTAGGATGCCCCCAGGGCAGCCACAAGATGTAGTACCTTCGTTTTGTCCTGTGTCTTCCCCGTGGTTTCCTCCTGATGCCAGGTGTCTTGGAGATATCCAGACATTCATACATTCTGCCATCAGGTGTAAACAAGACTCTGAGAGATGTCATCAAAGCCAGATATTATCAGATTATAGGACATCTGATTTAGGTAAGAACGGGTGTAACATTTCAGTGTTTGTATCTAAAACATACCCACAAATCGCACGTATTTTGTTACTATAACAATAAATCCGTAAGGCAGTAGGTTAATTTACTGACTTACTGATTTTCTTTTTTATCGCATCACCCCTGTCTCACAAAATGGCAGCAAATCTATAAAATCCTAACTTTAAAAAAAATATGTCATTAAGAAGCCAAATTCATTCTGCTGCCTCCAAATGAACGGTCTGATTTGTTTTAGAGAATGTTTAGGATTGTAGTGCTTTAGTGCTCATTTAGTAGTTTATTTAGTTTTGCTAGAGATTTGTATATTTTTCATAGAACAGATCTGGAAATTTTTCTTCAATGTGCCGATACTTTAATTATCAGTAGCTGCTTCTCTGACTGCAGTCTCACCCAGCGGATTGGGGTGAAAGAGCTCCCCGGGGAGAAATGAGAATTGCTTCCATCAAATCCCAGAAACAAAAAAGATATACATTTCAACAGTAACCAAAAAAATAAAACACATTACGTTGTGTGTGTTTGTGTGTGTTTGTGTGTGTTTGGTGTATATTTATAAAATGCACATTTTCCAATGTCCCTGAGCATATGTTTATGTTGAAGCCAGAATTTACTCCTACACACTTCCTCCCTGACACACATGCAGCAGAGAAGATTAACAGGTGGACAGGTGGTCTCTCATTCAGTCCTCAGCTTCCTGAGCAGCAGCTTCGCTCCAACTTTACTGGATATGAAACTGAAACTGTTCAGAGATCAGGTGGGAGCAGGAATCCAGACCTGCATCAGCAATGAAATCAAATGCCCTTCAGTTAAGGCAGCGACAACTTCACTTATCTCTGATTTAGGCTGACCAAAGTTCCCAAACATCTAAAAGCAAAATGACACCTAGCCTAATGCTTGTCAATTTGAAGACTTTGATAACTGCTGATAAGTGTAGATACTTTGTAGATAGCGGATTTTATTTAAGAAGTGAGTCCATGATGTTTTAAAATGCAGTAAACACGGCGGGCATCAGTTTTTACCTCGACAATTTCCTGGTGAAAACTCACTTCTGCCTCCAACTCGGACTCTCAACTTTCCCATGATTCTACAGACAGGCAGGGGCGATGTATTTGTAATCATCAAATGGTTAGCAATTGGCTACGTGCACAATATGGCGCCGGGTTAAGTTCTGACACCGAGTGTGTGTGCGAGTACTTCCGGTTTACTCATTCTTTCATTGTTTGTTAGTGCATTTAGCTTTATGTTAAAAGTCCAAGAAAGACACACTTTTCAAAGAGTTAGAACGTCAGCTGTCCATTGTTGTGTGCCTTTTTGTACACATTCTTCGTGTTTCAACAAGTTGATAAGTTTTCATTCATTACCTGTTTATCCGATCATCCGAGCTGAGTGGCTGAGGAAAATCCGGAGGGACAATTTCACCCCAACTAAAAACACTCGGGGTTGTTGTGGCCATTTCGATGCCACAGATCTAAACGTGACTGTGGCGGTACTGAAACGGCTACAGAAGGGAAGCAATAGCCGTTCTCTTCTGCTCTAAGGGGTATCAATTATCTGCACCCAGACCCAGTGTTTGGGAACAGCGCCCACATCCCGAGATTCCCGTCCCAGATTCCCGTTCTGAAGTGGAGATGGAAACGGAGGTATTGTCAGTGGACCATGACTACTGTGTGGCTCCAGAAACAAAGGTAAGA
>JBAMHX010000020.1:615354-626031 GCA_037177515.1 Pseudomugil tenellus
AGAGAGAGAGAGAGAGAGAGAGAGAGAGAGAGAGAGAGAGAGAGAGAGAGAGAGAGAGAGAGAGAGAGAGAGATATGTTTGTTGTATCTATGAATGGAAGCACAAATAAGGTAGTATTTAGAGTGCACCATACCAGAGAGAGCAGTTTTGAGGATACCTGCATCAAAGGTGTCAGATTGATTAGGGAAAGTGAAAACAGGATGATAAGCAGCTTTACCTTTAGGGCCTACGTGATTAAAGGCCCATCTCCACAGAGTCTATATGTTTAAATGAAGTGTGAGACCTGTTCGTAAACTTTCCATAACCTTAGATAGGAATTGATGAAGCAAAAGTGGTCAATATTCCTTAATAGATTAGATCTTTTTTCTGTTTCCATTAAAGGGCCAAACTCAGTAAGGGACAAGATTGTAAGCAATTTTCTGTGTTTGCACAGACAAAAAATTGTGAAGATGACATGAGCTGTCCCACTTCTTTGGGAACCTTCCAGAACGGTCTCAATATTATGGATCTAAACCTGAAGGGTGGAGCCCAACGCATTGGGCCCATTGATTGGTCTGAAGGTTCAACAACCCCTGAGTGACTTTGCTCTAAGAATGAGACAGGAACATCTTCATGCTTAAATATACTGTGGATTTTCTTTTCATTGTTGTTTAAAGCCCAATGTTTCTTGGTGTTGTTTATTGTTGTAATTCAAGAAGGGTATTGCACCATGCTATTATGTAGATGGCACATCTTTTGCAATCCAACTTTTACTACACCTGTTGGTTAAGTGTCTAGTTGACTGTGGAAATTCAACTGAGATCCTCATTTACCCAACCAAACTGTCCCATTCTGAACCAAAAGTCTTGACGGAAACAGGGTTTAATAAACTCAAATATAAGAAAAAGAAATAACAACTGTTATGGAATTTTCTCCTGCACAAAGATATTCCGTACTGAATCTAAAAAAGTATTAAAATGTCATGTTTAGACACATTTTTCTGAAATTGTTTCAGAACTTTTAGACTCTTGCAGTTTTTTTTAAAAAAATGTACCAATTACTTTTCCAGCCGTTAGGTGGCTTCTTTCTAACTTTTAGAGATATGTTGCTGCCATCATATCCAAAGAGATAAAAAAAAATCCCTAAACTTATAAAAACATTTTACATGGTGTCCCAGGTTTTATGGAATTAGGTTTGTAATGAAAATAAAAAAGAGCATTCAGATCTTATTTATAATCCTGTTTGTCTGAATCCACACTGTTGTGTCCATCATGTGCGTGGGCGTCCATATGTGTGTTTATGTGGTGTTGTTTGGCTCCCCATGAGCAGACATATGGAGCTGATGATCACATGCTCTGAGGAAAGTTGTTCTCAAAGAAAATGAAGCACATTTTATTACATATGAAAATTTGGAGTAAAACACAAAGAGCTGCACAGCAATCAGGTATGTCTAAGTGGAATTGATGCAGCCTTTTATCATTATTCTGGATGAAGGATTCAGACCAACTGCCAACATTTCAGTTATCAGTCATGACAAATGCAAACAACTGCAGTGACAACTGCAGTGCAGTAATGTTGGCAAGTAACATTATGTTCAAAGGTGAGACAGTCATCTCAACTTCCTCGATCATTTTTTAATTCTTAAAAAAGATAATAATCATTCCATTACGAGGCTCATTTTTAAAAAAACAATAAAGAGATGTGTGGCTTCATTAATTTAAAGTTTTTAAAAGACACCTGTTACAGACAGGTAAAAACTTATTGTTACTAAACTGCTGTTATTTACTGGTATTTAAACACTGCTGTAAACACATCAACAAACAGCTGATTCACTGAGTGACTTCCTGAAAGAGATCCCTTTACATCTATGTCTGTGTTTCCAGTACCCTTAGAATTCCACAAATGAATGACTACTTTCATTATCTGGTGAGGACAGCAGTGGTGACTGAAATGGCTGCTCCAAAGCACAAAATGTTTTGTATTTTTCTTCCCTTCAGTGGAATCTCACTGGGCGAGATTTGTACTGGGCTTACAGCTTCTGTGTCAAACATCTGCAATCACAATTGTACTTTGTTGTAATTGTACAAGTATTGCTTTAATTCAGTAACAAGCTGTAATGGATACACAGGCTATGACAATAAAAATGAAAGCAGGTCTCTGTCAGCAGAATGTTTAGTGTTGCAGTAAATTTTAAAGCAGGTCAGACCATCATAGAGCGGGTGTTAGGGTTTTGGGTTAGGTTTTTGGTTTCCTGTTTTATTTTGTAGTCCACCCGACTCTGTCTCCGAGGAGGTCCCTGGTTAGGACGTTCCTTCCCCCGACTCCGTCTCTGAGGAGGTCCCTGGTTGGGACGCTCCTTCCCCCGACTCCGTCTCTGAGGAGGTCCCTGGTTGGGACACTCCTTCCCCCGACTCTGTCTCTGAGGAGGTCCCTGGTTGGGACGCTCCTTCCCCCCGACTCTGTCTCTGAGGAGGTCCCTCGTTGGGACGCTCCTCCACTCGATTCCGTATCCGAGGAGGTCCCTGGTCGGGACGCTCCTTCCCCCGTCTGTGTCTCAGAGGAGGTCTCAGGCCAGGACGCTCCTGTCCTCGCCTCTGACGGGGTCCCTGGTCTGGACGCTCCTCGTCCTTGGCTAGTTCCTGGTCCAGAGAACGGCGCCCCTCTCCCTGCTCCTCCGGAGTTCCTGACCCTGCGGCCTCCGAGCCGTCCGCCGGATCCGGACCTCCTGTCCCTGCGGCCTCCGAGCTGGCTTCCCAAGCCCGGCTTCCTGTCCCTGCGGCCTCAGAGACCGGCCTCCCGAGCAGGAACTCTGGTCCTTGCGGCCTCCGGACCGACCCCCTGAGCACAAACTCTGGACTCTGCGGCCTAATGGCCTGTTCACTCCTCCGGGCCCCCTCCTCCCTCCCTGGTTTGGTGTTTAAACACCATGATCTGTTAATAAACCCTGTTAATCTGCATCCTGGCTGACCCCTGCTTGTCCTCCTCGCCTGCGTTTGGGTCCACCACCTCCTTGCGTCGTAACAGCGGGATTGTATCACCCGTGTTCTATATTTTCTCCAGACCACTTAAGAAAGTCCTCTTGAACAATGCTGAGCTGAGAATGTTTCTGAGTGTAAATGACAGGTGAACAGGGCATTTAGAACGTTATCAACACTTGTTGTTTTTTTTAATTAATCTGCTAATGTGGCAGTTTTCTTAAAGTACGTGTAATATGGAGTTTTGGAAAGTTCCTACAAAGGGCTGATGGCCATGATTTCCAGTTCAGAGTTGGTTCAGCTTTTAGTCAACAGACTAACATCCGGGTGCCATCACTCCAGTCAAACTGTTTTGCATCTCTCTGCCCTCATGATTCCCCTGATATGGCTTCCTCATTTCGCTGATGTGAACTGGACAAACTTTAAAGACGTTAGTGCTCTGCATAGAAGTTATTTTGTATCTTTATTTCCTAACCTTTCCTTTAGCACCTATCTACAGACAAATTATCTGCAGCGTGACCAGGATAAATAATGTCTGAGCTGCTGTGACCTTTACTGAATGTATTAATGTATCTCAGTGGAAGAAGTTGTTGATTTTACAGCTTTTAGAAGATTGTTGTTTTGCTTCATCAGATGAGATAAACTGCATCCTTCAAGTAAGTTCAGCCTTAGATTGATCCTTTAAGCTGACATGGCACTGAAATGTACCTCCTGCAAACAGGTTTTGGTGTGTGTGTATATGCAAGACCTTAGTTTGGCCTGTCCATTCCAGTATAATATGACACCAGCAGTAGAGCTGAGGTAAAGGCTTCATGGATTTAGGAACAATAATCCATTTTGCTGCATTGCCACTGCAATGCAACACCCTTTGTCTTGATGCTCCCCGAGTGTCTGCAAGTGTGTCTGTGTGTGGATGGACAAATATTTGAGGAGAAAAGGGCGACTGTGTCGTCTTCTGTCAGAAGATAAGTGATGGAAAGGACATGGGCTTATTGTAACCTTTACTGTTTTGGATGTTCATCCATTAGTGTAATTAGAAAGAAAGCTTCCAGCTGCAGCTTTCACCTCGTCTGACCTCCACCGACAATCTGTCAGTTTATTTTTACACCTTGATTCATGTCCCGCTCATTTTCCCTGAATGCAAATGATAAATTTGTTGACTGAAGTCTGCTTGATTGATCGGCAAACACTTCGATCCAACAGCAAACAGCAGACCAATACAGGTGGGCTTGGAAACATTGAGGATCATTCAGCGGGTAAAGGGTGAGATATTTACCTAAGAAAACAAGTGGAAAAAGAAACCTGAGTGAAAAGAGAGTTAGTCTGCAGCCTAAAAACTATCTCTGAAAAAGAAAGCAAACTTTAAAAATAGCGATGAAGGAGCTCTTTTGCCCTTTAGAAGCCAATAAGCCACCAAAGTCAGGTAAAAAGTAGAAAAATATTGGTGTTAACAGGATTACGCAAATAATATAAACTAAACCTGCTTTCATTGAAGGGTGCACTCTGATTATGGGGTAAGGGAGGATTAAACTTTGGTGCAGATTTTGAATGTGTCTCTTAAAGTCGCAAAATACAGTATCAGCCATCGTGAGTTTATGGTTGGTAATCTGCTGAGTCTCTTGGGTCTTGGTTGATTTAAATATGTCCCCATTAGATCCCATCAGATCTCATCAGATTGGTGTCTAGAGAGGAAAAAATGGATAAATAAATGGATAGCTGACAAGACTGTGTCCTGGTATGATTGTAATCTTGCAAATCTAGTCATGTCTTTAGACTTCTTTAAATACACAGCAGACTCAGCAGAGAGCCCACCAACCCCCAACTCTCCTCACTTATCGGACCAACTTCTTCACATCACCCAAGGTCTACAGAGGATGTCTTTATCTCATTCTGGACCCAAGTGACAACCATCTGTTAAGAAACACAGAGCTCCCCCTTCCCCTCATCCGCCTCATCATCATCCTCCGCCGCTTGGATTGCATGTCCTGGCAGAGCAGGACACAGGAGGAGGTGCAGGATGTTCACAAACCAGCAGCAGAGTTCAACACAAAGATAAGATGCCATGTTGCGTTCAGGGTCCCTGCTGTAGTAGACCTACTACTGACAGCTGTTCCCAAAACAGGCTTGGACCCGGTAGGATTCCAGGATTAGTTGGAAAAAGAAGGAATGGAAAGCGGTTAACTTGTAAAAATAATCTATCTTATCTGTTACCTGTACCATGTACGACTCAGCACACAGAAACCAGTATAACCTCCATAAAGTTAGCTTTACTTAAAATTAGGTTCTGTCGAAAAACTCACTGTTAGTTAATGACCTCATCATCTCTCACAGTTTAGATTTTATTTTTCTAACAGAAACATGGTTAACAGAAAGTAGAAATGCTACCATTAAAGGGTATCCCTAAAATCATGTTTTTAATCATCTCAGAACTCCAGGACATTTTGCAAGTTTGATTGATGAATTTTCTGAATTGTCAGTTATCTCTACTGATTTTAACCATTTTATTTTAACTGTTGATTTTCACATATTTAACATAAATAATCTAACATATGGTCATGCCAAAGCATTTTCTTTTGTATAAGATATGTTTGGTTTATGTCAAAATGTAAAAGAACCGACCCACATTCGAAGTCACATTCTGGACCTGGTTATTTCAAAAGATGTTGATATTTTCTGTGTTTCAGTCACTGACTTGGCCTTGTCTGACCATTTCTGTATCTTTTTTGACTTACTTATCACTCACAATGTCCAAAAAAGCTGCTTCTCGGTGAGGAAAGGTATAGTAATGAGAGAACAAGTACAGAGTTTATTAAGGCCATAGCTCTGTTACCAACAACTGCAGTCAGATGATGGACTTTAGGATAATTTCAATGTGAAAATATTGAATGTAATGGATGCTGTTGCACCGATAAGAATCAAGAGCACCTTAAGTAAACAGAAGACAACCAAGGTGAAATACCAATTTGGTAGCAAATCTAAAGAAAGAAAATAGAAAAGCTTAACATTAATGGAGAAAAACTAAACTTGAAATTCATTATGATTTGTACAAACAAAGCCTGCAAAATTATAACAATGATCTGTGGAAGGCCAGAGAGCGTTATCTATCTCAGCTGATTAACAAGAATGTTAACAACTCTTGCACTCTGTTTGCTATGATAAGAAAACCTTACAAATCCTCCTAAACAGTTCACTTCATTTAAAATCAACAGTATCCACTATGGACATAATACCGTCTGACTTTTTAAAAGCAGTTTTGACCTCTTTAGAATATGATCTCCTGCTTATCGTCAACAGCTCACTGGCAACATGCGTTTTTGCCAAGTAACAGCTGCCATTAAGCCCCCTGAAGAAAACGACTCTAGATGTCTCTATAATGAACAACTATAGGCCTGTCGCTAGTCTTTTATATCCAAAATTAAAGAGAACATTATATTTAACCAGCTTAATGACTTCTTAAATGAAAGTGGAAATCTTGCTAAATTCCAGTTGGGCTTCCAACCTCATCACAGCACTGAAACAGCTCTGGTCAAAGTCCTAAAGGACATTTGGCTCAATACTGATTCTGGTCAAGTATCAGTCCTGATTCCGTGTTTGGTACTCTGGATCACAGAATCCTGTTGCACAGGCTGGAAAACTGCAGTGGTCCTAAACTGGTTCAGGTCTTATTTTGAAGGTCAGGGTTATTTTGTTAAAATCAGCAGCTACGAATATAAGCTAGTAGCCATGACTTGTGAAGTACCTCAGGGGTCAGTCCTTGGACCTCTTCTGTTTAACTTGTATCTGCTCCCTTTGGGTCAACTATTACTGAACTTCAACATCAATTATCACAGTTATGCAGACAATACACAACTTTATGTGTCTTTGTCACCGGATGACTGCAGACCAATAGATCTACTGTGTCACTGTTTGGAGCAAATTAACACCTGGATCAGAGAAAATTTTCTCCAAGCAAACTGAAATAATTCTGTTTGGTAGCAAAGAGGGCCAGCATCCATAAACATCTGGAGACTCGGGCTCTTAAAACTAACAATCAAGTCTGTAACCTTGGAGTGCTGATAGACTTAGATCTGACTTTAAGCAGCCACATCAGAGGTGTAACTAAGAAGCTTTTTACCATCAGACATATAAACAGAATTAAAGATTTAGTCTCCTAGTAAGACCAGGAGAAACTCGTCCATTCATTCACCTCCAGTAGACTGGATTACTGTAATGGTATTTTAACAGGACTTCCCAGAAAGAGCATAAAACAACTGCAGCTTATTCAGAATGCTGCTGCTAGAGCTTTAACTAGGACTAAAAGATCTGAACATATCACACCGTTTTTAAAATCTTTACACTGGTTTCCAGTCAGTCACAGGATATATTTCAAAACCCTGATGGCATATAAATCCTAGACCTGTTTAGTACCAGAATACATCTGTGATATGTTCAGAGAATATAATAATATAATATAAACCAATCAGAGCTCTTAGATCCAAAGACTCAGGTCAACTAGTCCAGACCAGAGTCCAGACTAAACATGGGGAAGCAGCATTTAGCTGTTATGTTGCAAACAAGTGGAACAAACTGCCAGTAGAGATAAAACTTTCACCACATGTAGAAACGTTGAAATCCTGGTTAAAAACTTTTCACTTCCAGTTATAAATAATATCTGCACTGTAATTTTTAAAGTTAATTTACTATTTTATTATTATTCTTGCTCTGTTTTTATTCTTTTTTTATTTCTATTTCAACATCTGAAATGCTTCTAATGTTTTATGTAAAGCATTTAAAACTGTTGTGTAAATGAAAGGTGCTATACAAATAAACTTGCCTTTCCTTAAATTGCAAGAACTGTTGTTCTAACTCCTATAACAACTCACAGAAGCACACTTTTTTTTCGCAGCCGTACTGTTGTAAATGTGACATATCAGTGATTAAATATTACTCGTTTTGGCTTGTTAAACCACTCATCGGCTGGCTGCTTTTTCACTTCAGTTTTCTGTTATATAAATTTATATTTATGTTATATAAATGCAATCTTGGGAAAGAAAGAAAAAAAACTTCATACATGTATGTTGTATGTGAACTGCCCAGTCTACCAAACCTAAAAGCACTGCTGCCACAGATTAGTTTAGGTGGGGCCGGTACAGTCGGGTACGCTTTTTTGTGTCTCCATCATAAAACCGACACATTTAACCAAACCAAACTGCACCATTTCTGCCCCCCTTCAGGTCCATAATAAAATGGTCAGGCATGGTTAAGGCAGAACTATATGCATTCCATTGATTTGTAGACAGAAAGCATCACTGCCCACCACAAAAACAAACATGATAGAAACACAACATTGTTTAGTTCACTGTTTAGTTGACATTGGAAAGATAAAAATATCCTTACAAAGAACTGTAAGGTCTGGTCTGCTTCAGAAATTAAAACTTTCCAAGCTATAGTTGTTTATTTACATTTATGTTTGTAGGGTTATATTAGTTGCCGTAGCACAAGTAAGACATGACTCTCAGGATTTGATTTAAACCATGTATGCTCAATGGTGGTCCGACTTGTAGTGAAAAGTTTCACCTAAATTGGCTTTATGCACAGCTCCACTACTTCCTGAACTTAGACCAACTCTTTTGTTTCCTGTCTTTCATTATTGAATGAACTGATTCATCCAGCTACATCTGACTTCAGTAACCAGTAGTAACGGCAATGACCAGGCACACCTGGATCAGTCAATTCATCCAATAATGAAAGACAGGAAACAAAAGAGTTGTTCTAAGTTCAGGAAGCCATATAGCCAATTGGCTGGACTGTTCTAATCAAAGCTGTAGGTGGAAATGGAGCGCAGAACAACCTCTACACCTGTTTGAACTGATTTTGTTTTCTTGTTATGCTGATGATGTAGCAATTTACCTTTCATTAATTACAGTAGACTCCTTCTCCATGGTAGCCTTCCTGAATTGTAGGCATGATGATACATACTCAGTGGCAAACAAACTTGGCGTTCCTTTCTCTATTTTGATTTGGTCATGTTGATGTTTTCTTTAGATTTATTCCAGTCTAATCTATTTTAAAACTATTTTGTTTTTCAGCTTCATGGACAAATCATCATGATATTTGGCCCATCAGTCGTGCCACACTTTTCTCCCCGGTCCTTCTCACTGCTACATCGTCTCTTGTCAGAATTCAGGGTGAATGCCTACACATCATCCAGATGCCTTTGCACAAATGGCCACAACCCTCAGCCTGTGATTGGTCAGGATTCAGTGGAGGTATTAGGCCACTCCTATCCTCGTGATGATTTTACCAATGTTACTCCAAAGATCTTAGACAAGGTGGGCCGTAACCTTCACAACCAAACGCATCATCCTCTGTGGCTGATAAAGGAGAGAATCAAAGATCATTTCTACAGGTAGGCAATGCATAAAGTCACCATAAGATATTTTTTTTCACAAGTGTTGCTCAGTAACTGCAGATGTTAAAGAATTAAAGTGACACCAGCAAAAAGTTGTACTGAAATGAATTTTATTTATGTGGAGCAATGTTTCCTACATCATTGCAGTTTATACCAACAGCTGTTAGATGGCACATGGCAGTCATTTGCAGTCAATGTAAATATACTAATATGATATCCTGAGGTCCTGCTGGTAATTGATGGTTGAGCTAGTTACTTTAAAAGTTCAATTATTACTATTAGTACTATTATTTAATCAATGTGAATTAGGTAAAACTAGAACCATTATGCCAAAGAATGTACTCTTAAATTAAACAGTGGAGATGCCAAAAAGCACAAAAGTGAACAGAGCTTAAATTGCAGACTGCATACACTCCCCGTCCACTTTATCAGATTCACTTATTCAACTATACAAATAACTAATCAGCCAACCACATGGCAGAAACAAAATGTATTTAGTCATGTGGACATGGTGAAGGAAATTAACTGACTGAATCTCAAACTGAGCATGAGTGAATGTGGCATACTTTTTGGTGCCTAATGGGCTGATTGAATACAAGAACAAGTAACTGAGGCTGCAATTCAGACAGATTCACCAAAACTGGACAATAGACGATGGAAAATTAGTCCTGGTCTGATGCGTCTCCATTTCAGCTCCATATTCGGATCAGAATTTGGTGGAAACAACATGTAAACATGAATTCATCCTGCCTTTTTAACTATTAGATATTTGAGATTTCACTGATATTATTAACTGGTAAAATAAGAAGCGCTATTTTATGATGAACCTGTGGAAAACATACGTGTTATATCAGTTACTGGCCAAATATGGAGTGAAATATTGAAATATCAGCCAAAAATGGAATATTGTACATCTTTACTTTAAGCTGCTGGTGATGTAATAGTGTAGGAGATATTTACTTGACCCACTTTATAAACCTTTTACCAACCATGACACGTTATTTTAACCACCACAGCCTACATGAATGTTGTGCTGACCATGTCTATCTCTTTATGACCACAGTCTAGCATCTTCTGATGGTAAATCTGTAGCAACTCTGTGATGCTATCATGCCAATATGAGGCAACATGTCTGAGAAATGTTTCCAACAACTTGTTTAATCTATGACAGAAGGATGGGGTCATACCTGGAACTTGCAAATGATATCTTTGTAATATAAAACCTGCTCTTTATTCTTTCTTTTCTATAGGTGGAGCTTTTCTTTTCTTTTCTTTTCTTTTCTTTTCTTTTCTTTTCTTTTCTTTTCTTTTCTTTTCTTTTCTTTTCTTTTC
>JBAMHX010000020.1:643822-679187 GCA_037177515.1 Pseudomugil tenellus
TATATATATGAGTTGTGGGGGAAACACATTCCCTAATTGGTCATAGGAGTATTTAAATGAGAGACAACAGACAAGCTAATTAACTTTTAGTCAGTACAAGTAGTGCTGTTTGACCTAGCTGTAACTTTAAAATTTATTGCCAGTGAATTTATTCCCACTCCCTATGCACTTAGCACAGGCTCTGGAGCAGGTTATTTTCCGGGATAAGAGATTGGTGAGCATTAAAGCACCATCTCCTGACCAATCAGATCTCATGAAATAAATGTCCTGCCCATTTTCAGAGGATCCTGTAGACGCTGCTGCATGGATAGTCTTCCGGAATACAACCTGTTGGACAGATGACAAGCTGTACCAAAGGTTTACATTTACATTAGATGGGATGAGATACATGTGTCAGCGTTTGGAGCGTTTGTTGCAAAAGTGAACCAATGTAGTCGGTCGCTTACTGTCCTGCAGACCCTACTTACCTCATTACCAGGTTTCATCCACACAGCAGATACACTAATAAAGTCTTATTGTCACTGACTGCTTTGAATTATGTATTTATATTTGATCCTTACTTTCTCCCATGTTCTTGTAACTCCACTGGGTTTGCATCTAAAACAAATGTTTATAATGGTGGGTAGTTGTTTCCACACATTAAGTAAATACCCTACATTGAGTTATGGAACAACTATTGCATTCATGGTGGCATTGATAAATATAACACACTCACATGGGAGTGGATCATTTAAAGAACTGGGATATATGACGTAGATAAAGCATTCCCAGAAATGTTTGTACTTAAATACAGTAATCTGAGTGTTATATTGTAGCATTAATTAATATTAGATGATCTGAAAAAATTCCACATTAACTGAGTTGGTAATTTTCTGCCAGCATGCCTTCCTGCTTTTGCTGCAGCAACAGTGTTGCTTTTCCTTATATTTAGCTTTATATTGCTTATATTTTTTAAATTCCTCGTATTTGTGTAGAATAATAGTCTGCTCCTCCATGGTTAAATAGAATCCTCTGAATTTGTCCATATTTGCGATTAGTCAGAACCTCCAAGCACCACCTATTTTATGTGAACGCACATTTATCTTCTGGGGAAAGTTCTGGGTTGAGTAAGCAAGTTGATAACAAGCTTCGTAGTACAGCTTATCCCACTTTCTCAATGTTTGTCTGAATCATTCCAGAGAACGGAGATCAGTCTGGGCTGAGTTAATCACACTTCGTAGTACAGGCTTCTGGTATTGAGGATGACTCGTTTACTGTCACGCCAAGACATCTTTGAGTGTCGATCTCTAGTTCCACGCTAGCTTCTCCGTCTATTGTGGTGGCTGACCTCGTGGTATGGCCACTTCATAGTTTTGAACTTACTAATCACTTGCTATTTGGTTTTAATAATCTGGTGCTCCTCCAACTTGGCTTTGATGCGGTCATAAACCACAGAATCTCGCGCTGTCCCCTGCATACATTTTCTTATACATCAACCCTTGCTACCAGGAGTTGTTTGACCAATTGTCTCACCAGTTACTTGCTTGTTCTAGTCTACCATGTTTACGTTTTGTAGGAAATGACATGATCACTTTGTGCGGTAGCATCCACTCTCCTGTCTCCCCCTCCCTGCCCCAGGTTAATGTCCGCACATTAACCTGCACGTTGTAGATGACCGTTATTTCCTGTCAAGGACGACGACACTGGTTTCTTTAGATTGAGAAGAATATAAGTTTAATTATGAAGATAAACGTAGTTGAACATACATTACACATTTAAACATGAAGGGACATAACACAGATACAGACATGGTACAAGGTATAACCCAGGGAGAATATTCCCCAAAGATCTGTGCTCCCACAGAAGAATGGGACTATTGTGCCCTAGTCAGATAGGGGAACTTTGTTTAAAAACTTTGGTCACGTGCATCAATCTGTTTCTTAACATTTCCCTGATGGAAGGACGCCGGCCTTGCTTTGACTACAACAACCAAGGTCTTAGCAGATGGTTCACTAAAGGTCAGAATGACATCAGTTTAGGAGCCTTATGGTCGGACCTTTCAGCTAGACATTAATTAAGAACAAGGTAATTAAGCTAATACATGAAATTCCTCTACAACGTCTAAAGAAAATGGTCTACCCTGTAATTTAGCAGACATTGTACTAGATCTTCAAGCAGGTAAAATATACGTCGATCTACCCTCTTTATGTCAGAACCATACCTTTCAGAGACGAGGGTCAAAAAGACAATATCCGCGTAATGTCCGGGTAAAAGAGCAAGTCTGAAAGGGGCTTAAGTGTAATGGACACTCCTCGATTACCTCTTTTCATCAGCAGCCACATTAGTATTTGCAACTAAATGGCTGTGCCAAAACACAAAATGTTTTATATCTCAATCTCCCAGGATTAAATTTTACCAGAATTGCAGATTATGATCTCAACACCATTCAATAGAAGAATACTTACAAATCACAATTTTGTTTTTATTTTGCCCAAAACTGCAATGGAATGACACCAAGAGTCAAGCAATTCTGCAGGCAGGTGTGTGTTAGCAGTTTTTTTATAGCCTTTGAGTGGCTCAAATTGTAATAGATTTGAGCCACTCAAAGGTTGTAATCTAAACTTTTTAAATGGAGGTTTGAATATAAAGAGTTGTTGATTCAAAAGAATTAAAAGTTAAAATGGAGCAAACTGATTAAATATGTAGTTTAGGGTAAAACTGTTCATTTCTTTGTTGGCTTGATATTTTATACATGTTTGATGTTCTTGTAGTAGAGGAAACTGTATGTTTCGTTCACTCCACAACAACGCAACAGCAGTATTTTTCTGGTTGAGCAGTCTTCATTTTGATTGTTAAATATTAAAGTGATGTAAGTGAACTGTGCAGAGAGCCATCCTTGCTGCAGCTATAAATACTCCTTTCAGATAAAAATAGACTGCATTTCATATTGAAGGTCTAAATCGAGCCAGAGGAAAATGTGCCTGCTGTAGTTGTTTTTACATCACAGCTCTCTCTCTGTGTTGTCCTCTCAGGATCTTTTTTTGTTGAATTAAGCACATGTTAGTAAAGGAGTCTTTAAAATTTGGATTAAACAGATTTATTTAGTTTCAAATTCTGCCAAAATAACTGAAAATGTGGTCACACGTTATTAAAAATAAACATTTTCCCTTTTTACATATAGTTACTACTACATTTTATAGAACCAGTTTGTAAGTATTGAGTCCAGTTTTATTGCTTTCAGACAGAACACGGAGCTCCTGCTGAGTCAACCTTCATTCTGTGGCTTCTCAGCTCAAAGCCTGCCGATCTGTATCAGACCCTCAGTGTGACAGCAGCAGTGCAGGACAAATCCCAAACATGCTGCTCTGTTGTTAGCTCTGCTGGTGAATCTGGAGACTTCCTGGATGTTCGAAAGAGCTTAAGTGTCCTAACGAGCATCTCTGGGATTTGTCCTGTGACGGCTTGGACTCGTCAGGGACATTTGCTCACGTTTGCAGGTCTGACAGTGCCTTAGCTTGACTTTCACTGTGCAGAATATCACTCTGCCAGTCAAAAGTGCTTCCAGTAACTACTATAAAACATGGGAAATATGCATTAGTATTTGAATGCAAAATTATTGTTTAGAGGCAATTTAGTAGCTGAATTTGATAATTTACATCTGTGTGTATCATCTTTATCTAGTCTTTATCATAGTGTCACCCTCAAAAAAAATGGAGAAAAGGGAAGTGATAATCAAAATGTAATATTTCTCCATTTTATCGTAATTTCATTAGGCATAGTAATACACACATTTTTGATAGTTAGGATATATTATCTGAGGTCCTTTGAAGTTGGGAACATTAATACAAGCCTCATTATTTATTCCTTTTTCATTTATGCCCTTTTTAGCAATGTTGTAAACGGGATTTAAAAATAATGCTAGATAAATTTACAACCCCAAAATTCTGGGCTTCTGATTTGTATCACACAATTATTTATTCTGCACATTTGCTGGAGCTGTCTTTTTCCTGCAGTGTGGTAAGACTGAGAAAAGCAGCTTTTGGCTTGCGACACCACATGCTAGCGACTGGATGTCAACACAATGCCCATTTTGAACATGGACCATGGCTGATTCCTTTTGAAAATGCAAGATGACATTATCAGAAGAAAATAGGGAAAAACAGAGAAAAAGTGACAAGCAAGAGGTGAGACAAGAGTCAATATTGGATTGACTTTTACTGACCAGAGTGAGCTAATAGAAGAGACAGGATGCAAGATGGATGCTGAATTAGGTTTCCTTAGGGGTGCCAAAGGGAAAAAATCTCCCCAAGTTTAGCAGTACTAACCTAATGCTTAGTGTTGACCAAATAATGCATAGCTAAACCTCAAATAAACTACTGTAGTAGACATGAGGATATTGTATGGCACCTTTCAACATTTTTAGCTTCTTGAAGATGCTGGTTATATGATAATCTATTACACACATAGACATAAATTACCTAACAGGCGATGGCGGCTTGATTGACATTATGACATTACAATGCTTATCTGTAATTAATGTGGCCTAATGAACTTTGCCAAATAACAAAAGTATGCACTATTTAAACTCTTATTTAAACATTAAAAATGAAAAAAATATTTAATTTTGAGTCTGCGAAGTATCAGAAATGGGTTGTTTTGGCTTTGGTAACACCTTCCGGTGTCTGCCTGAAATATCAGCTTCTGTAATAATGTCAGTGCTCCTACATCAGTTCATTCCCAGTTTGACAAATCAGGTCTGTCCTTTTTTTATTTCTCTGTTGACTCAATTTTGGCTTCTTGACCATCCTGGCTAGGTGATGAGGATTATGTAGCACGCACACGGATGTAGCTTGGTCAGATTGTGTGTGGGTTGCTCCTTCCTCTGGTCATTATTCACTGCGGAGCAGGTGGGATGAATGAATCTTCTCTAACTGCTGGTCTGAGCTCTGCCAACACTGATATCACCTCACGCCACCTTCATCATTACCACTCACCTCCTTCCTCATCCTCATACATAAGTAGGATGATGACATGCAGTTTATATATAGTTTTGTGTACCTTTGTGCATGTTTGTGTGTAATGCACGTGTATGAATGGATTCAATTTTTTCTTTCCTAGTCTTTTGTTCACAAAAAGTAATACTACAAGTCTTGTTCACCTAAACACCTAAGTTTTTCTCATGAGCTTCTTAACTAAATGTCAAAGGTCATAGAGTGTATTTTAATCTATTCTGGAAAAGTTGAAAAGACAGTGAGTTGTCAAACGGCAATGATATTATCCTTCACTTTGGGCAGCCCCTCCCATATTTGGTTTTATATACTCTCTGTTGGTGATTCCCATGTGTTCCCATGTTCATGAACCTTTTCGGATCAGTGGGTCCTATCAATACTCTTTCTGTAAAGAGCACTCCTTAGTTTAAGTGTGATGGAGCATCCATCCATTCATCCATCCAGTTTTCTTGAGTGAGATTCTGGGAAAACATTTCAGGGAGGTGCTTTGGAGGTATCCTAGCCATATGCTTGATTGGGAGTTTATGCTTTAGGTTGGTTTACCAAAGGTACTCAAGCGTTGAGACAAGGGAACCTGACAAAGTGTCCC
Organism: Pseudomugil tenellus; assembly: GCA_037177515.1. Lineage (NCBI taxonomy): Eukaryota > Metazoa > Chordata > Actinopteri > Atheriniformes > Pseudomugilidae > Pseudomugil > Pseudomugil tenellus. The sequence continues at coordinate 649,400 of JBAMHX010000020.1, forward strand.
CCAGAAAAATCCATCAAAGAAAATATTAAATCCAAGTTTTTCTTACCCAGACAAGGGTTTTTCGGGGTCTCGACTGAAACTACTGTTGCTGGGTATCAAACGGCTGAAGAGGTTATAATGGTGCCATCTCCCAGGCGGCTACCATCTGTAAGATAGGCTAAGCAAGTTTGCTATGGTGTGAGAACGCCAGTGGCCAAAGGGCTCAGAGGCTTGCTTTCAAGATATGGAATGTCAATCAAAGTGTTTTTTATTTAAAGCACATCTCTTTTGTCTTCAGTTTCATTATTTTTGGTAAAGCCTCAAAACAGTCACCAGGTATGGTCTTTTCATACTAAGACTTTTGCAGAGCTGTTTTTTTTCTTTGGTTAGCATAAGTATTTTACAGACAATTTGGCTCGGTCCATAGCCATAGTCCGACTTTCCTGTGGGCCTTTATTAAGTTTTCTGCTTCACAGTGACTCCTACCTGGCTTTCACTAATAAAACTGACTACCTCTCTGGTTGTTACTAATAGGCTATTATCTCAGTTACCACTTTCAGGATTCAGTTTTGCCAGCAACACCGGCTTCCATCTCCTAGGTATTGGACAAATGGCTTTGGACAGGAATTTTGGATGTATTCTCTTGAATCAGCTACAGGAGGCCTCCTAGTACCTCTCTTAGGCTCCATTATAAGGTGGACATTGTAAATCAACTGGATTAGGAACTATAACAAGTCAGGCCTTGCCTTTCAGAGCTCTCACCATCAGGCCATCCAGTTCATTACTCGTTCTCACTGATTCTAATCCCCTTCTTTCATTTGAATCCTACTTGTGCTGGTTGCTATCTTCCATATTCACAGTTTTTCCTGAATATCTCTTTCATTTGGAATTTGTTGCAATTACATTCTGGATAGCTGCCCAGCCAAATGCAATTAAACCCACTAACTTGACCACAATCACAGTCTACTGATTGTGGTTGAGATGTATAGCTTTCTGTGCTATTTACTTCTTGTCAATTTTCACATGGACCAAGGTGACTTTGATGTTGCTTCAGTTCTCACATGGGAGTTCAGCTCATCAAGAATTTGTTGACAAGTCTGCTGAAGGAAAGTCATATCTTGCTCTTGCTCCAACATAAGGTGATACAACTAAGGTTTCATGGCAGGACAAGTCTACTGTGCACAAAGAGACTAACCTTACTTGTTAGCCCCCCTGTAGTAGTCAGCATCACACATAGTTACACAGTTACACTATCCAGAATACTTTCTTGGTAGAGTGCAGCGTTAATGTAGCCTGGCAGCTTGACTCATCTGATGCAAGCCATTTTTTCAACAATCTGTTGGTTTTATGGGGTGTCATAAAATATTTTATCCAAGATCTACTACCTTTTTCTGGGAAAAATAAGATCTGTACCCCTCTGGAGGTAAAGGGAAATTCTTCTGTTACCTTTTGTTTCTTCACAATAAGGGATTAGGTTGTTGCCCATTTCCATGCTTGCCACTGTAATTTTACATTTTTGTGTCCTCAAATTCCTGAATGTCAGTGTTTCTGGGTGAAGACTTGTCAAATGCCAGCACACAAATATTTCTTGTGTTTTCACATCTACTGCTGTGATATGAATCTGTGTAGGCCGTTAAAAAGGGTAATCAGGTTTGGTCCTGAGTACAGCTTTCAAGCCTGATTTTACCGTTTGCCAGAACTGTTGAAGTGCTCCTCTGACAGATGGTGTGTCACCATCTGTGTTGCTTCACCACTTTTCCTTCATCAGACTGTGCACCGCCTGACTCAGCAATTAATATGTCTGAGTATGGTACATGATAAATGTTGTACGCCGTGTGTCTGTCCAGCTTGCTGCTAGAATGGTCATTGTATGACAGAAAACAGAGTGGGATTTATCTGTGTAAATGAACCCTTTGAGCTCTGCTGCCTATGTTTCAGGCCTCTGCCCAGAAATTGCACACTCATAATGAAATTAGCATATTTCTGCAACCACAACATCTGAATGTGAATATTTTTGGAGTGAAAATAAAGGGAACACTGGTGACATTTGTCAAGATGAGTAAATATCAGTGTAACTGGTGAGGCATGAATAAAGATGGCACATAGGACAAATGAAAAAAATGTTTTGGACCTAAAAACAACAAACAAATCAAACACCTTGATGATTATAAATATCTCTTTGGAATGACGCAGGTGAAGCAAAAAACCTCTATCCAACGATTGTACAATATGTGAAAGGACAGTATTAGTGAGGTTTTAGTAAACACAGCTCAGGTGTGGTCCCCAAAATAGCCCTTTTAGCCCAATTTGATACAATTTGATTCAACATCCTCAATTTGCAACAAGTAAACAAATTAAAAGATTAGAAATTAAGTTTTGTCAACAGGTTTTTAAGAATATTTATTCATTATATTAATACTATTAATACTATTAATACTTGTAATAATCCATTCATGCTTTATACATATGCACATATGTGTAAAAATAAATTTATTGATTTATTTAATTATACATTATTTTCCCATTATTTATTTTTTCTGTGTGCTCTTTTCTTTAAAAAAAATAATTTTCTGCTGTGAAATGTTTATTTCTCCTATGGGAGATTTTATTTTTCTATTCTTACCCTATTTTTAATTTGTCAAATGATAATTATAACCTAATACAGTCTCTTTGTAGCTAAATTTAGAGTTGAGTCCCTTTTTGTTAAAATCTATTCTTTAGAATGAATGATACTTTATGGTTGTGACTTAGTGAAAATATAAATTTAAATGAAATGCTGTTGATGCAAAAAATTACTGTTAAGACAGTTTTATTATTATTATAAGCTAAACAGCTTAATAACCCAAATGTTTTGTTAAATATAGCTAGCGAGCATACTCAATGAGGTTCAGTGTATAACATATAACATTTCCAGGCCTAGATGCATCCACAATGGACATGTTTAGACATAGTTAGAAAACTTAGTGTATGTGATTCAGCTCTAAGTTGGGTATACAAACTAGGCAAGGATTCTTTAAAAAGGTAGTTGTTTTAACGCTCTAACTGGGATCTGATTGTCAAAGGCAATATTAGTATCTAAATTAGTGTCTGAATTTTCATTAAGTGGAGCAGTGAGTTCACCAGTGAAGCATTGTACAATAGAGTGCGTGTCTCTGGATGAAAGGTCTGTGGTGTATCAACTGGTAAAAGTCTCCATACCGTAGGTAATACACAAAAACACACACTGTGTTTGTTGTTTAATGAGCACTGCGTTGGGTTGCGTTTATGGCTTCCCAGGTTGGCGTTTCTAATGGAGAGGTCTACTTCTGCAGCGTTTGATGTGAACCTCGGGATGTGGTAGGCGGGTGGAGAGAGTCAGGAGTAGAGAGAGATTTAATGGAAATAATGAGATCAGGAGTGTGTGTCTGTGTGTGTGGGTGATACATATTTTACAAGCAGAGCCATTATTAGTGGTCAGGAGCATGAGGTTGGTTTGAATGAACCATGGTTACCACACATATATAAGTGTACTGCAACACCCCCCACACGCACACACACACGCACACATGCATACACAAAACTCACACACACATGTCCTCCATCTGGCTGTGTGACAATCGGCCGAGCTGATGCGATGAACAGATTGCAACTGCTTCTCGTCTGTCAGTGTTTATCTTGATAATCGTTGTGGTGCTTTGCTGGATGCTGACATGCTGATGCCATAGTAACGATGCTGAAGCTACACAACACGACATGTTTGGACGTTAAAGGACAAATCCAACGTCAGACAGTGCAAACACAGCTGTAACTGAGTGTTTTCCTGCAAGCAGGATTGTATTTTCAGCATTTGCAGAAATGTTCGGCACTGTGTTATGATTCAGATATATTTTCATTATTAATAACGTATAAAACATGATTTTTTTTGTTGTTTTTTTTAAATTTTGGTGGCCTTTTGAGTTTAGTGCCGCTTCAAGGTGCAACCTTTTTGGTTTCTCTTCACAGATTGCTTCTTTCCTTATGCACTAAGATGATAGTCAGTGATCCAAACCAAAACAGCATGGTTAATCTTCATTTTATGATATAGCCGAAATATAGACTAAAAAGTAAGATCATAAATATATATAAAATGCTGTGAATACACAACACCCGTCCTTGGTGAGTTGTTGAATATTTCTTTCATATTTTCACACATTAACTTTACCAAACTCACTCTAGACGTCCTTTTGGGGACATAAACATGTTAGCAAAGTATCAAAATCTAACTGTTGAAATTGGTTAAGTTGACATGAAGGATATCCGCTGCAGGCAGGTGGTTGTGATGACACTATAATATCCCAGACACTCCACATTCAGGGATGTAATTACACTTTGTTCAGTTTTATTAACTTTTATCTTAAATACATAATTTGTACTTTGAATAAACAATAAAAGTGAATAAACTTTTGAATAAACAAGTATGTATAAATGGTGAATAGCTGATGCTGTTTATTCCTACCGAGTGTATTTTTGTCTTTTCTTCTCCACTTCTCTCATTTCTTTTGTCTATAGTTGTGTGCAGTCCAGCATATATGTTAATTCAGCTATGGACAAATTTAAAGATAAGGAATAATAATTAAGCATCAAAAGGAGTGTTGTTGCCCTGTAAACAATTTTGTACAACACCATGGGAGCCAGACCAACAGTTAAAAAAGAAAACTCAGAAAACATTTTTAGTTACAGTGAGGTTAAAAAACACATCAAAAGACACAATAGTTTTGGAATATTAGCTTTTAAAAGCTTTATTGAATTTTTAAAAGGGAAACAAACCATAAAAATGATAACTTATTTGCTGATTTGTGTATTTTTCTTCTCTAGAAGCACAATTCTGGATCTTATTAAATCAAGATCATCCTCTTTGACTCATCGTCAGCTGCCGCTGTAGTCACCCTGCAGTAAGGCTGACAAAACTAGCCTTCCTCGTCATCATCATCTCACCTGCCTGCAAAAGGTTAATTTGATGCCTGTGAAAGTCTCGCAGCTTTGACGCCTATGTTTAGAGAGAGAAGAACTGCCAGGTTGTCTCTCTGAGTCTCCACGGTGATGGCAGGTGCATTTCGGTCAGAAAGTGGAGAGTGAGGAGACATTCCAGACCGCTGGATACTATTAAAAACAATTACTGTATCTGTCCTTTGGTTTGGAGAATCATGAAAAGCAATTAGTTAAAGGTTAAACATGAATGACGTGTGATGGAAAGAAACATGTTACTGAGGCATTTCTATCAGTGTCACAAATTGGGACTTACAGTGGATATCAAAGTATTCTCAATTCTCCTTAATTTCCATTTTTTTTTCAAATGTTAGAATGAAACCACAGCGAATAAATTGTAAACTTTGTCCACCTTTGTCACCCAAAACTGAAGAAAATTAACTGCAAAAAAAACAGTTCTTTTAAGGAGAAAAATACAAAAAGTTAAGTACATACAACAAGCAGGTTGCATTAGTGTGGATGCCCTTAAAGCAAGACTTCTTGTTTTCACTCTTGCATTCAACTGAGGAGACTGATTAACCTTAAATAAAGTTCAGCTGTCCTCGTAGGATTTTCCTGACATTTATACAGTTTCCTGCTACACCAGAGGTCCTGCTTCACGGATAAATCCCAAAGCGTTGTGAAAGGTATCAGTCAGAAGACTGAAAAACATTTCCACAGCGTTATGTTTTATGAAAAAAAGGTGAAGATGGTCATCAGAAAGTTGAGAAAATGTTGGACAATCATGATGCTGCAGAGAAGTTGACATTTCTCTTGAAATAGATGAGTAGACGGGATGAAACCTGGTCTGGGAGCTACCAAGAGATTTACTGTAAAGGTTAATACATTTCTAAACGGACCAACATTAATTTTTTAGTCACAATTCCAAAACAAAAGCATCCCCATAGTGAAGCATGGTGGGGGCAGTATCATACTTTGGTGCCAAATATCAACATTTAGATTTGTTTTCTTCTTGTTTCTCTTCTTCTTCTCTGGTTTATTTCTTTTGCTGGTTCTGTGTTTGCCATACAACCTGTGATTTTTGGTGGCATTGCTCATATTTCTGCATGAAGTGACGGATAGATAAGCCTCTTGAAAACTGACCAAACTGAGTCAAACCAATGCAGGAGATAGTCTTCCTCACCTAATGGAGACAGTTTCAGTATTCACACCATCAAGGCAGCACATCTCTTCTGTATTTTGTTTTTGTGTGTGTGTGTGTGTGTGTGTGTGTGTGTGTGAGAGAGAGAGAGAGAGAGAGCAGTGTAATGAGCCCATTAACTGTTTGCCTCTGGCTGTTTACCTTGCAGGTGGGCTATAACAGCTGCACCAGTAAAACCAGTAACACCTCGAGAGACACCTTTGATATGAACAGAAATCTCTTTTTATTGAAGATTTTTCTCTTTTTAATGACAAAACTAAAGGCTAAAAAACGTTTTTGCATCACTTCTATAGAGACATTTTTTATTCATCACCATTCATCTTTTTTCTGATATTCTAACATACCAGTGAGGCTGTGACTGTCAGACACAAATCTCAAAAAATTCTCCCTGGATAATCGAAACCTAAGCCATTGCTTTTCTCCGTGGCTTCGATATGTGAGGTAAAGAGCTGCAGGTAATCGTTTGCAGCGTCTGAGCTTACAGGAAGAGAAAATCCTCGCAGGATAAATCTCTTCTTCACCTTTTCATCTCATTCGTGTTTCTTAGTTCTTATAAAGGAGGACAAGGACACAGTGGAGGGAGAGTCCTTGTAGGAAGAACATGTTCAGTGTCAGGCTGGTAGGAAGAGGAAGGTCACAGGTTTATGTCTTCCTCTGTGTGACAGGATTGAAGTGATTCGCCGACATGAAGGACGAACCTGAAGGAGCTTAATGATCTGTCTGCTCGCTCTGGATGACATTGTGTTCTTAGTTTTACACTAGAGGCTCAAAGTGTTCTCATTCTTTTCGTTTTCTCATTCTGACTACAGTTTTACATAAAACCCTTTGAATAATCACCACCATGTCATGGTTTAACCACCGCAGCATACCAGAGTATTGTTTCTAACCATGCCCATCCCTTTATGAGCACAGTGTAGCATCTTCTGATGGATACTTCCAGCAGGATAATACATCATGCCACAAAGCTCACATCATCTCCACCTGCTTTCTTCAACATGAAGATGAGTTCTTTGTACTCCAATGGCTTCCACAGTCTCCGCATTTCAACCCAGCAGAGCTTGAGGACAAATCTGCCCCAACTGTGTGATGTTGTCATGACGATGTGGAGCAGAATCTCGAAGGAATATTTCTTTGCTGAATCTATGACACCAAGAATGAACCCTTTAGGCGCTTGTTTTCCAAATAAAATATTACATTTCTCTGGAACTTTTTTCTCTAGGAGCGCAGTGGCCCCTAACAGTAAATGCAGAAATTATAGTGCTTACAATTCACATCTTATTGTGAGTTGACAACATAAATAGCAGCAATGAAACAGCAACACCACCTGCTTGTGTAAAACTTTAGTCAGTCCTGTCCCCTCGGTGCTGGTTAGCAGTTTTCTGCTTTCTAGATGCAGCTCGGTGGAGTTGCACTTTTATTTGACAGGTCAAAGTACATTTTGTGTTTCAGACTAATAAGTGTCATGTTTTATCAGCATATGTGTTCCCTACATGTTGTGTCTTATTTGTAGTTCAATAAAAAATACTGGCAGCAGGTTGTCAGAGACATCTTTTGACTCCTTTCTGAGTCAGAACATTCACTCCCGTAAATAGCAAGACGGATTCTGTATATAGAAAAACGATTTAGCTGGGTGGCCGTGTAAAAACGTCCTCAAAATGCTTTCAGCTAAGTGCGCTCAGAGTATGCAGCCAAATCCGCTTCGATTCCCATCGCACATGGCCGAATCATTTGTCTTTTCTGGAGTACGAGGTTTAATGGAGAGAAAGTTCTGATAGTCATCTTCGACATCATTGACAATGTTTGTGTTCAGAATAAACATATCTACAGCCTGGTACAAATTACAATTTAGCTTTAATAGGTCCATATTACCTTCGGGATAACTGGGAGGGAGCATTTTTTTTATAGCGGACACTCTTTGTCTTTTTTTCTATTTTCCTGGAGCAACTTCTTCCTCCTCCCGATGTCACGTACACCTTGGTTTTCTTTTTCTGTGGTGTTGTCCCCTATCTTGTATTGACATTCATTTCAGTAAGTAAACCAGTTAACGTATGACTGAACTACAGGTGTGAAGAGGGATGAAAATGTATTTGTTGCAAATGCGTGAGTAGGTGATAAGTTCACTGTTCCACTGTGCACTGTTCCATATTAGTTACATTCATTTGTTTATTCATTAGTCACAAAATGTAACTATGTCTGTCTGGAGCCCTGCTCTGTTAAGAATACAAAAGTCTATTGAGATGCTTAGTATTGGTTTGAGGTGAAGGCACAGTAAATGAGAAAAATGTTGAATATTAGCCAGTTTATGATTTAAATTTAGTAATGAATAGCTGTGTTTCTGTTACCCCTAGAAATGCACAAAACAAAAATGCAAAAAATGCAACAGAAATGCAAAAAAAAAAAAGTATTGCAATGAAAAACTAGTTAAAGAATCACCGAAACTTTGAAAAACTCAACTATTGTTAAAGCACGATCAGTTCATTTCAGACAGACATGGTCTCTGGAGGACTTCTTTCATGGTCTGATGAGGACGGCAGCACTAGTGGCGACCAAAACAGCTGTTCCAAAATGTAAAATGTCTGGCATCTCCAGCCTTCTCAAACTGCAGCTTGTGGGAAATTTGAAGAGAAATACCCACATTTTGGTGTGGTCTGTTTGTTGTCTATGTGTGAAGGAAAACTTTAATTTGTATAAATAGCTTTTTTATATCTGCTATAAAGCACCTTATGTTATTCCCTGTAAAAGTGCTTTAGACATAATTTTGATTTGATTAAAACTCTTCAGGACATTATTGGGGTGAATACTATCCTTGACTTGCAAAGGCTGGTATCTCTGTGGGTTTAACAAACACTCCCAGTTTTTCTATTTTAGAATCAGATCAGCTTTTAAAGCTCATCGGGCTCCCTGGGCGACAGGATCAGAAGACCGTCCCATCTTAGATGCTCTCAGATGTGTAATTTCATATATTTATGATAAGTTCAGCTCTCAAATGTATACCTATAGCAGCAATCACAGCCTGGTAGATGGACATATCAGAATAAGGTCAAAATTTTGACTGGAAGATGCTTTGGAGCAATTTTATTGAAGTATAAGAAACATATCATCCAAACATACACCTAAATGTTTTCACAGAGCATACCTAACATAAAATTAGACATAAAAACTGGCCCTTACAACTCATTTTACCCAACAGCATCATTTGCTCTTCATCTTGTATGTGAATGTCCAGGGATTTTCTATTTATGGATGAAGGTAATAAATATAATAACCATTCTACCAGGGCTACACTTACCATTAGAACCTGCTGTACACCTTCTAAATGGTGACTCTCAGCTTTCCCTCATGAAAAAAACCCATAAAACCTTGTTGTCAGGACTAACTGCAGCAAAGAAAATTGTAATTCAACACTGGAAACGCGCTCTGGGACATCTTGTGACTGATGTTCAGAGTTCATAGACAATAATACATATCTAAAACTGAAATAAATTTGTAGTGTGGAAACTGAAGCTTCAGATATGTTGTTTGTAAAAGCAACATAAAAAAAACCACACACAGATAAAGGTCTCTGTGAAACAAAGAACACAAAATTTACATTTATCTAAAATCCGCGTATCTGATCTATGTCTCAATTCATTAGCGAAATAAGTAAGAAAGGCTTCGAAAAGCCCAGGTATCTGCTCCAAAATGCTGTGTTTTGTATCTCATTCCTTCTCAAAGTGGAGTATCTTATGCAAAGATTTTATGAGCCTTCAGTGCAAAATTCTAATTTGTCAAAATTTTAGAAATATTGATTTTTATTTAGCAAAAAACTATAATGAAAACGCAGCTTTTGTGTTTAAAGAAAAGCTACTTCTCTGTGAAATTGAAGCAATAGAACATGAAAAGGTTGGAGCTGGCTACGATAACAAAACCATTTACTTTAAGATCCCCTTTAACACCTTCAATCCATGACAAATGCCAGAACTCCTCCGAGAGGCTTTTTCAGTCATTTCTGAGCAGCTACAGTCATACCAAAACCCAGGAAAAAATTAATAAATAATGCATAGTGAGGATTTATATCTTCAAACCTGGTCTTAATTAATGCATGTTAACAAGCTAAATAACAAGCTTGAAATAATTAGAGGTAGGTAATTGCTTGGCCTGCCTCAGAATAAGCTCTAAGCTGAAATGAAGATGGAGCAGTGAGGCAAGAATGGATCAGAGGAAGGAGAGATCAGAGGCAACGTGAGAGTCGGGCAGGTTATAAAATGACAAGACAGTGATTAAGAAATATGAGGAAATGTTTCAATTAAGTGAATGAGAGTAACTGAAGCTAAGTTGCTGATCAACACCTTGAATATGGCTTTGAGCGCTTCTCACCTTGCACAGTGTAAGTCATAGTCGGAATTGGATTTAGGAACAACTGTGGAGCAGTTGCCTGGACTATGCAGCGATTTTTCCCTCTTGATTAATTAACATCTGGCAGATGACAGTTCGACATCAAGGTCTCCACATCAAGCCGAACCTCAAACCTCACGTAAAAAAAGTTACTAAAGTTGTAGCGTAAGAGTCAGAACAAACCGGCAGAGAATATTAGCAGTTCAAATTAATGCTGGGATAAGGTGCACTGGAAGAAAAACTTCCCCAGAGTAGCAGATAATTGAGTGGACTGACATAAAGAAAAAAAGTTTTTCTCTAGGAAACTTGTTATTCGGTGTCTAAATTTGCCACATACTGCTGCTTTAACAGAAGCATCTCACATCCAACCTTGCACTGATAACTGTAGTACAGCTAGGTTTTGTCAGTGATCCTTCTGATAGGAAAGGCAATAGACAAGTTTTTTGTAAAAATAATTAAAAAAGCTTTTACTGGGAAAAATTATGTCATTATCTACACAGACTACACCCTTCACCCTAAACACATCACACATGCAGCTGCAGAACATGTGGTTGAGCAGGACGGCCTGAGTTCCAGCCGCATTTCATTCACATTTTTAAGTGAGGGATAGAAGGAGGAAAGGGAGAGTGACGGTGGGGTAAATGTCCACCATCATTGTCCTCAGTGGTGTTGAGGAAGTTAAAGAAAAATAAAGATCCTTCCTCTTCCCCCTATCAAGGTTTTTCCTTCTTGAGGCTCGCTCTGCATAGGAGTAGATGTAACTCATCTTCTGGGTTTACGCCGGATTTTGGTTGACCTACTGTGAGATAGCTCCTCTTGTATCTATGTCTTGACTCCAACCACAGAAGTAGAAATTTAAAAAATAGTGGTGAACAGTTTCACCCTTGACTTTTTAAAATGTAATCTATTTGCCTTAAAAAGATGCTCCCCCAAAAATGTGAAAAAATTATAGATAAAATGCTGCTTTATGTGCATTGTTGACAATATTGACACATTCTGATATAAGTCACTTATTCAGTGCCAGTAATCAACTGAATATTTCCTTTCACCTTCTGACAGGAGGCAGAAGGGGAAAATGGAAACGATTCACCAGCCGCTCCAATTCTAATGGCGAAAGAAACGCATAATTATTTACTGTAGGATTATTGACAGCGTGGACAGGAAATGCACTTTGTGAATTTTAGATAAATTCTCACTTGGGTTTAGAAACCAAACATATTCCGTTCAGCATAACAATCACAATTACCGCTTATTCCCAAACAGGGTTGCGTGGGGGCTGGAGCCAATCCCAGCTGACACTGGACTAGAGGCGGAGTACACTCTGGATAGGTTGTCAGTCCATCACAGGGCCAACACACATAGACAAACAACCACACACACTCATTCCCATGAGCAATTTAGAGTCCCCAATCAGTCTATCCCCAAGGTGTACGTCTTTGGATTGTGGGAGGAAGGAGAGAACCCACACTAACACGGGGAGAACATGCAGACTCCACACAGAAAGGCCACCGTCCAAGCCGGGAATCGAACGCTATTTATATCTGTCTCAAATAAAGCTTAGGGTTTACAGAACAAGCATGTGTCCTGAATACAGCAACTAGCTGCTGAGCTCAAGTATAAAATGAACCATTAAGAATCTCTGATCTTTCTTGTACAGCTATGGTTTCTGCACAGTATTTGTGTAAATGCATAGCTTGGCTACAGTATGCTAATCAGACCAGTTCATAGATTTAACATTATCTAATGAAAGGGAATTGGCTTGTAGTCTTTATAATTTTTATTAGCTTTGTTTCGCTGAAGAAAAATATGTAATTCAGTATGAAGCCTTTTTACGGGACCCTCATCTCCATAAAGGTTCATAAAAATGTTGAAGGTTAGAGTTGCATGTAGAAATGAGTAAGGCTGAGACTCCTTCGCATATTAAATTCTAATTTCATTTATTCCTAGGCCTGACAATTCATGCCTAATTTCTTTCTGTAACCGTTTCCCTTTGGGGCAATAGTTTCAGATCTGAACGATTGTTTTAATTCACATGATTAAGATTTTATTTCTGACACTTTGTTAGTGTTAATCAGTTAAATGCAGCTCATGTGAAACATAAATTCTTAGTAAATGAACAATTCTACCCCAAATTCTTGCAGCATTGGCCCTGTGTAATTACTTTTTTTCTTTTGCTTTCTGTCCCTGGAAACATCTCAGCATTTCATCTTTGTTTCTCTATTTGCATTTTAGTGTCATTTCCCAGCATTGTTAGTTGTTTTACTTTCACTTACAGCTAACTCAAATAGACGAGGATGACTTTATAAGTTGCTGAGCATTTATCTCTCTTAGATGTTTGTTTGGTCAAACTGCCAGTTGTAATACTGAAACAAATTAAAGGAAAACAGCTGAGCTCAGTGTTCACTTCACTGAGATCATTATACCTGCAGGTTAGACTCTTAAGCTGCCAACTAAGCAGAAGATTTTTTTTTCTTCTTGCACAGAAATATTACTTAATTTGTCTACAGCCACAAAGCAGCATCAGGAAAAGAATGAGCATGACGCGAAACAAAGCATGGAGGAAGAAACTGGAAGCTGTGTTCAGACGGATCCAAGTGTAACCCTGGGGAAATACCCAAATACAACAGGAGTACTTTATCAGAGAAGCAGAAAGACTTACGGGCTGCCAGAGATTTATTCTGCATGGATGTAAAACAATATGTCCTGCTGAGTAGTGAGGGAGCATCCAAAATAACATAAACCACAACAGGGGAGGTGAGGACACAACAGCTGAGAAAACAGACAACTATTAAGTGAGTGAGGTGTGAGCGTTTCATCTCTGAGGAATGTCCGCTTGGTTTAAAGATGAGTGAGAGGATGTTTTTTTTTTTCTTTTATTCAAGTCCTCTGTTTTCAGCATCCTCAGTGAAAATCATCTGGATGTTGCGCTCCCAGTGAAGTCCATTAGAACCCACATTTACTGTAAACTCATGAGCGATTGAATCCATCATGCTTCGCACTCACACCAGATGTTAGCTGATGTCTGTATTTTGTTTTGTTTGTTTTTGTCTCCTGACCAGTGTGAAGAGGGCTTATGTGGCCAATTACAAAAACACAGCCAGATCATGAAATAACTGGTTTATATAGGTTTTCTAAAGACATCTCTAGATTCTCGGCCTGTCGTACCCTGTGGACGTAGCATGGGAGCTTAAATGAGGTGCCAATCAATAGAAGTAAAGAAATCAAGAGAATAAATTAAAGATGGTGCGTTAGCGGCTGCTACGTCATGATAAACCAGCAATCTGTGTAAATATATTGAAAGAACAGACCCGTAAGGTTCCTGATAGGGGTCATCAGCGCCTGGTCTGCATTGCCAGTAATAAGTCGGATCTGTTTCCAGTAAGGGTTGGTTAAGCCCAAGGCTGCCCTCTGTCACGGATTTAGTTCACAACTTTTATGAACAGAATTCTGGCATTGCAGAGGTGTTGAGGGGGGTCCAGCTTGGTGGGCTGATGAGTTGGTCTCTGTTTTATGCAAATGGTGTAGTTCTGTTAACCTCTTTATGCTGCTGTTTTACTTTCACCAGCACAAAAAGAAAGGAAATGAGGTCCTACCCCAAATGGAAGAGTTCAGGTATCTTAGGGCCTTGTTCTTTTCTTGTGGAGCGGGTTCAATGCATTGATGTGGGCTCCGCATCAGTCTGTCATGTTGAAGAGAAGGCTGAGCCAGATGTTGGTTTACTGGTCGATCTAAGCTCTGACTCTCATCTACAGTCACCAGCTGTGGGTAACAGCAAGACAGGATGACAAGTTTGGTCTTCCTGGAGAAGATCAGAGCAGAGCTACTGCTCTTCCAGATGAAGTTCTGTGGTATCTGCATGGGAGGAATCCCAGATGCTGTCTCACTGGAGAACCGCCAGGAAAGATCCTTAACAGGATGAATGGACTGTGTCTCCCAGCTGGCCTGGGACGCTCTCTGGATCTCGCCTGATGAGCTTGAAAAGGTGGCTGGCAGGGAGAAGGAAGTCAGGCAATCAGGTTTCCATTTATAGGCTGCTGATCCTTCAACTGGACCTCAGCTGAGCAGTAGAAGATGGATGCATGGATGCACTATGGTCATCTACTGAAACTAAAAGAAAATATTAGGAGGTTCAAACCATTTGCCGTCAGTGTTGGAACGGGTGTTTACATCTGTTGGAGCAAAACAAACCAGGACTAAGACCTATTTCTGGCTGGTCTAAAATACCAGGTCATAGTAGTCTTGTTTAGCATTGTGGAGCTGCTGGTGTACCGCACGTTGCTGGAATCAAATCTTGAGATATGTCCTTCATGTGAGTTCAGAATATTTATTTAGCTTTTGTGGGAAGTAGGTGTAAATATTGTATAAATGACTTCCTTCATTAGATCTCCTTCATTTTATCTGAGCAGGGAAAGAAGATGAAGAACATGGCCTCAGTGTTTCAGGACATATTACACAAACTGCACATGATGCTCACAAACAACAAACTTGATTAATCAATAAATGCCCATGCGGAAGGCAGAAGGTGATTGGTTGGTCATTACCGGCCGACGGGTGGGCTGCCAAGCTGAGAGTCAGACTGCAGGAATAAATCACTGGGAATAATCTGTGAATCAGACTCTGATGATGCATTTAATGTGCTGATAAGCCACAGCGTTATATTTATGATGCTTTTAAGCAACTGTTGCCGACAAGCAAACAGCCAAAAAGCAATTCATCAGGCAGAGAGATGAATCAAACACACATGAATCACTAAAGAGTCAGAGCTTTACATTGGGTCAGTTTGCTGCTCTCGTGCTAAATTCAACAACTTGCTTAAAGGTCGACTGAGTCATTTTCCAGGGAAATAAATCTTAAACCCTTAAAGGATCTAAATGATTTAGCAGGTTAAATAGAATTGATTGTATTGATTACAAAACTGTTGGAGAATTTTATGCAGCGGATTAATTAATTGTTAGATTCCTTAGGTGTCATATAAAAGTAAAGGGAAGATATTTAAGAGAAACACATGAGGATTTTATTTTGTGTAACAATCCCAAAGTAAGAAGGGATGGATTGTAAGGGATTGCTGTAGAATACACATTCATAGACATATTTTGACTTTTCTTTAATTGCATACAATAGGGATCAATGTCTTTGAGGGTAAAAGTTGGTCAGATGATCTCCAGTTTCAAACTTGAAGGAATCTGCTCATCATACCTCTACTCTGTAAAATATCATTCAAGTATTTGGGCATTCTGGAGGAACTTCAGTGTGTAAAGGACAAAGTTGCACTTGGAAGTTGGACACTGATCTCTAATGTCAGAGAAGGCACTGCATGAAGAACTCGCAAAGGAGTTATTACATTATGAGCAAAACGTAAACCTCTGTCAAATAGCTGTGATCACACAGTGGGAATGTGGGTCATGTTCAGACCAATCAATATTGCAGGGACCTCATTTATAAAGCTTGTTTACGAAAGAAAATCGCCTGAAATTTGCGTAGGAATGTTACTACATAAACTTTGTGATTTATAAAAATAAACTTGACGTAGAAGAGTGTGTACCGCGGTCGCCAACTTTGGACCTGGCTTAGTAACATTTTGAAGAGGGAAAACCGGCTTCACAGTTGATAAGATATTACATGTAACCATTAAACACATATTTGTTATCATTCACATTAGACTTTGTGTTTTTGTAATTAAAAACGCAGAAAAACGGATTATTATAGACACTGTGTGAGAACAGGCCAACACCAAAACGCCATTTGCAGTAATGTCCGGTTTTGCAAACGTAATTGCTGTGATTGACTGCACTCATGTTGCTATAAGGGCTCCATGTGAGAATGAGGTTGTTTATGTGTGCCATAAAAACTTCCATTCCATTAATGTACAAGTTTTTTGTAACTTGGACATGATCCTGACAAACCCGATAGCACGGCGGCTTTCCTCTTGTTTGTTACGCTGCGACTATGACTCCAAGATCACGTTACGTGTCTCCACCTCACTAACAAGCACCCCGATTTCCATCTGAAAGTTAACTTAACACGCAGTCTCAGTTGCCATGATTCTGCCAGAAACACTTGTTGTTTCATATGCTGACATAATTATGAGCTGCTTTGAATTGACCGTGTATGGTAGAAAGTTGGTGTGTGGGGGCGGGAACGTGAACCAAAGTCTTCTGGGCAATTTTTTCGCCAAAGTTGTGATTTATAAAAGGAAATTACGTGAACCTGAGCGTACGCTGTTTTTTTTGTTTGTTTTTTTTTATCAGACTATTACTTTGGCGTACCAACTAGTTGTTTTGTCTTTGCTAAGCACAATACTAGTAGTGATTTACGCAAAGTTTTATAAATGAGGCCCAAGATCTTTACTGGAAGAAATGGAGCAAAAATTAAGAAGAGCATCCATACTGTGGTCGGCAACCAGTCCAGTTCTATGATGATACAAAGGGAGATCAGTGTTGTTGGCAAAGCTCAATCCCTTTTTTTAACATTATGACCGCAGAAAAGATGGTCTTGCTGCCTTGTTGTGCTTATCAAATTTGCTTTCTTAACAGGATTTTAATGGAGGTTATAAAGCTCCCCTTGATTATTGATCCTTATTATGGATATTGCAAAGTTAGATTTAATTCTGGCCTTGACTCGTGACCAAGAGAAGGAGCAGTGCAAAGAGAAGAAAAAGCAGAAACAGCCAAAAAGCAACTACAACAACTATACAAATAAAACAGTTTCTGTATATGCAGAGAAAAGTTCTGCTTCTGTAAGAAAATCACATTCATCAGGAACACTCACAAGACGACAGGCTGAGAAAAAAAAAACATAGAAAGTAATGAATAACAACCTCATCAGCAATGATATTGGAAACTTAACTGTAGTCTTTAAACCTGCACAACAACACAGTGACTGTAAAAGCACATAGGTTAGTGAGTGTGAGTGCAGAATAACGGCGATGAGATGTGTTCAGCAATGACTGTAATCATGCCCCTAATCCTGGCCAACACACCACAGGCTAAGAAACCCAACCAGCTCACCATAGAGATGACAACATGCAAGATTGCAGAGACTCCAGCCAGTGGATCTGTACGGCCACAATGCTTTGTGGTCTCTTAAGTTCGCTGTCCCCAGCGTAAAGCAGGATGCAGGGCACGGTCAAAAACAGGCCCCAGAACCAACCAACACCCTCCCACCCCTTACCCAAAACACTGGACCAAAGGAAAAGTAGGAAAGGCTCCACTTTCCCAGTATTTTGAATGTGTCCCAAGTCTAAATGCAAAAAAATGGATGTACAGGTATATGAGCAAATGAAATGAAGCAGATGAGACTGAACATGACATCTCTCAGGTCCGAGTGAAATGAAAGTAAAATATTTCTGATATTGATCATTTCTCGTCTGTAATCCTGCAGCCATGGAAGTAATCAGGTTGTAACAAAACACGCTTTCGCCTCTTGTTTATGTGCATTTTAACGACTGCATCATGAAGGATGGTGTCTCTCCTCTTTAAAGAGAAAATGAAGCCAGGTTTATCCAGCAGAACCCATCTTTCATCTTGTACATTTCTGATGCGGCACTCACTGACTTTTATCGCAGCCGTTCATTCCCAGAGCTTTCCATTCCCTCTGATGTACCCTCGCCGCGCCGATAGGTGTGTGTAATGCAGTTAATGTGGAGTGACTCATTTATCTGACTTCCTGTCCCGACTGAGCCTGGGGTGGGGACGAGCGGCTCTCTGCTGAGCTCTTAACTCGTTACAGAAAGGACGGCTCTGTCACATAAATTATTATCACTTCACTCTTATCCAACACCACAGACTGTGTGTGTGCAAAGACAAATTTCCTTCAGCCAGCAGGTGTAAATCCTCAGAGAATCACACACACTCACACACACCTTTCCCTCAGCCTCATCAGTCTAATTAACAGATTAGATGTCTTTATTAAGACAATACTCTTCTCTTATAAGAAGCAGGTGTGGTTGAAGCAATCATTAATCATGTTGGACAGCATTTCATATTATGTCTTATTTATTTTAAACTCTGCTTTTGTAGAGGAGGGACACAGGAGGGGGGTTCAGACAGAAAGCAAAATGGTGCTGAGGAGTTCAGGACAGCAAAACGCTGTAAATATTTCCTTGAAATAATTTACACTACAGTATTTTTATCAAAACAATGTCAAGTCAATGGGAACCTTCACATCAGTGATGAATGTTCATCCGCGATTAGTTTTTTTTCTTCAATTTGTCTTTATATTCACATTCCACAAAGATGCAATTAATCAATCTGACAAGGCAGGTTGACATCGTCACTAGAGCAGGTCTCGAACTATGCAAGTGTCACTTTGTTGCTGCTACTTTTTCAAACTTTGGAGAACGGTGGTCCAGCGTTAATGGAAAAAGCGTTTTTACGTTTCATATAAGGAGCTAGATTTGTCTTTTTATTGAAAATAAACAATCTGAGAGGGGGAAAAAGTTTTGAAATGAAAAATATATATTTGATAGTAATTTTTCACACTGATAGCAAAAAATAATATTTGAGTAAAAAATACGTTTTGAGATCAAATATTCTGTCACAGAATATATAAAAATTATTTGACATTTTAAAATATATTTCTTTTAAAAAGAATCTCAAGAAACTTTTTTTAACTCTCAATTTTTTATTTTATTTTTTGCTGTCAAAGTGAAAATTTTACTTAAGTGTCAAATAAAGGTACGGGGAAGATATTTAAGAGAAACACATGAGTCCCAAAGAAAGAAGAGGTGGATTGTAAGGGGATTGATCAGTCATCATGATTAGCCAGGAAATCCCTGAAAACTCTCTCCATCTTCATCCTACCATAGTCTTCAAGAAGTGCAAGCACATCCATTGTGACACATTATAATCGTGTGACATTATGCTTGTGGTGATATTTGTGTACCTACACAGTAATTACTGGGATTACTGGACATCCTCTCACCATTAATGTACCAATAAGCTTGATGATGTTTTTAGTATGAGCATAATGTACATGTTATTGGAATAAATAACATGTTTTTCTGTGTTTTTGATTACAATAACACAAAGTCTAGTGTGAATGATAACAAACGTGTGTTTAATGGCTTAAATGTTTTATCTTATCAACTGTGAAGCTGGTTTTCCCTCCAAAATGTTACTATGGCAGTTCCAAAGTTGGCGCAGCGGTACCACAGCGGTTAAGTTTATTTTTATTAATCCAAAAGTTTGCGTAGTGACATTCTTACGCAAAAAGCGTTAGCGTTTTAAGCCTGTCTATTTTGCGAAAGCAAGTTTTATAAATGAGACCTCTTAGACAGCCAGTGTAAAGCCCTCAGAACTGGACTGATTTGGTCCACTTCCTTGGAGTTCTGGATTAGCTGCAGGTGTCTGATTGATTTGTTAGGAAGATGTGTAAAGACACTGTTAACAATAATTTAGCCCACAAAAGATGAAACATGGACTAGCTTTTCCAGTTCCTGCTTCTTACTTCTTGCTTTGGGATGTAATTTTTTTTATTTGCTTCTGTTCCTCTTGAAGTTGTTTGTGTTCATGATGAGATGATTTTTTCTGCACCATCTCACAAACTGACTGACCACTTCACTCTACTCTATACTCTACAATTCATTATAAATACATTAAATCTTATAGCCAGGTATCGGCTCTTTCCAAGCTCCAGGACCTGAATCTGGTGGTGGGAGTAAATCTTTCCCTACTTTCCCTTCTTAGGAAGCCTCAGAGACTAAATCACAAAGAACAAAGATATGCAGGCGATCAGAAAGTGTTTCTCATCCGTTATTTCACCACAGAAATCTGTGTCTTTACCCATTTTCTCTCCATCTAGCCCAACCTACCTCTGCAGCTTTCTGCCTCCCTTATTAGCCTTTTCTAATCTCTGCTGGTGTGCAGGGATCGTCGATTACCACTGTGAGGACGACAAAGTGTCTTAACCTTCGCTAAACTCAGGATCAGGCTGCTAAGCAGCGACAACAGCTCCACCATCTCCACCTAACCTCGCCAAAGCCTGGCCATTTTCCAGTAATCTGCTTGTAATTACATCCTGATCTCTGCAGCGCTGATCACTGCGAGGGCGCTCGCACACCTGTGAAATGTGTGTGTGTGTGTGTGTGTTTTTACACTTGTGTGCCTTTAATAAAATCAGCATCAAAACAAACCCAAAAAAAGCTTTTGCTTTTGAAAAGGAGTGCGTCATGTACCTAGTTATTTGTGACTTGGATTTATGTAGAAATATTTGTTAAATCACGAGTCGACATGTTTATGTGTGTGTGTGTGTGTGTGTGTGTGTTTGTGTGTGTCAGGCAGGAATGTGAGCTCAGTGGTTTCAGGGAAAAGGGAAATGATGATGCTTTGTGTCTATTCTCTGCCATCATTCACCTAATTGTTTCTCTGCTGTGAAGCTCCTGATTCACTCAAGCTGTTACACTTTTTTACTTTAATCTGTTCTTCACCGTAGTTCTGCTACCGATTTATTCATATAAGGCCTGACAGGAATGGCTTCATCACTTTTAAATCGCCGTTTCATACGTACATGAAGTCTAACCATGTTGAATAACTTGTAATAACAACATAAAAAAAATAAAATAAAATCAGATTTATGGGCAAATGCCTGGAAATTTGCTGCATTTTTTCACTTTATGAACATCAGATCTGTCCCATCAGCTTCACATGCTATTTGCTATATTTCTTTGCCTTTTTCTTAATGCTTTTAATTCCTTTTCCATAGACTAAAACAGAAGAGTTATTCTTGCGGTTCTTTTCTGAGTCATTCACAGTGCAGGTTTTAAATGGCTAATGTAATTATACCTATTTGCTAGAGTGTGATGGAAACAGAACTTGGCTACAATGTAACACATCATCCCAGAAGATGCTGCATCGTTCGGTTACTCAGCCTCACGAAGCAGCTTGAAAGCGGTGGATCCAGATATGCATATAGTAGTCATTGTGCCAGTCTGGAGTTTATTCGTCAGAAGGTTACCTAATTCATCTTGAAAAGTGACACTACTAAAATTTAGTAGCTCTAATTACAAAAATCTTATGTCTGGTTAAAAGAATTTTCTTTGAGCTCTTAGCCTAGTTTGGTCCAGCATTAAATGTTGTTTTAAGTTAGTTTTCCAGTGAGGGGAGGAACTTAATGAGTGAAAGGATGAATGAAAAATCTTGAAAATTATTTATTATTTTATTTACCTGACCTTGAAACTGTCTGGTGTTTGGTTGCTTTTTTGCAGTGAATTTTCTGTCTTTTTTTTTTAGCTTGGTTTGGTTCCATTTCCTCTTTGTGTTCATTGTTAAAGTCACAAATGCTACATTTTGGCAGATATTCTCTTAATGGTTTAGTTTCCATCCTTTAACCTGCCTCTTCTTTGAGCTCTCCCTAGTCAGTAAAAGTCAGTCTGCTGTTCACTCTTGTCTAATATATTGTTTTTTTAAAGAGGTTACTGTGCATTGTGGTTTGAGAGCCTCGGTATGCTGCAGAGTAGATGTTGATGTGCCATTTAAAGGAGTCAGAAACACAATATTTTAAGGCTGGACAGTTACGCAGTGTTGCTTTAGAGTTCAAACTGTAGTCTTTATGCTTTCCTTTGCAGCTTTTCAAACACTCACAAAAACATCAGTTGATTTCTCTTTTTTGTTAACAAATAGTTGAAATACTCTTAACTCTTAATAACTAGTAGCAACATTGTATAAATTTACTTTTGGCATCATGTTTTCAAAGTAAGTTGTTGGCAGTCACCACATGACCTTTCTTTGCTCCTGATGTACAGTAAATTAAGTAAAAGAAACCTGTCATCCTGTCCATACCTGGAATCAAACTGAATCTTTGACTTTTCCATTGATGCTGATTTTAATTGAACACGTATAGTTTTCCCGTTTGACATCACCAAGCTCACCATACCATACTGTAAGCCATGAGTTAAATGCTTGTGTTGCCTGGTAACTAATCAGTCTGCATAATTTATGTCATCTTCATAACTTATTCAGGACGAGGTTCAATAAAAGCCGGCTGCCGCATGCTTTTCCATATATTGTTTCCACGATCCATATTCATTACTGGAGGCCGATGGAAAGCAGCGCTTCCTCCTCGGGGGGGACTTCATGTTTGTGATTTTTGGCAAGTAGTCTGTGTTCGTATGCAGAGCGACAGTTCTCACAAAATGAAATTTCTTATCGCTGCAGTTGTGATCAGCATTTTGTAACTTTATTAGGAAAGTTCTGCACAGAGAAGGTGAAGGAGAGAGGTGCTGTGAATTAAACACTGAACTCCAAACTGCACGTTATGGGTACCATTGCAGCCATAGTGAGCAGAAGTCTAATATCTTTTATCTCTGAAAACCTGAGCAAAGCATGTCGTATTTGCAGTTGCAGCGTCTTATTTCTTTTAAATGATGGATCTACAAAAGAGAAAGTTCCTTCAGAGACTGAGAAGTAGGTTTTTAGTAGATACAGCCTCTAAAATCTCCAGAAAGAAAGATAGAACAACTAGTTAGAGTTTTAAGTAAAAACCCCGTATCTGTCGCAGGGTAATTCTGTTTTGCTGTCACAATCTTTTAGGACTTTTCTGAAACCAAGTACATCACGTGACCCCCATAGGGGTTTGTTGTACAACATGTGAAGATGAGAGGTCAATAAGCATGACCTTAAACATTAGAATTAAGCTTTTATTAATTCTTTTTGATAAAATTTTCAAGTTTTTTCATTTTAGTTTAAATTGTTTCTGGACTTTTGTGAAACATTAGTCATGAACCGTCAACCATCTTTCTGTGCTCATGCTTGGGAAGACATGGATTTAATGGAAACCAGTTTCTTCAGAAAGCTCCACTTTTCTCTTTTCTTCTTTTTAAATAATTCATCCAAACTGTATTTTCTACAGGACGTACAAAGTGTTTTATGTTGGTGTAAGCGGTACCCTGAATTTTCAGTCCAGCAGGAAAACAAAAAGCTAACTGGAACATTTTCCTCAGCAGATGATCTTTTTCAGTTCTGTTGTTTAACAAGCAAGAATCCATTTGCTATTTGCTGCCTGTTTGAGTCCCATGTTGCCCTGCAGTTATATTTTCATCCCCAAGAGCTGCCAGTGACTTCCATCTATAAATCATATATCACTGGGAGACTGGAGGAGGCTGCCAATAGTCTGTTTAGCACTGTTAACGGAGACGGATGAGTGTTTAGCTTGGTGAGACAGAGTGAGGTGAAAAGACGAGTTTCTAAAGCTTAAATTTGTTACTAGTTCAGCAGCTATCTGAAACTGGATCTGATCGATGAGGCAGTCTTCTGTTCAAACATTTAGTCTGTGGGTCTTTTCATTGGCTTGTTTACTTCTCCTTTTGCAAACTTTTCATTTAAATGTGATTAGGTTACTGAGTGCTGACATTCATTTATCAAATCAATAATGTTGATAGTCCCTGGGATGCACCGGTAATGGTTTGAGTGGGACCCTAGAGAATTCAAACTTCTTAATTTTCCTATTCCGTAGTTTGTTAAACTTTTTTGAGTTTATACAGCTGCAAAACGTTTTATTTTTTCTCCAGTGGCATTTTTGTGAGAACCTGGATTATGTTGGAAGGATGAAGTTTGCACAGATGGCCTCTGAACATAACAACATGGTGACCATCATCCAAAGTACTTTTATCACCTCTGCTGGAGTATGTTTACTTACTGTGAAGTTTGTATCTTTCATTGTTGAAATGAAACTCGTGGTAATTGGCTAGTCTTGGTAGAAGCTAAACTAGCATGTTGCAATACTGTGGGTACAGGGATGGCTAGGGGTATATCCCCGAACACCCCCAATCCTCCAATTCCCTAATCTGTGAATAGACACAATACAATAATATATAGATGCACATGCTCAGTCACAAAGCTCCACCTGGCGTTGAAACTTTGAAACAGCCCGGTATGACGTCAGGACAGGATGCATCCTGAGGTCATGACCTTTCATTTTCACTTTTTTTGTGCAGGAAAACGCCACCTGGTGGGGAAATAATAAATCCAATTATTGTGAGATTTGATACAGGTTGTCCTCTTGGGGACATAAACAGGTATACTGAGTATCAACATCCAACTCTAAAAAGTCCCAGAGTTATAGGCAAAAATCTGATTTCTTGTGCATAAAGTGCCACCTAGAGAGGAAACCATAAAATTGGGGAATTCGAGCCTGGTCGTCCCCTTGGGGACCTAAATGGGTATATTATGTATCATAGTTCAATTGTCAAAATTGCTTGTGTTATCGCGCTCACACAAAGGATATCTTGCGGTGGACACGGCTGCGGTCGTTATGAAACCATTAAATCCCAGGCATTCGGAAATATAATAACAACACAAGCAAGAAAATATAACAGTCGGGGACATCATAGATTAGTGCAGTCAGACTTTTGTAAGTCTAGTTGGACAAAAGTGTTGGATGGAGGGCTAGAGGCACAGATTTTTGTTTCCAATGTCATCAGTTCAGAATTTTTGTAAAGAGCTAGAAAAAAGTCACTAGTATTTATAGCTTTTCTATTTATCTCAACTAAGTGTGAAAATTCTCCTTAAAAAGCTGAGTCTTTAGCCTGCTCTTGGCAGTTCGTTCCACCACTGAGGAACAACAGAAGGGAAGAGCCTCGCTTGCGATTTAGCCCCATGCAGTGATGGTAGTTCTAGGCATCTTTCACTGGTTGAGTATAACTGTCAAGAGGGAGTGTAGCTCTGTATTAATGAGTCAAGGTAAATAGTAGCCATTTGAGTTAATGTTTTGTAATGAAGCAAAGATTTGTATTTGATGCGTGCTGCAACTGGAAGCCAGTGTGACTAGTAGTGAGGTGACATGAGCTTGTTTTGGTTGGTTTAAGGCCAGATTTGTGCTGAGTTTTGAATGATCTGCAAAGGTTGAACAGGCCTGCCAGTAAGGAATTGCAGTAGTCAATGCGGGAAATGACTAGAGCCTGTGTGGTGTGATCTGTCAGGTAGAGTCTGATCCTCCTGATGTGGTAGAGAGCAAATCAGCAAGTACAGGCAACCGAGACAACATGGACCTTGAAGGTCAGCAAGTCATCCATCATGACACCATGATTCAGAGCAGCAGATGTAGGCACAAGTGTTATAGAGTCAAAGTTCACACATATTGGCAGATGTAAAGAAGGACTGGCTGGACAGACTATGACCTCAGTTTTAGAAACAATTAGCTGAAGGTGGTGAGCCTTCGTCCATATAGAGGTGAGCAAGGCATGCTGATATTCTCATTGAGACGGATGTATCATCAGGTTGGAAGGAGAGGAAAAGCTGAGTGTCATCTGCATAGATAGCAGTGGTAGGAGAAGCCATGAGAGTTTATGAACGGATCATGTCAAGATGTGTAAACCAAAATGAGTAGAGGGCCAAGCACGGAGCCCCGAGGAACCCCTGTCTTCAACACATGCGGTTTGGACATTTCTCCTTGGATCCAGGCTGCTTTGAGGATCTACCAGTGATGTAGGACGTGAACCATGAGAGGGCAGAACCTGAGATTCCAAGCTCAGAGAGTGTGGAGAGGGAATGTTGTGGTTGACCGTGTCAAAAGCAGCTGACAGGTCCAGCAGAATAAGGACTGAAGATCGACCAGTGGATCTGGAAATCTGTTAGAAATCAGATCAAACAGTTAGTTTTCATGAATGAACTGTGAGACCTGAGTCAAGAAAGCACACTCTAGTAGTTTTGACATGAATGGAACCTCTGAGACCAGTCGGTTGTTTTCAACCTGGAACGAGTTGAGTGCAGGTTTCTTTAGAAGCAGGATGACCCGAGCTCATCAGGAGATGATTTTTTTTCTGCATCATCTCACAAACCGGCTAACGAGCTCTCCGTACTTAGCTTCTTCTTCATCCCACATAGCCCCCACAACCGTAGAGTAATCTAAGTATTTGTGCAGATCACAGGACTCAGAGATGTATTGTTGTATCATCAGTGTTGTCTTAGTGACGATGCAATTTTTACAGTGGATGTTAATATAAGTACATTTCAGTCAGAGATGAGTTAGCATGTTGGGAGTGTTAAATGAATTATACATCATCCATTCAACTATAAATCATTCAGTCACTTCAGAGAACTGGTATTGTTATTGAACCCAAGACCATTAAATATCACTTTTATACGGTTGCACCAACCTGAAAGAACATGTTCATCTTTACTTAGAAAAGATAAGAAGAGTAGCAAGGCAATGAAAAAGTTAGAAGTTTGCAAGGTGAAAAAGGTTAAGTGGATGGATGGATGAGGACGAAAGATGAAGTGCAACGTGATGCAGAGGGCTGCAGTGAACAAGTGCGGGTGAAATGAAAAGAGACAAAAGGAGTGATGGTGGGACCGTGCAGGACAAATGTATGAATCACGGATAAGAAGAAATCATGGCAAGAGCTGGAGGAACTGAAAAAAAGGACGAGGTGGAAAAGGGTCATGATAAATGGCAGGATGGAGTGACAGGAAAAGGAGTTGAAAAATGTAAACAGAACAAAAAGGGAGAAATGTAGATGGATGATGGAGAAGGTTAGGGGAAGGAAGGGAAATGTGACGGAGGAAGAGAAGGACGGACAATATAATTGAAAGTGGAGGAAGAGAGAGGTGATCGAAGAGCATGAGGGATGATATGAACCGAGTGAAAAATGAGAGCAAATCCAAATCGGAGGGTCTAGGAGCTTCTAGAAATAGCAAACAAAGTAAAATGTAACAGCACAATCAGCACAAATCTGGAATTTTATCATATTGTTGGAATCACTTGGTGAGAAAACTGGAAGTAAATAATAAAATTATTCAGAGTTTAATTCTGATTAGGCTGAACATCGCATCCTTTGCTATTCTTTGCATCCTTTTTGGTAACAAATCCTCTGTTTTTCCTGCTCATACATTCCCTTCCATGAGGACCAGTGGTTAGAGGGATACCTGCAGCGCGCCTGTCTTTCTCAACTTATTGCATCCTTTCCTGTTTACTATTTTTTCTCAGTTTGATCGTTTACTCTTAGAACTTCTTCTAATAAAGTATCCACATTTGTTCGACAGCATCTAAGTTCCTGTTTGGTCCAGTATCAGAAGTGTTTTCCCCTCTGGTTCCAAACCCAGTAAACCTGTTTGCTGCATGTTTTTAACCTGGGAAAACCAGTAACATCCCATCTCAAACTACTGGCCACTAAATAACTCAGTTTGTTGATTATCGAGGTAAATAGCCGAATGTATTGTTTTCTTGTGGACATGGTTGGGTTATGCTTTTTGTTAGGATGGATTGTGTAACTGTTTGTGTGGGTAGCATCAAAGCACCCCCTGCACCATGAGCCACACCCCCCTTTACCTCCTCCCATACTCACCTCTGCTACAAACACATCAAGTGCAAAACAACTCAGCAAAACAATATCAGCAGTTTGTGGAGCATGTCATTGTGACTTTTAACGTTTTATTCTGTTCTCCACCATTTTGCTTAGAATATACGTGTTTCCTTGGGGAGGGAGACGCGAGGTGCTGTGCGAGGAAGGACATGGCTATTTACATGAATGTGAACAAACGTAACTGCTGGTAAACATGGAGCTGCAGATCAATACAGAGAGAAAGGGTGTAACATTATTATAAACTCCAGAAAATCACACCTCAAATTCTTCACATTGTGATTTTTCTTCATTCCTGCAGTTCAGGAACAATTAATTTCTGCTTATTGAACCTTTGAATTAGAGGATCAGACACCTTAGATTATCCCATCCATGTTTGTAGTTTTTTCTGTTTGCTGTTAATAGAAAGCCCCATTAAAGGTGGAGAATGTCAGAGTTTATACATTTTAGTTATGGGCTCAACACACGGGACGACAAACGACAGCAGCAATGGATTGCTTGATTTGTTATTATTTTTAAGGAAATGAGAGAAATCTTGCTGCTATCTTTACTAAAAAAAACTCTACTTTGCACTACAACCCGTGAATTATCGAAAAAAAAATCTGTCACAGCTAAAATGATCTTTTCTACCATTGTTGAAACTGGTCACAGAGTAGACAGTGTGGCACTGCCCAGTCTGCACTCATCTCATTGGTCAGTCAATAAACCCAACACTGATTGGTTTTAGTGCCACACGACAGCGACAAAAGTGGAACATTTTTCAACTTTCTTTTGTCGCGTCACAAGCCTCTGTGTGCACGTGAGCAGGAGCAAAATTTCACATGCATGAATGTCGCTTAGCAGGAAAAAGACTGTGATCTTCTTCACCTCTTCGCACAGGGTCCATAGGAAATGAATGGTGCATAAGGGACGTTGCTCCCCGTGTGTCGAGCCCAATATTCTTTAAGGACTTTGTCTTGGAGTCTTGGTGCTTTCCAACATTTTGGTGTTGGAAAGGGGGTCTTCCTGCCTCTCATCTCATATGAGATGGGATAGGCTCCAGCTTGCCAGCTGAATTAAGTGATATAGAGATGTCATCGTGCCACCAAAATGACTCAGAGGCACAGCATTTAAAGGCTGCATGTTTATGCAGTGCTGCGTCCTTCATTATTCTTTTTTGCATCCTGTCTCTTCTCTGCTTTCCGTTCAGTCAATAAAAATCTGTTATTATCATGTCCCTTGCTTTGTCACATTCTCTATTTTTTCTCTCTTCTTCCAATAATGTCTTCATTTGTCTTTGATTTTTCAGCCATATCATGTGTTGACCAATATGTTGATGTCCAGTTTGTGAGGCGTTGCTGCGAAGCAAAACATCTGAAATGTGATGCTCTGGGCTGTAGAAAAATAGTTGTAAAATGCCCCAGAATGCTGCAGGGCAGGAACAGCTCCAGAAATGTACATGATAAATGTCAGTGTGTGTGATTAAAACAAGTCAGAAGTAAGGGTTAGGGCGGTTCTTCTCACTTTCTGTCTTCAGGACCCCCTGCTCTGCATGTTTTAGAGGCAACTCTTCTTTAACACACCTGAATTAACTGAATGGCTTGTTAACAAGCTTCAAAGAGTGTTGAGCACAGATTCATGAATCTGAGTCAGAATCTGACTAGGAGCATGCCTAAGCCTTGCAGGGCAGGGGGTTGAGAAACGCAGAGTTAGAGTGAGAAGTTGAAAACTTATTTGGTGTTGCTTCATCTGTGTAACAAAAGGACTTCTATTGTACAAAGTTTTGTGTTATTGGATTAGTTGATATTTCTTCATATTTACATTTTTTTGGCCCTGATTGATATTTGAGGGAGACTTTTAGCTTTGGTTTAATTTAACTGACGTAATTGTTTGTAGTTTATTAGTAGCTTGGTCCAGTGTCACCTGCTGTTTCACTTTATTGTTATTTAATTCATATATTTGTTTGTAGGAGAAAGAAATGCCTCAGGATCTTTTTTATGATTTAACACCAGTTTAGT
>JBAMHX010000020.1:774692-784721 GCA_037177515.1 Pseudomugil tenellus
TGTACTATGTAGTGTAAAGCGCTTTGAGCGGTCAACATGACTGGAAAAGCGCTATATAAGTACAAGGCCAAGGCCATCCAAAACAAGAGTTCCATCAGTGAAAGTAGATCCAAGGTGGATTGGTCACATATCAAGGGTGTACCCTGTCTTTTGTATGAGCAGCTGTATAGATGGATTGATGAGTAACTTTGGGAAGAAAAGTTTATTCTTATTCAATTCAATTGAGCTTTATTTGTCATTTCACGACAATGTCATCTCAAGGCGCTTTACAGAGATACAATTTGAGCCAATTCATAATAAATAGCCAATTTAAAGGAAACCAAGAAGATTGCATCAAATCTTGACTTAGATCCAATCACCCATCCTGAGCATGCATGAGGCAACAGTGTGAAGGAAAACCCCCTTTTAACAGTAAGGCCAAAACTCCGGTAGAACCTGGCTCAGAAAGGGCAGCCATCTACCTTGACTGGCTGGGATGGACAGGACAGGGAAACAGATCAATATACACTGCAGTTGTTATCCAGAAAGACCTGCAGGAAAAGGAGTTGTTAATGATGCCAATACCGTCCTTTGGAAAATAAGCAGCAGAGAAAGTATCATAAGAGATGTGACAATGAGACTAAACATCCCAAACTCCCCGTTCTTAAATTAACCCAAAGCTTAAGCCAAATTAAGCGTTTACATTCTGGTCAGATCAAAACAAGAGTTTCCAGTACAGTATTTACACAACCTCATAAATATTGTTGGGTGTATTTAGTTGTATTGGATTTTTTTTGTGTTTGTTTTTTTCTGTTGGTGGTTTAAAGCTCTACTTCCTTTCTGCCCTGTGGTTTTCCTTCCATCCTTCTTCACCTCCGTCAGACTGTCCATCCCAATTAAGAAGGATCTAAGTGGGGAAATTAACAAAAGTGGACAGCCTCAGGTTCACACTCAAG
Organism: Pseudomugil tenellus; assembly: GCA_037177515.1. NCBI lineage: Eukaryota > Metazoa > Chordata > Actinopteri > Atheriniformes > Pseudomugilidae > Pseudomugil > Pseudomugil tenellus. The sequence goes on from JBAMHX010000020.1 coordinate 775,628, forward strand.
CACATCACAGACACCTAATAGAATACTAATTGATTTTGTCTGTTTTCTGGCTCAGTAAAGAGAATGGATGGATGAAGATGAATAAGAGGTCTTTAAAGGAATCAGGTTTGTCCGTCCGGCATTCATCCATATTGATAGTAATCCACTTAATGTAATCTGGAGAAAGAAGGTGGTGATTGATGGATCAGGAGAAAAGAAGTTTGCTCAGATCTTAATAGGAAATTAGTATTGCTTTGTCTAAAATACAGGTTTATTTTGTCAAGTTGCATTTAATCAGACAGTTAGCTGAATCTCAAACATTTTCTGTTCTAAGTTTTTTTTCTTGTTACATTTTAATTAATTTCATGCTGTGTCTAATCACTGGTCTTTTTCACAGTTTCATTGCGTTCATCATTTAATGAGTAGACCAACTTCATGTTTTTGCTTCAACTCTGTTGATTTGAAATACAATTCCTAGCTGCTTAAGTTAGAGAAATTACAAAAGTTCACTTTAAACAATTTTTTTCTGGTTTTACTCTTGCATCGATAATGTTTTGCTAATTTTAACTAACTGTTTTCGTAATCCTTGCCAATCTCCTACAGTAGTTTTATTGATGCATAACCCCTTATTCAAAAGAAATGGATTGATCCTGAAACCAAGACAGAAACCACATAGCAAAAGTTGATAATTTCAGTCTACTTTTTAGTGCTCCCATGTTGCGTCATGACTGCTCACTTTATGACTTGAGATGGTGATAAGGCTTTAAAATACACAAATTTATAAAAGACAAGAACAATTTTAATATTAGATACAGAAGCACGGAGAGTGCTTCTTCAGTGTAGCTAGCCTCAGAAATAGTATGCTAAGCCGATAAACCAGAGATTGGCTTAGCTTTTCTTATTAGGCGCATCCCTTGGATGAACACTGCCTGTCATATATTTGAAAACACTTCCTATTGGATTTAATAGGAAATGCCCAGAGATGAAAAAATGAATGGAATATATAAATATTATTTCCAGAACCTGCTGGGCGTTGCACTGAACTAGTTAATAATAGGGATTATTCTTCGAATTACAGATCTATTTCACACTAAATGAATGAAACCTGTTCTGGTTCTGTGTTTTGATCTGCTCGCATACACACACATATTTCATTGCAAAAAAAGAAGAAACTAAATCTGATTTGTTGGAGGTAGACAGATAAATCTGAAGGTCTCGGGTTTCTTCACATCAGAGTAAAGAAACAATATCAAACTGGCACCAAAGTGAGGGATGATGAGGATCAGAGAGAAAAACAAGCAAAGGGAAGAAGGCTTTTCTTCATCCTTTACTTTACTCCTTATAATATTCCTTATTTCTCAGGAGTTTCTATAGTATCAAATCCCTTAAGTTGTTCATGTAAAGGCAGCACGGTGCATTAAAGGACATTGGCAGCTGCTGGAGTTTCCTCTCATCTACCCCTCCCTCTTTCTATTGATTCCTGCTTTCCCCTCTCTTCCCCCTTTCTCTCCATCTGAATTAAAACCAGTTCTCTTCTTTCAAGCTTGCCTATCACCATCCACTTATCCCTCTCTTTATCCCTTTTCTGTATGTGTCTACTGGCTCTTCCCGATGAAACTTTACACCACTCTTTGAAACACAGCCCCTCTCCATTCCTTCGTCTCTCCAGCTCTGTCTCTATCCAGCCATCTGCTGAAGTCTGACATCAAATTGATTGTGTTTGTTGTGTTTGGGCTGTGATGCCCTTAGCTATCTTTGCTATCCTCCTCAGATTTCGAGAAACCTTCCAGATTTTCTTCATCTCATTGAGGATATTAATGAGCATCCATTGCTCATTTAAAAAATTTTTGTCAGTGTAAGTGCCTTATAAGATTTCATTTATAAAACTCTTTTCCAACAACTTGTCCACCTTTTCCCACTGTTATTTCAGATTACATTAGAAAAGGATGCAGGAATATCATGGCAGCATTATTTTTGCCCAACCATTCAGATTTACATAATGTTCTTCTTCCGGCTTCTGAGAGAGGCAAAGGCTTTTTTCTTCCCTGCCATTCCTGTGCTCCTTGCACTGTCTGTCTATGTGCGTTACTTTAGTCTCTGCACTTCTTCCTGATAAATCATGTTGGATCTGGTCAGCTGGTCAAAAAACGAAAATGACCAAAACATTTTCACCTGGAGAGCGGTGAATGGGGACCCCGCATGTCCGAGAGAGACACCCGGCTGGGTACTGGAAGGATCTGTTGTCAACATGGAGAGCCTTTGTCATACGGGGATGTTTCTGGATGATTTCTTATAGTTTTATGACCACAGGTTTCCCACTGTTTGGGATTTAGAGATTATCTGGTGAGTCACAACTTGGATCTGCTGTAAACTGAACAGCAGACACATGTAACCATGCTGAACACTGAACTTTTGCTCTGAAAAAACTGAAACGCAAGCTGGATGCCACTGAGCAGACTAGCTGTTTTTTTTTTAAACTTGTCCATGTTGTCTGTATCAACATGGAGAGGTTCTGGCTTCAATAATGGAAATTGACCATTATTCAGTTGTTTTGGATTTGGAGATATCAGCTAACGGACTGAGGGTCTGTAAACACCGGCCCTAAACCCAAGCAATATGCTATTATCTAATCTGGCTCCCTCTAGGGCAGCCATCTCCAACCCTGGAACCAGGGTTGGGTACCTCTGCTCTAGGGCCTGGAAAATTCCCTGCTGGAAGGATTGATCAACGAGGGCTCTGACCCACCTCCCCTAAATGTCTTCTCACTTCCGGACTCTCTCGGGTGGGACTGCGCTGTAGTTTGGCTGCAACTGCCAGAGGGAGGTGCCGGAAGACCCCTCCCTCCCACAATGTGTCTTGTTTCATGTTTGTTTCTTCACTGTCTGATGACTGTGTTGAGATGTTTTTTTCAGAGCTTTGCTGTACTGCTTCAACACTTTGAGCAGAACAGGAATACTATGCTTTTGTTTTCATCTCTTACTACTCATGTGTTTTGTTCTACCCCCAGCGTGGTGCAGGCTGGCTGCACCTCAGAACAGTCATTACCTGTATATGTTTGTATATGTCTACTTTGTGTTTGTTTTTGGGTGTACAGGAAAGTACAGAATTTCCCTCTGGGGATTAATGAAGTATCTATTATTATCATTATTATCATAAGCCATTTATTTTCTTTCAAGAAAGTTCTGGGAATTAATCAACTCATAAGAGGCTCATTCAGCATATTAAACTGTTGCCTTTCCTCACTTGTTAATGTGACTTTTCCTCAAGTTTTCTCCAGAGTGCTGTCGGCTCATTGGGTATAATAGAAAACATCTAAAGTCAGATGGTTATTCTGAGCAAACAAGTTATTTCTCAGCATTGCATCATTGCTGGAGTGAAGCTTTTTAGGGCTCACAAACACAAAATGGAAACCAGATCAGTTGGAACATAAGATCGGCCAGAAGATTGATACTTTTTGCTTTGTTTTCTCAGGGACAGCAAAGAACCATAATTCACTCAGTGAAAACATAAGGCTACTTTGGAAAATATCCACTCAAAAGTACACTTTTTTGTTGTCTTGTTCATTGAGTAAATCTAAAAACCTATTTTCTGAAGGAAAAGTACAATCAATCAGGTTGGACTTGGGTTTCAAAGTGGATGACGGAAGGATTTCTAATTTTTTGATCAGCCTGGGTTAGTCCTCTGTGACTGTAATGGAGGATCATGTGTATGAAGACTAACACCAAACACACGGATACCAAAATGGATGAGCTCTAATGGAACCAAGAGAAGGAGTCTCTTCTTATGAGTCTCATTCGAGAAAGATTCTTACTGTGCAAGGACAGAGTCCAAATGCACTCAAACTGCACCTAGTCCTCACAGTGTTCAACTCCACAGCCATATCAACCCAATCCCACTAAAAATTTTTGGGAAGGAAAACATTCCTGAAATTTTTTGTAAAATAGTTTCTCATAAACCTTTTTTTTATCTGATCCAACTTCTAATGTGCCATATTCTACCATTTTTTTCACTCCAGAAATGCCTTAATTCTAGGTGTCGTTTCCATAAAAATTGCTCATAAAAGTGTTGAGAAAATTCCTTAGAGATTTGACTCCATATTGACTCAAAATGGCATTCAATTGCTGCAAATCCATGATGAGAATTTCCTGTTCCACCATCCAAAATTAATCTCTTACAATGTGCTTAATAAGGAATGAACATGATCAACAACAATACTCAGGTAGGTTGTGGTGGTGAAATCATGTTATTATGTTGGTAATAAGGGACCACCACCAGCAACCTAAATAGTTGAGCCAAGGTAGGATGGAAGTGTTCAAGATTTTCAACCAAACATCTAAATGTGTAGGAGAAATGGAGAGTCATCAGACTGACAATGTTTTTCCATCTTCTATTGTCCATTTTTGGTCAGTTTGAACTGTAGCCTTAATTTCTTATTTTTAGCTGACATTAGTGACACCTGGTGTGGTCCATTTCACGGTTGGATGGGTTGTGTGTACAGTTGGATTGTAACAATGCTTTGTGAAGTGGTTAAAAATCGGTCCAAACTTATTAAATGTCAGTCAATGTAGAAAATAAAAATAATCGATTAGCAATGACCAGTAAAGAAACTTCTGGATGCACAGCACAAAAAGTAAGTAATCTGACACGCTTGACCCAGGCAAATTGCATTTGGTGACTGCGGCAGTGCCATTAAAGATCCTATACTTTGCTACATTTGCCATTGAGTCTATCCTATGCACATTTCTGATAAAATATGCATTTTGACAATACCAAACTATAGTTTTGCCATATCACTAATTTCTTGCTGTGAGGTCTCTACCCTAAACTGTGAATGGCTTGCTCCCAGCTCCACTTGCTCATCCGCCCCACCCGCACTGAGCAGCCAGAGAGGCGCTGTTTGTAGTCGGCGTGCAGGGGGATGTGTTTGTTGACAAGAGTGCAGCAGTAGTGACATGCACACTTCCTGGGGAAGATGACGCACTAAGGTTTTCAGATAGAGGTGGGTGGACTCTCCAATGTGCCGCGTCAGAGTGGTGGGGTTGGGCATTTTCTCTGACTAAGCTGCACTCTTCTTTTTAAACCAATAAAACTATACAACACATGGCTGAAAAATAAAACTACTTCTGGGATTGTTTTAAGGTATAATTAAACTAATACAAGGTTAAAAGGTCATTAAAGTCAATTTAGCATAGTATGAGACCTTTAAACAAACTAGAAGCATGGCGACGGCAAGCGATTTTGAAAAAGAAGATGCTTCTGCCACTTGGAAATCAGCAGTGTGGCAGCATTTTGGCTTTCCTGTATTCACAAGTGAAAATGGCGAGAAAACTACAGATGGCAAAAATGGCATGTAAGGATTATAAGAGATTGAATACATGCGCAAAAAGTAAAATTAATATATTACAAGATATTAGCCAGTATCGTAGTGAGCTAGCCTTGCCACCCACCCCACCGCAGGAGCGAGAAAAAGTAAAGAGACAAATTTGCAAGTCCTCTATCCCATAACAGCGCAAGGGCCAAGGATGGACCATGTCTGTTTCTGTTTATAAAGCAAAAGACACAAGGCCATTTCCAGGTGCTGAGAACGAAGGCTTTCAAGTATTGATTAAAACTTTAGAGCCAAAGTATACAATTCCGTCACAACCTCACCTCATTCAGAGGGTGATGCCTGAACTTAACAGGCAAGTCAAACCCCATACGTTAAACTTTACCAGCTCAGGCAGGTTTGGCTGTGCCTCGTATGCTTTGCCTTTTAGGTCAAATCAGGAACGTTGTCTGGTTCTTTCACTGCAGCACTTCTGGAGCTGCTGTGTGCATCCAGATAAAGGGCACATAGGCAGGACAATCATCACAACCTTGTTATGGATATTGCAACACGCTGAAACAGCCGTCTGAACATGGTAGAACATTTTTTGGATTAACAAGTAGCGGTGGCAGCTGTCCTTCTTAGCACAGACATGAAGATGAAATGCTCAGGAAATTGACACACTGGATTGTTCTGACATCGCTAATGCTGAGGATGTTGTTAAACTTCTTAAACTCTTGAAAACTGCCACTGCTGTGCTTAGTAATGAACACAACATTATATATTAAATCAGATAGAAAAAAAAAATGCTATTTTTCCGTTTTTACTTTGTTTATAGACCAGCTTATATGTCCAGAACACAAATGATGGAAGAACAGAACCCAGCTTACTGAACTAAAACCACAGCACAGCCCTTCCCCTCCGAAGAATACAGCTTTAAGAGATCTTCCTGAAGGGACTTTTGTGGCACCTGCACAGGCAGCTCCAGGCAACCACATTAATGGGGTTGAAACAGAAATTATCAGGCATAGAAGTGAAGCACAGATATTGCTCACAAGTTGTCAACTCAAGTGGCGGACGGGAAATAGTAAGATTTACCTTCTACTTTCTCCTACCACACCACACTTTCTTCTCATCTGGAGGAAACATTGTGACTTTACAGATATCACTGTTTTTGCCTGAAAATTTAGACATTTTGGTATTTCTAAAGAAAACCTGCCAGTGAAGTAAGAGTTTACCAGCCACTTCACGTCACAAGTGAAGTGCAGGGGGTGTTGTGACTTTGCAAATGTTACAACAGTTTACTTTTTCGTATTCAAATGGGAAATGTTTATTTACAGCTACATTGTATAACAGCCTCGGAAATTATACAAGTTCAATTTGATACAGACATAAATGCAAAATGCAAAACATATTTTGGCCATAAAAACATTTGTAATAATTTCAATATAATGTATAATTAATTTTTTGTTTGGTGTTAAGTTCTGTTAGTAAAACGAGACAGGAAAAAAAGGCCAGTTGTTGAAATGAAAAAAGCAAAAAATAACTTTGCTGTGAAATAGCTAATATTAATTTTGTTGGAAATGAAATTGTAAAAAATGCAATCCTGGCTTGAGTGCATTGTTACATCTCTAGTGTTCAGAGATGATAATCTGCATATCTTGGTTAATTCCCATTTTTCTATCTGACTTCTATTTTGATGCTCAGTTTGAACGTCAGCAATTCATATTCATCATGTCTACATGACTAAATTTTGATCATCTTGAGTTGAATTGAGTCTTTTCATAGGAAAACAGGAAATGATGATCCTTTTGGACAAATCAATTAACCCTACAGGATGGAGTGTCAAACTTCATCCAGTAGGGTCAGATTGATTAAAAATAAAAAGTTTTATTAGTCAGATAATGTAATTTTCAGCTGGTTGGTGTAGAGGGGTGAAAATAATATTTTCATTGTGTGTATTGTATCAGTTATGACCAATAAACGGGAATAACAGAAACCTGTCTCCTGTGATTGGTCAGCCCCAGTAGCCTGAGCAGGAACCCCCAACCAGTTTTATAAGTGTTATTTTGCCTGAAAAGTAAAAGAAAAAAATGATCAAATTCTGATTAACAACTCTGAGCATAGTCATACTTTATTTCTTTAATCCAGAGGAGTGTTGCTACCGGTACTGGCCCTTCAGGAAAACAGCACATACGTACAAGAAATGCTGTTCAACACTGAGTTTGATTTCATGAGAGTTTATATGCTAATATGATTTATCATTTTTATGTTTTGGTCATCCAGTAAATTAATTTTTAAAGGTTTAGAAAGGATGCTGAAGGTTAACAAATACTGGTGCTGACTAAATTAATGTATGCATTGGGGATTTGTACGTTTCTAAACAGAAGGAAGATGATAAAGTTTTATGTTGTGTGTTACTGTATAGAAATGATAATGTCACTGGGGAAATTTTCATCCCTGAGCAATTAAGATTCCATGAATAGCTTGCTGCAGCAATTAAAACTAAACTGAGGCAGATCAGCTTGATGTCTTGTTTTCGATTCTGCCTCCCCACACACACACATACACACAAAACTAATTTAAACAAACAGTGTGTATCTATTTATAGCTGAGGGGAGATGATCACTAAGGAGCTTCTGTATATTTCATTAAAACTATAAGATGATTCCGTTTTAATCACAGACTGGACCATTTTGCTGTTTCATTTCAAATGCTCCTGGACTCTGACTGATTTCATTACAATCTGATTATCTATAAACATAGTTAAATTGATGACAAAGACACTGGACTAAGTAACAACTTGCAGTGGTTATTATAATTAATCAAATTTAAGATACTGAACTGAGGATAGGACAGTCCAACCAGCAGAAAAATTGCTCCTGCACATCTCAAAAATTCAAGTCTTCACTCTGTGGTGCCGAATCTACTGTATGTGTGCAAGCCATATCTCCTGTTCCCAAAACCACTCTTTTACAATCTGAGCCCTCATTTTGGAATATAGCAGTGTCATTAGGAAGGAGCTCCCTGTTTTGTTTATTAAAGAATCATTTGACTACATCCATTCTTTCTCTACCTAGACCTGTTCAATTGCACCAACCTCAGATCATAGACTTCCCAACAGTAGGCACTAGGCATGATGGGTGCATGACTTCATATGCCTATTTTCTTACCCTGCTAATGTGAAGCTCTTCTAGAACAGGGGTGATTTGGGAAGAACATGAGTTATAGTGATTATCCAGGCAGCAGAATTCTGAACCAGTTGAAGTTTAAGGAGTGATTTACATGGTAGACCAAAAGGAATTATAACTAGAAGAACTGCTGTTCTTTGCAGAACAGCAGGGTGAATGCATTTTAAGCTGAAATGGTTGAACTGCTAAAGAATGCTAAAGAAGCTAAATTTATTGTAAAAAAGCAAAAAGCAGAAATGGATGCTTAAATAGTGTGAAAAAGGTTGAAGGTTTAGCAAAACATGGCATAACTGAGTTGAAAAGCGTTGAAATTAGCTTGTTGAACAATTTGTATTAAGCCTAAGTCTAAACCGTAAGTCTTTAGTAAAAAGTATCTGAATAAAATGAAAGAAAGCTGAACTAAATAGAGTAAAACGTATTTGTAACAAAGCTTTGGAAGCTTAAAAAGTGATCTAGTTTAAGGTAAACTTGTGTAAGATTATCTAAAAAGAGCATAAAAAATTAAAGGCTGAAATTTGCTTGTTGAACCTTTAGTTGAAGCAGGTAAAAAGCCTAAGTTCTTAGTAAAAACCATTAAAGATTAAAATAAAGACTTGCTTAACTATGAGCAAAAAGGTTA
>JBAMHX010000020.1:795200-809653 GCA_037177515.1 Pseudomugil tenellus
ATAGTAGTGAAAATAAACTATAAAAATATTCGAAGCATTTATTTCAGATAAAAAATATTCCGATATGTTAATTTGCTACATAAAATTCTGAAGCTTGAAATACAAACACTAATAAAATTCAAAATCTGGTGGAACAGATTTACTTCCATAGGGATTTATTAGGCAAGTTGAAGGTATACTAAAGTAGTTTTTTAAAGTTTAAGGGTTTGATTTTGAAAAAGATAAAATAATTTTTACACTTAATTACGTGGGATAAATAATTATTTCTACAATTTTTAACTGTTCTAATTTCATCAACACAAACTTAAATTTGCTCCACTTCGATTGAGGATTAAATCTGGGATTTATCATTCTTAAATGGTTATTAACTCAGCTTTACATTCCATTAGCTATTGATTAATGAACGATTGGTCCCATTGGTCATAAACTAGTAGAAACCTAGTTAGTCAGTAAACTTTTATTTATATAGCACCTTCTATGATAATAGTAATATTTAGACAAACAAGAGTTTAAAAAGATTTTTAATGTATCAGGGAGATCTCAGGTCTAGAGGAAGGAAGCTACAGAGTCTGAGCCACTAGTGCAAAAGTTCTGTCCCCGTTGGTTTTTATGCAGGTGCTGCTAGCAGTCCCTTATCACATGATCCATGAAACACTTTAAAACATATTAAAACATATTAAAATCCTGAAGTTTTCATTGTGAAAAAACACATTAAAAACTTAATTTCCAGTGTTAATGCACCACATTACAGAAAGACTGATGAAGTTAGTATCCGCGCTTTAATACCTTTTTTATGAAAGCTGAACACACAGAACCATAAAGAGACTGTTTTCATTCACACATCTGAAGAGACCAAAATGAACAATCCCTTCCCTCTCTATCGTGTCCTTTTCTTTTTGCTGTCCTCCTTGTCTCATAAAAGAAATTTATTGTATTTATCCACATCTTTGTGAGATTTTTTTATGTCTTTATTTGACCCAACAAAATGTTTTTCATCAAATACAGAAATAGACTGAAAATATGATTTATTCAGCATCACACACATCTGCAGGCTGTATTTCTGCTGTTTTCCTTTATGTTAAATGGATCCTGCAGAAGCTTCTGGAATAACCAAACACCCCTTTCTGTGGTCAGTAGCAATGCTAAAGGAATGAAACCAGTCACGCTGGTTTGTCTTGAAAAAAATATCTTGGTGTTGATTCATAAACATTTATATTTATTCAGTTAAACATCAGAGAATAAAATAAAATTGATTCATTGATGTTATTCTTCATGTTATCTATTAAATATTTTCAGTCATTTTTTTCTTTAAAAGTTCACAGAAGTTTTATTTGAATATTGACTAGTGTAAAGACATCTGGCCTATGTACTTCAAGACAGTCTCCATGGTGGTTCTGATACAGGCTCCAATCCATTGACTGACCACCTCCAGAGTTTACATGATGGAAAATTGGACCTATTAAACCGAAAAAAGTTTTTGGAGCCACTCTTTATTTCAGCTGTGAAATCGGACATTTTAACATTGGAGTCTATGGGGGTTGCTCTCTATTGCAGCCAGTCATCTAGTGGTGAGGGGTGAACTGCAATTAATCCGACTTCCGCATTAGTGTCACCATCGGCAGCCAAAGATTGCCGCCTGCTGCAATCTCTAGAATGAGTGTGTGGTTGTTTGGTCCTGTGATGAACTAGCAACCAGTCCAGGGTGTGCCTGGTGATGGAAGGGATAGACTCCTGTGAACCTGAAATTATTTAATTACGTTTTTCATATTTATGTTATTTATTAATCTGCATTTGAATAAAACAGGAACCCTTAGCAGGAACTTTTGTTGTTTAAACATCAACACAAAAACTTAAACCTGCAAACACACAGACAGAAATCACTTCCCCGAACCCAGTAGCATTTCTACACATCTCCCACTGCACCACATTTCCTCCCTCTGGACAAGAGTAAAGGAGTCAGCAATGTCTGTCTCCCTCCTGCCGAACCAGTTGTGCGACCCACTGGGAATCCTCACAAACCTCCCAATTAGTCAATCGTGGCCTGACATGACCTCAGGTATCTGCTTGGCACACATGGCTGCAATTGTTCACTGATATACTGTTGGTCCGGATGCATTGAATTTACATGATAGAACCAGAACTTTTTAGTGTAATGTGCAGTGGACTGGGAGCCAGTGCAGCTGAGGAGGGTACGTTAGGGAAAGCTAGGAGCCTTCCAGCATTGTTTTATACAACTAGAAGATGTTCCAGAGATTTCTTATCAAAGCCTGTGAAAATATTTAGTGGTCCAGGAGTGATGATATATCAGCATGTATGACCATATCTGCTCAGAGCGTGAAACAAAAGAGCTTAGTTTAGCTTTATAAATGATAAAACCAGTTCTTACCAGTGTCCAGGTGTTTCAATGAGGCTTTTACGCAGGCAGCAAATGGACCAAGAACCTGGACTATCTTTGGTGAAAGAAAACAATAAGGAGCAATCAGGAAGCAATGATTCATTAATCTTTAAATAGCTAATAATAATTTCCCTTAATGATGAGAATTTTCCTCATTTCTACTGACTGGTTCAGATAAATAGACAGTAGTGCTAAACCTGCAACAACACCCTTTCACAATTCCCTTAAAGCTTAATGTTGACTGCAGTCTGCACCCTCCAAAGTGAACACTCCGCTTGAAATGAGACAGCCAGGGTAAGAATATCACAGATGTGCTCCAGACCTCCGTTATTGAGCAACTTAATATGTTTTTTTATCCAAATTATGATCCCAATAGTTCACAAAAACACAAAGCTATATAAAAAAAATCACAGAAAATCACCTCAGTACTGTGAATTGTGTTTATTTTTATTTACATTTGTGTCTAAATGAAAACATCAGTGAAAAATAATCCTGGTCAGATGCATGTAATAAAATTCATTTGTGGTCATGTTAAACAGTGCTGCTGCCGTCCCAGCTTATCTGCTGGAACAAATATGGGCTCATATGCATAAAAGAACGTCCTCTCCAGCACTCGACTGCTGCTAATTCTTTTCTATCTGCGGCGTAATGACTTCTGGGTGATTGGAGACCGCAAAGGATACATAGCATGAAAACTTTTTTTTAAAGCTAAATCGGCACCAAAAGATTTTAATCAGTAAGTTAATAAATAACTTTAAATAATTCATCCAAAAATGTGCATGCTAAACGTTTTTCCATGTAAGCGCAATGACTTCTGGGTGATTGGAGACCGCAAAGGATACATAGCATGAACATTTTTTTAAGCTAATTCGGCACCAAAAGATTTTAATCAGTAAGTTAATAAATAACTTTAAATAATTCATCCAAAAATGTGCATGCTAAATGTTTTTCTATGTAAGCTCACTGTTTAATTATGTAGCATAAACAACTTATGCCTTCCACCTTTGTGTCAACTGCAAAGGCTGTTATCTTTGTTATAAGCTAGCAAAGCAGATGCTAGCTACAGACACTCCTCTACATGTAAGATTTAAATAACATCGAAACTGAGGATTTGGAAAGAAATGTACCCCCCCCCCCCATCATGAGTTGTCATGATGGTAGATTTGACCTATTAAACCTAAAACAGTTTTTTGAACCAGGCTGTAAACATGTTTATTTTAGCTGTGAAATGAGACATTTTAACATGGGAGTCTATGGGGATTGCTTTCTCCTGTAGCCAGTCCTCTAGCAGTTTAATTCCTATGCTGCTGTAAAGTTTGTGGATTAAAATGAAGTGGAAGACCAATATCACATTTTAATGCTTGTTATTTGAGATTTGGCTGTATGTGATTAAAAAAAAACCCTCACATGAAAACATCTGACAGCATCAGCAGCTGTACGGATTCTGCAGGTTCTGATCCACATCATCCTACAGTGAAGGAGGATCTTGCTTTGTTTGACTTGTGTAATTGTGAAAAAAAGCAGTGCAATCATCTAAACAAACAACAACTCATTACATGAAGAGAATGTCGTGGTTGGTGTGTTTTTGTTGTTTACTGTGTGTGTGTGTGTGTGTCTGATTACACCCTCTTTAGGCCTTGGGTGTGTTTGTGTGATACAGTCTACGGCTTAAACAGGATTTGCAGTAATTACAGAGAAAATATCTTTTGAAGTTTTAATTACTGCCATTGATGTTTCTTCAGTGTACTGTTGAACATGAGTGTTTTTATCTGGAGCAGGTTGTTTTTGTGTCCTTCAGGCGTCTATGCCATCTCTTCCGCTGTGTTTTGGTATGTAAAACCCAAGCAAAGTGTTTGTTCTAACAGCACTGTTTCACATTTCCACCAGTTCACTTTACTAACTTACATCTCAACCGTTTGCTAAAACATATTTTTTCTGATTGTTTTTGTCCAAAACAAACAGAAAAATGCAAAGAAAGATTTTTCTTGGGCCTTTTTTCAATGTGGAAGTTAAAGGGTTAATCATTCAAACTCAACCATTTCTGTTCTTTCTTTGGCCCACGTGGTGTTTTTTTGTTTCTTTGTTTTTTGTAAAACTGCCTGTAGAATCGTAACCCTTTCAATCCCAGTCAACATCCAGCTGTTATTGTTTTCAGGACAAAATCATTTGTCCCATTATGAGCATACAGTCTATGATTATGATGCTAAAATGATGTAAAATGAATGTATTACTAGATAAAGCAAACCAAAGAAACATAACAGAGTATATTACTAACTAGGCGTGTAACGATGAATTTTAATGATGATTCGATCCTTATCATGATTCATGGTTGCCGATATGATTCATTAACGATACTGGTTCATTTATAACAATACGATCAGTGACTTGAAATGGATTCATTATATCTTTCAACATCTTTCATTAAATATTCAACCAGTGTGATAGTCATAAATACAGTCTGGTGAAGTTTACTGGATTTCTGTTTCTTGTAGGGGAATCAAGTCTAAAGTATCTGACTAGACGTGCTGAGGAGACCTTGTGCTGCTGCTGCAGTGGGAATGGTGTTTAATTGTTTGTACTTTTGCACTGGATCGCGTTGGGGGTTTGATTATTCCCTTCTCGCTCTTTTCCCATCTACCATCCACCATGCTGTTGTAATATTGTCCAAACTTCAGCCACTTGGTCATGACATTCTAGAAGGAACTTGTTGGGGTTTTGGGGTCAGCTTTAGTTGTAACTTCTTCTCTCTCTCCTCTAGGCAGTGTAGCAGCCCTGGACATGTCAGCACACTTGGTTTTAATCTTGCTCATTACAGCTAAACATTCAAGGTCTGTGTTGCTCTCAGCCCAGATGGTTGACTTATGTTCCTGTTACTTGGGTGCTTCACTATCCAGAACTCCTGCCTGCTTACTGCCCCGGACTAAATTTTTTCCTTCGCAGAGTTTTGTCAGTGGACTTGATTGTGTTTGTGCAACAAATACAAATTATTCGTGTTACCCTACTCTGCTTGTTTCTGTCTGGCACTTTGGGTCTAAATCATCTACAGTCATGACAGAACTTTTTGTAACTTTTTAGGTCAGGTTGACCTTCACTATAAAAGCCGAGAATAACATTCCTTTTTATTCAGGCCTAGCGGCTGATTAGGCCTCATGATAGGAAACATCTGTGTTCTAGCTTATACAGTATAAGAAGTTGCACAAGGTTGGAAAAAGAACAGCCTTTATGCCAAAATATGCAGTAAGTGTACTTCTGTGTATCTCTGTGTGTGCGTGCCTGTGGAAAAGTGATATCAGACAGAGGGCTGGATTACAAATAAAGTGGATGCGGCTGATACAGTCCAGTCCTTTGCTGAGATCCTGAGCCTCTGGTTGTAATTATTATTTCCTGCAATTTTAATAAATTATATCCTTGAGCAATAATTCGGCATCTGAGATTTTTGTCTGACCGAATCTGTGGCCTGCGCGTGGATCATGCAGTGGGAGAAGCAGTCGTGTTTACCAACGACGGGGGTGACAAGCAGAGGGATCTAAGGGGAAGCAGATTAAGAACAGCACCTTCTGATGAGATAGGCTAAACAGAATTATTTACTGGGAACTTCTCCAACAACGTCACTAACAGGCAGATTAAATAGAGTTGCCTTCAACGTCTTTATTGTCTTTGTGAGATCATAGGAATATCAATTGATCTATCGATGTACTAGATGAATCATTACACTCCTATTACCAATGGTAATTTGTAGAAATAATACACAGTTCAACAGTCACCAAACCTTTTCTCATCTGCACATCATTCTAGTTTAGTCTTTCAGGAGAAAAAAATTTGGCACAAAAGTTCTGATAGGTCAAAATAGACATGTATTAGCAACATCATTATATCCTCAAACGCAAAGTGTCAGGGATATTATGGTTTCATCACGAACGCCGCCACCACTGGATATTCTTTGAGTGAACAAGATAACTTGAACAATTGGATTTTGATACTCATAATACCTGTTTAGGGACCCAAGACGACCTGTATCGACTTTAACGATTATCAGATTTATAGTTTCTCCACTTTATGCACAAAAAAATCTGATTTTTGGCTATATCTTTGGAACTATTTCTCTCATTGTCCTTAAAGCAAGTCCAAATAAAAGGTGTTGACTTCAGGATGCATCCTGTCCTGACCTCATACCGGGCTGGTTCAAAGTTTCGACACCAGGTGGAGCTTTGTGATCGAACATATACGTCTTTATGTTATTGTATTGTGTCCATTCGAGGATTGGGGAATTGGAAGATTGGGGGCGTTTGGGGATATAACCCTAGCCGTCGTTTCTGACGATATAGGCCTTGTTTTTATTCCATGTTGTTTCTCAAAATAGACTAATTACCTCCCCGAACATGGAGTGTTGGGGATATCATGGTTTTTATCACCACCGCTGCCTCCGCTGCCTGATATCTTTCGTGTGAGCATCATAACTCGAACAATTTTCACAATTGGAATTTGATACTTCAGGTCCCCAAGGGACAACCTGCATTGAATTTCAGCACTTTGGGATTTGTGGTTTCCTCCCTAGCTGGCGCTTTGTTGCACGAAAAATCTGATTTTTTTCCTATATCTCTGGAATTTTTTACAGTTGGATTTTGATACTCAGTGTACCTGTTTAGGTCCCAAAGGGGACGATCTGTATCAAAATTCATGATTATGGGATTTATGGTTTCCCCACTAGGTGGCCCTTTATGTGCGGAAAATCAATCAATTTTTGCCTATATCTCTGGAACTATTTGTCTAATTGATCTTAAATTACATGCAATGCAAATGCAAATCACAATGCATTGTTACCTCAGGATGGATCTTGTCCTGATGTCATACTGGGCTGGTTTCTAAGTTTCCACACCAGGTGGAACTTTGTGACTGAACATGTGCGAATTTATATTATTCAATTCAATTCAACTTTATTTGTATAGCGCCATTTCAGAACAATGTCGTCTCAAGGTGCTTTACAGAGATCGGCCAATTCATGAAAATAGCCTTATTTAGGGAACCAACAAGATTGCATCGAATTGACTTCGATCCAATCTCCTATCCTAAGCAAGCATGCAGCGACAGTGGGAAGGAAAACTCCCTTATTGTATTGTGTCTATTCAAGTATTGGGGAATAGTTCGCTGTTCGGGGATATACCCCTAGCTGTTGCTTCCGACGGCATAAACCTTGTTCTGTTAGAGGATTGTAAGTCTCCTGAATAGGATATAAATGGTTAAAAAATGTCTGCAAATCAACTAAAGGGCAAACATCACAATTCATCCCACAAAAATACACTCTACTGGGAATATTTTGAATTTTATCGATTAAAGTGCGCAGTGTTTCGGTATGAGCCACTAGAGTCAACAACCATGTCATTTTCAAATGACATGGTCATGTCAGGGGTCAGAGGAGAATATACAGACTGGCTGAATATGATAGAAAGAAAACAGGAAGTCAAATTAGCACTTATTCCACCAAGAAATACAGAATATTATCTCTGAACACACAACACATCCAACCTTGAACCAGATGTAGAAGATGTAGAAGACCATGCCGGGTGCCACTCTTGCAGCTTAGAGCAGGAAACTCAGGAAAAAGCTGCAGATTTGTAGTTTACATAATGTCAAAGTTTGATAGCAAGTGGAACCAATTGAATTGCTGTTTTTAAAACAGACATACAAAAACATGAGTGAAACAGTTCCACACTGATTCTTCCAACATCTGTGCTGCTCACAGCTATGTTTTTTATATTAACAGTGGTTCAATGGTTGAGATTTTTCCAGCTCCAGCTACCATTCTGGAGAAAAAAATGAATTTTTCTCTGCTCCCATGTTTCCAGTCAGATGACTTCCAGTCCAGCATGTTGGGATTTGTCCTGTTTGCCTTGAGTCATGCAGAAATCCTGACTGACTGTTGGCCCGACTGCTTGGCTGAATAAACCAACACAAGTCTGCTACAGAAAGAAGGAGATGTCGGCTATGAATTATTCCAGCACTGGGTTTATAAAACACATTTCCAGGTTAAAGTTCTTTAGCGCATGAAGATTCTGTTTGAATACCATCCAAACACCAGCTGAGTAATACAATGCAGTGACAATAACATTTCCCGACTTATTTAAATCAGCCTGAGAGGAGGCAGAAATGTACATTTCTGTTTTACATGATCCAAAATGAGATGATTTACAGCTTTTATGACATGAGGCCAAGTCCCCACAATGTCCCAGCATTGTATTACAAGCACAAACAATCCCAAAGGAAAGCATAACATCATCCTGACGCTGCTCTCGGAGAGCGAACCAACTCTCTGCATCTCTGACTCAACAACATTGTCAGCTCTTTTCTATCAGGACAATTTTTTCCTTTTTAAAGTTAAAGTCGTGCTGATTGCTGACAACTCTGTTGTTGCAGATGCAAAGCCCTCACCTGTCATCAGATGAATCAGACGCTCGCAGCTTCTCGCAGGAAAGAAGGCACCGTCTCAGGTGGATGTCCTCTCATTTCCACTGTAATTTCACTCACAGCTGTAACGTGTGACAGGGAGGCGCTTGTGTGATTCTTAAATCTGCATTTAGACTCGTTGTCTCACAGTTTCCAGCTGTGATGCTTGCAGCTCCTTCCACATCTGTAAGAGATAAAAATATCTTAGCTGTGCTGACACCTGGAAACATTTACATCCACATGAGGATACGTGGAGGCAAACAGAGCATGCTGGAAGTCAGATGAACGACACCCATAAGTGACCTGAAACTGAATATGCATGTTGAGAGACAGGAGTTCAGATATCTGAGTAAAGTTTATGTGAACTGTTTCATACCTTTTATCATTTCTGCCTGGATTCTTTTTTAGATTATGCTTTCATGTAAGACCAATTGGTTTTACTGGCCAACTTTTATTTCTTTTTGTTAATCCACTCAATGTTTATTCATACATTGCTTCCAAGAAACCACATTCTCTACAAAGTTCATGTAATTTTTTGAAGTGGTCATGTGCAATTTTTGGTATTTTTAAAATATTTTTTTGGAATTACCTGATTTTTCACTCATTTTCAAGTCAGTCCATGTACATGACCATTTTCAGAGGAATTCATTTTTGTTTTTGCAGATTTTTTCCTTAAAGCCATTTAACTCCGACCTATACATCTTTTAAACTTAAAATGCTTTCTGCCGTACTGATACATGCAGCTGGGAAACCTCTTTAGGCTCAAAATTACTAGTTGTCTGTAAGTTAACAGTAACAGCATTATTCAGGTTCAGTAGGAGGCATAGAGGCAGGACTTAAGTGCTGACCAGTAAAACGCACTAAACAGGAAATACAAATCCAAACTAAGCAGACTGATGATAACACAGACTGAGTAATGAAAACTAAAATGAGGTTCTGGCAACAGGACAACTACGAGACAGAAAACAGAAATGCAACACATCCCATAGACCATGACTCATGACAGAAAAACAAGGCGATTCAGATGCTAACTGGAAACTAGCGGTCACATCTCAGCAAGGTGTCCCTAAAACATCAGACGAAATTGGCAAAAAACGAGTCAGGACTACAAAAATGATTACATTAGAGTCATTTAGCAGACACTTTTCTCCAAAGCAACATCTGAGAATGTGAACAACACAAGCACAAAATCAAACACTAAAGGACATCATAGATAAGTGCAGTCTAACTAATGTTTTAAACAAAATGATCCATAAGATTTAAAATGTGATGTCCTAAAGTTTACAGGGTTAGTCTGGTCCTCGAAGGCCTAAATCCTGCAAGTGTTGTGAGTTTCCCTGCTGCAACGCATCTGACACACATCAGCACTAGTAAGGAGACTTGTGCAGAGCTTGACATTCTTTCCCACTGTCGCCTCATGCTTGCTCAGGATGGGAGATTGGATCGAAGTCAAGATTCGATGCAATCTAGCTGGTTCCCTTTATAGGGCTAGTTTTTGAATTGGCCGATCTCTGCGAAGCGCCTTGACATTGTTGTGAAATGGGGCTCTACAAATAAAGTTGAATTGAATCAAACTCAACAAAAGTCTGCTAATTACACATAAATGTGACTCAGGTGTGTTGCAGCTTGTAGGGCGTTGGCCCTCGATGACTTAGAGTTTCCTACACATGTCCCAAAGTGTTATTAAGAAGTCCAGTAAAGATATAAACCAGGACTTGAAAATTGCATCTGTATCTTTTACAGCTTCTAGGTAAACATAAACCTCGCAGCGATGTGGACAAAACTGAAACCGTGAGGGTGAATTGGGAGTTTGAAACTCTGCAGAAACAAAAACCCAGAGCTCAAAAACAAAATTATGTTTGCAGAAGATTTTAAAAGTTTCAAGAGTTCAAATCCTTTCCAAGCAAACTTTTTCCAGACATTCAAAATACTTTTCAAGGTTTTAAAATTGCTTTTGCAGACCTGCAAAACTTTATTTCAGATTTTCAGTCTTTTCACGCTAACTTTCAAGGTTTCAACACATTTTTTTTGGCTTTCAGATTATGGCAGGATTCTAATCCCGTAGAAGTTTCCATTAGAACAGAAATACAGACATTTAAAATCAGAAAGCTGCATAGTCTACTGTCACTTAAAGAAAGGGAAGCAGATAGAAAAGGTGGACGTTTGTTGCAACGAAACAGAAAATCAGGCGCAGTAGGTGTGGTGGCTGGATGAGTTCTACCCAGAACCCACACCTCAACATTACTGAAGCAGATAAAACATTAAAAGACCTTCCAGAAACATGGAAATCTGGTCCTGAAGACATCTTATAGAAAAGTCATTTAAGTTGTAGCTTATACACTGTATTTGTGTTTTCTCGTGATTTAACAATCACTGTGTGTTTGTAGCTGGATGTGTTTTACAGCTCACCTTTCAACATTTATTCGTTTTTAGTTACATAAATCAATGATGTGATGACAGAGGATGGAGAGATGAAGAGCATCTTCAGGGAATTCTAAATAAAAACACAAATCTGACCCAAGAATAGAAATACAAGAGAGAAAGAAAAGGTTTGTTTGTAGCAGAAAAGCATCAGATATCTGAAAGTAAACCAAAAAATACGACATCTTTACTTTCAGAGCTTCTATTTTTTCTCCTCCAGCTTTTCTTAGGACTACTTATCCTGTATTAACTTTCCCTTTTTTCTTTCTGTCATTTCTGTTTTGCTTCTCTTCTCCTCTCTCTCACGTTATTTGCAATACAATGAATTGTCCACAGATTCAGTCACGATGAAGACGAAGCCAACTCGCCCCCCCTAACTGTGCGCCTGTGTGTGAGTGGTGTGAGGTTTTGACTTGATCTTTGCAAATCCTCTAAATGCATTCATCCACACTCCCACAACATGTCCCAGCGTCTGTTCCTGTGTGTTTGTGTGTGTTAGGGAGGTTTGAGGGTGAGTGACTACATCCATCTGTCACCCCCACCCGCTGCCCTCCCTGCGCCTCCACATGAGACAATAAGAAGACCAGCTCAAAGTGTCAGGAGGGGAAAATGAATGGCAACAGAGGATGAGGTGGCCGATGGACGTTAGAACGATTCAGCATGTAACATAAGTATTGTGAGCAGGCGGTCTGAGAATCGTGATCTACAGAGCGAAACATAAAATCTACAAACAAGCAGCAAAGTTTCTGTTAGAGAATAGTAGTAAAATGTCTGACTCGTGCTTAGACTTGCATCTAGAGCAGGAGTAGCTGAAGTTGGTCCTGGAGGGCTCCTGTTCTGCAGTTCTTGAACTTCTCCTGCTGCAGAAAACTGATTCAGAATGATGGGTCAACTTGAATGAGCAGAGAGATATTTCATTTGAATCAGGTGTGCTAGTTCCTGGAGACGACTAAAACGTAGGACTGTGGCATTTGGGGATAAGAGGTTGACACCCTGATGTAGAGCTTAAGGATGTGTTGACCCCAGTTCTTCTGATTGAAGTCGTTTGCTTGGCAAGTCTGCTTCATTTGTGGAGGTATGAGTGGATTAATGAACTCTGATTCAGATCTAAGAAGCAAACTTCCGTTTTGTGCTTTAAGTGAACCAAATACAGAGAATGAACTGCAACAACAAAGGCGTTCTGAGTAAATTCAACCAAAACATGCGCAATGGACAATATGTGTTTCTGTGTGGAAAAAATATCTCCCGTATAAAGTTCTGGGGCCTCATTTATAAAACTTGCTTACGCAAAGAACGGGCCTGAGATTTACATAAGAATGTTACTACGCAACTTTGGGATTTACAAAAATAAACTAGACATAGAAGGGTGCGTACTGCTGTGCCAACTTTGGACCTGGTGTCGTCACATTTTGGAGGGAAAACCAGCTTCACAACTGATATTATAATACATTTAAGCCATTAAACAGGTTTTTTATCATTCACACTAGACTTTGTGTTATTAAATCAAAAACATGGAAAACCCGTTTATTAGATACATGCCCAAAAATGAAGTTTTTTATTCCATAAATACGTATTTAAACATCCGAGCACAGTATGCTCATTCTAAAAACGTCATCGTGTTTATTTATACATTAATTGTGAGAGGGTGTCCAGCAATCCCAGTACTTACTGAGTAGGTATACAAATAACGCCACAAGCGTAATGTCACGTGATAATAATGTGTCACAATGGATGTGCTTGCACATTTCTTGAAGACTATGGTAGGATGACGATGGGGAGGTTTTCAGAGATCATGAGGATTTTCTGGCCAATGATGATGAATGACTGATAAGCTGATTTCCTTATACACTTGTGTAGGAAGTGGGTTCAGTGTCAGAGCGCCAGACTCGGCGGTTACTGGTTGTTTTGGACGGTATCATTAAAATGACAGGTTTCATGAAGTTTCCCGACACTGTGGGAGAACAGGCTAATTTGCAGCAATGTCCGCCTTCCCAAACATAATCGGCGCAATTGACTGCACTCATGTTGCTATAAGGGCTCCATGTGAGAACGAGGTTGTCTATGTGAACCGTAAAAACATTCAATCCATTAACGTACAAGTTATTTGTGACGTGGACATGATCCTGATAAACGCGATAGTGCTGAGGCTTTCCTCTTGTTTGTTACGCCGTGACTATGACTTCAAGATAAGATCACCTTCCATGTCTCCACCTACATTTTTTGAAGGAAAAACACATTAATTATCCAAAAAACTTTATTTCATTAATATCTAAACTTTACTTTACACGTTGCTGCTCTCTGGATATTTTCTCTTCCTCAGACTTTTCTCTGGAAACCCTAAAGAAAATTGTATGTTAAAACCCCAATAAATCAGCAGGTTTTGTTTAGATATTTGTGTTAACAACCTGATGAGGTGGCTGATGGGCATATGTCTACTTTCTTCATAGTTTCTGTACACTGGAAAATGGTCATAACAAAGTCATTAATCCTGACACAGGATGAGAAATAAATCAGCAACCGGGAACTGAAACCAAGTGGTACAAATACTTGGAAAACACAACAAGGTGGAATAAATAATCTAACCGAAACCAGGTGAACTAATAAACAGGAAATAAAGCCGGAACAGGAAACTGGAGAAAAACTAATAAAAATAAAACAAAATAAAACCAGAAATCCTGACATGTCTTGTCAATGCTTATGATCGATACTTCTTCAGAGAAAGGTCAGGCTCTCCCTAACTTAAGTGCAGACATGAGCTGCTCACACACATCTTCACCTACAAAATAAAGCAGCAACGTTTTTAGAAATGTGACTTGTTTCAAATCAAATCTTCAGCTTTATTGTAATAGAATCTTCCTGTCATCCACTCGGCAAGACAACAGCTGGGAAGTCTGGGAAGGACGGCCCCACACATCACTGTAGTGCTGTGAAGATGGAGGATGAAGAATGGTTGCCATGGTAATTGAACTGGGAAGTAGGGTGATTCTTCCCTTCCCCCCTATTTCTCTTCTTTCTTCATAACGAGTAGTTTTACAGTCACAAATAATCTGCATACTCCTTACCTGTTCATATCTCAGGTCTCCACTGGAATGAAATAACACACACACACAGACACACAGACACACACACACACACATACACACACACACACACACACACACACACACACACACACACACACACACACACACACACA
>JBAMHX010000020.1:822501-850113 GCA_037177515.1 Pseudomugil tenellus
GTAGCTGGGATTGGCTCCAGCCCCCCCGCGACCCCGTTCGGGAATAAGCGGTAGAAAATGGATGGATGGATGGGTTTTATTTTCATGCTTTTAATTATAAATAAATTGAATCTAACTCAGTTTAGTCTGCCTGTTAGTGACGTCATGTCCGAGAGCAGCAGTGTGGACAATATTCAAATAACATGGCGGATGGTAGAGGAGAAAAGAGCTAGCGGGGAATTATCAAGCCCCCTTTGTGATCTATTGCAAAAGTCCAGACAATCTGAACACCATATTTGTCAAACTCTGCCCCGTGATACAGTTATATCTGGCTCGCGAGATCACCTTAGCTTACACCATTCCTGCTGCAGCTAGTTATACCCCTAGTAAAAAGAGTCAATTTCTTTTAAATATGAGATCTTTATTTGTCCATTTAACAAAACATAGAAATAACTGGAGAAGTGGCAGTCAGTTCTTGATTTAGCCAGGATTTGATTGTAGATCCAGCACAGGTGTGCAGGGAGGCACCTGTGGGAAATCAGCCTCCTGAGTGATTTCTTTGGCACCGTCTGGTGGAGCCTGGAAATCATCACACCCAGATCCTAACACCATTAGCTTACACACAGGTATACATGCACACAAACACTGACCACCCTTCAAAATCGTCACACCCAGATCCTGACACCACCCCCCTCAACGACCGCCCCCAGGCGGTCTAGAAGAGCAAGAAGGCCGAGAAACCTCAAAATCCGCAATCAGAGAAGGATCCAAAATAAAAGAGCGGGGCACCCACGACTGGGCCTCCGGGCCATAAGCATCCCAGTCAACAAGGTACTGGGAGCCACGACTCCGCCGACGAGCGGCAACGAGACGCTGACCAGCAAAGCACAGATGTCCCTCAAGGTCACGGGTGGGAGGAGGGGGCCCGGGAGGAGGGCACAAAGGGCTAGAGAGAATGGGCTTAATCTGGGAAACATGGAAGGTGGAATGGATTTGCATGTGGTCCGGAAGGCGAAGTCTGACAGAAGAGGGACCAATGACAGAGTGAATCTCATAAGGTTCAATGAACCGAGAGGACAGCTCCCTGGACATGGACTTCAACGGCACATCACGGGAAGATAACCAAACCATCTGGCGTGGGGCATACTGTTGAGCAGGGATCGTGCAGCGATCAGCCAAGAATCTATTCCGGTCCTTAGTGCTGTTGAGAGCGGCAAATGTGGCAGACCAGATGCGTTTGCAATGACGAATGTGGTGGCGCACGGAGGCAACAGATGCATCCTTTTCATCCTCAGGAAAAAGGGGAGGCTAATAACCCAAGGAGCTCTCAAAAGGGGACCGGCCAGTGGCAGAGGAAACGAGAGTTGTGCGTATCTTCAATCCAAGGCAAACACTGGCACCAACTCAGGGGATCGGTGGACGTGACACAACAGAGGGCAGCTTCTAATTCTTGGTTCATGTGCTCTGTTTGGCCGTTGGACTGCGGATGATATCCAGAGGTAAGCCAAACCTTGTCTCCCAAAGCAGTACAGAAGTGTTGCCAGACTGAGGAAATGAACTGACGACCCTGATCAGAGAGAACCTCCTGAGGAATGCCATGCAAGCGAAACACATGCTTGACTAGCAGCTGTGCGGTCTGAAAAGAGGTAGGCAGCTTCTTCAGGGGTATCAGATGGCAGGCCTTTGAGAAACAGTAAACAATGGTCAAGACGGTTGACATGCCCTTGGAAACAGGAAGCCCAGTAACAAATCTACGGTAATGTGGGACCAGGGTCTGGACAGAGTAGGAAGTGATTGAAGCAACCCAGCAGGAGGTCGGTTCCCACTCTTGTTCCTAGCACAGACAGGGCAGGACATACTCATGTGCAGGGCCTGAGTTTGGAATCCGAGCTTGAATATTGGGATAGGACAGCTCCCACTCTGGTATCAGAGGCATTGACCTCCAGTACAAACTGTTTCATGGGGTCTGGTTGCACCAGACTGGGGGCACGGAAGAATCGCTGCTTGAGATCGCTAAAGGCCTTGGCAGCATCAGGAATCCAAGAAAAAGGGGTCTTCATGGAAGTGAGAGCGGTCAAAGGGGCAGCAGTTTGGCTGTAATTACGGATAAAATGACGGTAGAAAGTAACAAAGCCTAGGAGCTGTTGCAGCTGCTTTCTTGTCTGGGGAGTGGGCCAGTCCTGTAACCAAGGAAAGTCACAAAGGACAAATGAAAGTTACATTTTTCAGCCTTTACAAAGAGGCGGTTCTCCAACAGATGTTATAGGACTTGACGGACATGGTTCACATGCTCACAGAGGGTCTTGGAGAATATCAGTATGTCATCCAAATAGACAAACACGAACTTGTTAAAAAAATTACGGAGGACGTCATTCACCAGAGCTTGGAATGCTGCTGGTGCATTACAGAGTCCAAAGGGCATAACCAAATATTCGAAATGACCAGTCTGGGTCTTGAAGGCCGTCCTCCATTCGTTCCCCTGTTGAATGTGCAGTAGGTGATATGTATTGCGCAAGTCAAGTTTTGTAAAGATTGTAGCGCAATGAACCTGTTCAAAAGCAGATTTAATTAGGGGTAAGGGATACTTATTCTTTACAGTAATCTGATTTAGGCCCAATACAGGGCCTCTTTCTTGGGTACAAAGAAAAATCCTGCCCCTAGAGGGGAGGATGAGTGATGTGGGAACCAGATCCTAACATCATTAGCTTACACACAGGTATACATGCACACAAATACAAACCACCCTTCCCCACACACCCATTCCACCCAACCTTCACCCATGTCCACTCACACACCCATCCCACCCCCACCCCCAACTGTCCCATTCTCTTAAACAAAACTATTTAAACATTGACTAAAATCAGAAAATAAATAAATAAAGCTAAGTAGAAACATCTGGCTTGGCACTGATGTTGATGTGTGGTGGCGGCCCCCCCGTCCATAGGGGGCGCCACCACAGCAAACCACCCAGCACCCAAGTCAAGGCAGGCCAGGGTCCGACCCACAGCTGTTGGGCTGCAGTGACAAACCCCACGCCACCTAGGCCGGGGTAGTCCCTGCAGCACCAACCCCAGGCCATGAGGGCAGTGCCCCCAGTGTGGAGGATCCCTGTGAGGAGAACACTGGAGTTTTAACATGATAAAACACCCTTAAGAAACAATAAGAGCCAATTAAAACAACCAAAATAAAATGCATATACAAAACTTAAAATATGATAAAAAAAAATAAACATATATACAGTATATAAATACGTAAATTAAATAAATATAAATAAATATATGTAGTTGAATAAAACACTAAAATACAATAATAGTAATTCAATGAAAAAGCTACATTAAAAAGGTGAGTCTTGAGCCTCTTTTTAAAAACATCAACAGTCTCTGCAGCCCTGAGGTTCTCTGGCAGGCTGTTCGGCCTCACTGTATGTTTTAGTTCTAACTTTGGGAAAAGATAAAAGGCTGGTACCAGAGGACTTGTGGGCCTGCGAGGGCTCGTACTTAAAAATGAGTTCTGAAAAATAAGAAGGCCCAAGGACATCAAGACATTTATAAACAACTAAAAGAATTTTAAAGTCAATCCTGAAACGCACGGGGAGCCAATGCAGCGATTTAAAAACAGGCGTAATGTGCTCCCGCAATATGCTTAAAGTTAACAGACTTCACTTCCCTCATTCTGTTTTCATCCATACGTCACACGCGAGTTGGCAACGTTTTTAATGTCGAATTTAAGATTTAACAAATGCATTTATCATTATCTTCAACAACAATAAACCAGGTCCAGATCAAAACCTTTG
This sequence comes from Pseudomugil tenellus, assembly GCA_037177515.1. Taxonomy (NCBI): domain Eukaryota; kingdom Metazoa; phylum Chordata; class Actinopteri; order Atheriniformes; family Pseudomugilidae; genus Pseudomugil; species Pseudomugil tenellus. The sequence goes on from JBAMHX010000020.1 coordinate 826,274, forward strand.
ATTCTGGATGAAATATACAAAGTGTGCACATTCATTAAAGATTTTGAATAATAAAACCTTTATTGTAGAAGGATCAAAATTAAAACTAGGCTAATTTTATCAGTCCCAATAAAAACAAAGACTCTTCAAATATAAATAAGTGAAATTTTTCACATTCTGCATGTTCATAAAAACCCAATTTTGGATCTGTGAAGTATTTTCAATGTAGACATGTTACCTTTATTTGGGGTGCGTGATTTCTAGATGCATTTGAACATATATTTGCATGTACTACAAGTTAAAAAATAGTTTAAAAAGTTTTACAATCCATGGGTCTCGCAATCAATAATGAAACAATTTTCTGTCCTTAGTAATAAAAGTCAGAATTTATCGTAGTTCTCACTAATCAGAAATATAGTGGTCAAAGAAATTTCAGGTGTGGCCCTGGTCCTTCCAGCTCTGTCACCATTACCTGACAAGAGGTTTTTCTTCCTTCAAACAGAAACCACTATTTAGAATTTATACTCAATAATTGTGTCTTCTGTTTTCATTGTCAGAACACTGGTTTTTCATCAGGTTGGGATTCTGACTCAATGACGTTCAGGTTGTTCACACCATTGATTTCTTAGCCTGAGATGTCTGCTTCACAATGTCTGAAAGAGCTGATGCTGAAGATTGAACAAGGCAATGCTGATCTGAACTCTTGTTGCCATAAAACAGTCCTCCCTGTGGAAACATTCCTGCCAGAGTCAGAAATCACATCAGGTTTACTTTCACGGCTTGTTTTCTTTCAGAAAATTGTGTTTAATTCCTCCCCAAGCTCACCTGGAAGGTGTTTGTGTCAACATGGAGTGAATGTAAATACCAACTTAAACAGTGTATTCTCTGTGAATTTTTGAAAAGTAGCAACAGAAACAGAGATGAGAGCACGAGTGACAGAGTCAATGCATATAAATAAAATCCACAACAAAAGATCAGAAGGGAAGAAGGGAAGACGTGTTTAAGAAGCAGCTTCTCATAAAACAGTAAAACCATTACAGCATGATGCACAGGATGCATTAAACTTACTAGGAAACAAATAACCAAGTGAAGAGGCTGAAAGTTTTATTTAAATTTGTGCCTATAAATAGAGTTTAGTTACAATTAGGTAATAACAAATAGCATATTTTATCTAACTTGGATAACGTCTAAGTTTTATTGTAATAAGGATTAGTACCATAATATTATAAATACTGAAAAAAAAGATTTTAATACTTTAATCGGGCCACCACTTCTAATTTCCAGTTTACTTTGATAAATCATATTCTAAGATGAAACCTAAAGTCTTAGAGTTAATAACCTACAGAATACAAGAATTAATCATTTAATCAGTTTCAATAAATCAATCAGTCTTTATTTATTAATTTATTAAATCTAATCTAAAGTACATACATGTGCTAAATATGAGAAAGAAAATTAAGAAAATTATCAGATAAACATGACAAACAAGACAGACAAAATATAAACAATGATTATACAGCTGTAGACATGATATCAGCTTAAGTTTTTGTATAAAACTGGGTTTGTGATTAACATGAATAAAAAAAAAACTGTCATGTTTATCAATTATATATAAGAAAGTTAGAACATCCTAAGGCCTGGATTGAAACAGATTCATATTTAGCCAACCATCGTCTGAGAAACAGATAAGTCCTTGTTAAAAGACATTGGGTTCATTCAGAATCAGTAATCTTATGACTGCAGACTGAGCTTTAAAGATCCGTTCGAGGCTCTCGCAAATGTCGATCCTCGCTGGTGCTTGCTTGGACGTGTCGATGCCTGTCCGAGGGGTTCATAGGGTCATAGGTTTATAGAGGAGTTGTCCCTCTGGATGGATGGCTTAGTGGCAATTATGGATCATTAAGGTCAAAGATGGAAAAAGGTGCAGTAAAGTCCCAAAAGGTAAAGATTGTGTCTTAAAAGCTTAAATTGTGGAAAACTCTAACTTCCAGTCGGAGGCTCAAACTTAATTACAGAAAGTAGTTAAGCTTAAGTCATTATCATTATCCATATTTTCTGACTATTTGGCATGGTTCTTAGGGCTGAACTTACTAAGATCTCATTTTGCGTGTACTAATTAGCGTGTGGCATCTAGAATGTAGCATGCGAGGCGGAGCCGTGATTAGTACTTGATCTACTGAGATTGCTCACACAAATTACAGCAGGTGCAAAGTGTTGGAGACTCGCCTATTTAAATGAGGATTTAGCGTGTGTTATGGTTTTCATGATGACAACTTTACAAAACCACAAGTGAAAATACAAGTTGTCAGGTTAAGAACAGGTGTCAGGAGGAAGGGGCGTAGGGGTATGCACTGTCACCTTAAAACTCAATACTCAATATTAAAGATGTTCCTGTTTTTCTAATAATTAGACTGTTTTACTAATGATTTTGCAAATGTACTAACCTAGAAGCCAGCAGTTTCCAAACTCACCATCCCTCAACTTGTAACATAGAACACTGTTTCTGAAAAAAAAGGAATCATGTACTGATCCCAGATATTTTGCCACAACGTCCATTTAACATGAGTGGGAGGAAAACATGTAAATATATGATTTTAGCACATCCTAAGCGATTTATCAAACCTGAAAGTAATTTCGCTGATAGAAATTCATGTCATGTGCTATATTGAGCGCATTTCAAAAGGACGTGCAAACGGGGGCAATGCATAATTGTGCACACATGGCTGCAGTGATTGTTGCAATACGAAGACATAGAAATAATCAAAGACGATGGAGAGAACACATATTTCCTCCTTTTGTTAACATGTTTGGAATGAGAGAGAAACTAATTATTAAAACATATCGCCTATCCAGCCTTGTGGTTTTTCAGCTGTTGGAGGAACTCAGCGCAGATTTGGAGCCAGACACAAGGAGAATGCATACCTGCAATAATTAAACTGCTGGCAAGTCGAGAGTTTTTGGCATCTGGGTCATTCCAGCGTACAGTAGCCAACACAGCAGCGATTTCTTGGTTTCCAAGATCTCGAGATTCTTTGAATAAGACAAAACAAGGTTTTTTTGAGGTGGCTGGATTTCCCGGTGTTATAGGAGCAATTGACTGCACTCATGAGCAGCTTGTGCCTCCCGCAAACTCTGAGCATATATACAGAAACCAAAACACACATTGGTTGAATGTGTAGTGCGTTCCTTTGAGCTGCTGTTTTATTTGCTGTATCTCTTTGGACATTTTATTGGCTTCTTCCACCAACACCTCTAATTCCATCGAATCAAACTTGTATTTTCGCTCGCGGTTTTGTACAGTTGTCATCATGAAAACCATGACACACGCTAAATCCTCATTTAAATAGGCGTGTCTCCAACACTTTGCCCCCGCTGTCATTTGCGTGAGCAATCTTAGTAGATCACGTACTATTCACAGCCCCGCCTCACACGCTAAATTCTAGATGCCACACGCTAATTAGTACACGCAAAATGAGATGTTAGTAAATTCGGTCCCATGTGATCAATCACAACCTTGCATCCTACCATTAGGCATGAAATTAACAAAAAATCGTGTATATAGACCAAGTTCACAGAGCAACAAAGAGACGGTGGCTGAGTTACAATGCCAGCATGTTACTTAGAGGAAAGAATTAAGGTACAACAAACTGTTATGAAGCAGGGAAGGTGGACACAAATGCAGGCAAGGAGAAGGCAGGAAGGCAGCCAGATGTAACAGAACGGAATTTATTCACTGCGATCCAAAGAACTAGACATAAACTTACCGTACATGCAAAGGAATATAGAATAATGAACCGGCAAGGGGGAAAGAAAACCAAGGGTATAAATACACTGGAAACTGAACAAGACACGGGTGAAAACAATTACCAAAATCAAACCTGGTGAACTAATGAACAAATACATTAAGCTGAAACAGAAAGCAACGGACAAACAGGAAAAACTACAAAATAAAACAGGAAACCAACGTGAGCTAACCCAAAACCCTAACACAAACAAACAAACAAGAAAAGCAGATCTGGTTGGAGAATTAATCAACTGCAACATTCACTAAAATATTATAATGGTCAGATTTTACCTTTCAGATTTGTTTGTTGTTGTCATGTGTTCAGTTGTGCATTTAAAGGTTTGATTAAAATATTGAACAATGAAAAGGATTGAAATAAAACTTTTATATTGTAGCGATTAACATCCACTACACGGCTACTGGTTGTCCATAGGTGGGTTTTGTTTACTACTTGTACTTCCTTTAACCAATGGTCACTCTTCTCTATTTATGTTCTCTCGATTGTCCATTTGTGGGATACACAGTGGTGTGGTGGTCAGTGCTGTAGCCTCACATTGAGAAGGTTGCTGGTTTGAGCCTCGGCTCAGGCAGTGGTCTTTCTGGTTTGGATGTTCTCCATGTGCATTATTTCTCTCTGGATACTCTGGCTTCCTCCCACCATTTAACAACATGTATGTTAGGTTGATTGGTCACTCTAAGTTGGGAGTGAATGTGAGTGTGCCTTGTGATGGACTGGCAGACCTCCAATAACGTTTGGTCAGTGAAAATCTTGATTGGTCTGTATCTTTAAGAATTGACTAGCCGCACTGGCTAGTGACAAGAAAGATTCATTTAGAGTACTGGTACCTAATGTTTATATTACATGTCTGTTACATCTATGTGTGGAAGTGAACACTGATCACAGTGTGGCCGGAATAACTAATGAGACAGGAAACGTCTGAAGTGGGAACAGATGCAGCCTGTAGCTGATCCACTGAAGCAGATCCCCACAGTGTGTGGCCAGCTCAACTCGTGGGGAAGCCTGAGCATGTCGCTGATTTCCTTTCAGGGGAGCAGCTCCTCTCCTTTCTGCCAGCTGGCCATCTCCATCTGATTTTTGGATGTCGATTTTGTGTCTGTGCACTTGCCAGATTATTTTTGCTCTCTGCAGTGCTATCAATAGTGCTACCACATGTCAGGCACGTGTGGTTAGAGAGAGGGTGCTGGAGGTAAACCATGAGGATAGCATTCACACATCACATAATGGCCTGATTTTCCCAATTTCCTGCAGGATCATTTCTAAAAACACAAAAGAAAAAAGAGGAGAAGCTTAATATAGATATTTGATTGCATGAAAGAGAGTCTAATCGTGCTGAGTGTCTGTTGTTTCCGCCTCCACGTGACATCTCAATGACTCACACTTATGACTAGTACACTTCAGGTTCAGTTGCTTTTAGTTGGATGAAACTAGAGACGTTGTGGGAAGAGCTTTTTAACAGAAAAGATGAAAGATATGCAAAGTTAAGAAACCAACCCAGGCTAACAGTTTCCTCTTGTTTCCAGTGGTTATGATAACCAAACAGGCTGCATTTGTAGCTCATATTCACTACACTACCAAGAAAGTAAAAAAGTTATAAGCAGACTGCAGGAAATGTTGTGCTTTTATAGAAACAATAATAAAACATAAAAGAACACGAAGCCTCCACAATTAACATTTGTTACATAAAGACGAATAAAAGCAAAAATAAACAAAAAGTTACACAATAAAAGAGTACAGCAATAGAAAACTAGATAAAACACTACCACAACAGTTGGGAATATCAAAAACCATAAACAAACCAACCACAAGCAAATGTACACCAACACAAAGTAATGCAAACAAATACAAAGCAATTTCAAATTGCAACATAAAGAAATCATAAAGTGAGTGAAAAACAATCATAGGGACAAGAAAATAACCAAAAACTTCACTCAGTCTTTCCTGCCTCACTGTGCTCCTCAAGAGTTTTAACTCATTGGAAAATGAGTGCTCAGAGGTTGCAGCGGTAACGGGAAGAGTGAGAAATAAAAGAGCGCAGTGCAAACCTTACTGAATGTACTGCTGGGTGGTTGACAATGAGCATTTTGCCAGGTCTGCAACAGACTTTTGCTTTGTTATATGTTCCCTGAATGAAGCTAAAAAACAAAGCAGCTGGCCAGGGAAGCTAGGCGTAAAATATTCACCCAAAAATTGCTCTGTGCATCTGTCTTTGGAAAGTTCAAAGTGACGCTTAATTTTTCTGGCCCACTTGCGTCAAACTGCGTTTGACCTTCCCACTTTGCAGCAAGAGCAATAGAGGCAGAATTGGCAACATCAAATTGGTCCCTAAACTCTGTCAAAACACTGATAGCAGAATAGAAGAAGAATAGATAGCATATTTTCAGAATATTAGTGTCTAACTTGCTGTGAGGCAGAATTTATGCACATTCAAGAATCTTAGTCAGCATGTTGACCAAAATATGAAAGAACCATGACTTAATTCAGATGGGACTACCTCTAAAATCCTTGTATAATCCTCAATGATGTGTAGACAAACAACATTATGAGAATGTATCTTAGGCTCTTGGGAGCAAATTTATCATAGTGTGTCTTATTCTCTGTTTCTCCATTCATGGTAGTGAAATCCCAGCAATCTTTCCTTGCCCCCCCCCCCCCCTCCACCAGGTTCCAGGCTGGAGGTGCACTGCCGTGAAGCCCCACTCCTGTGTGCAAGCACATCCATTGTGATACATTATGTCACATTATGTAACATTACGCTCGTGACAATATTTGTGTATCTACTCAGTAATTACTGGGATTACTGAAAACCATCTCACAATTAATGTACCAATAAGTGCAGTAACGTTTTTAGTATGAGCTTGGGTGTTTAAATACGTATTCATGGAATAAATAACTCAGTTTTTGGGTATGTAAATAATAATCTATCATGTTTTTGATAACAATAACACAAAGTTTAGTTTGAATGACAAAACATGTGTTTAATTGCTTAAATGTATTATCTTATCAGCCATGAAGCTAGTTTTCCATCTTCAAAGTGTTACCACACAAGCTCCAAAGTTGGCGTAGCGGTACACATTCTTCTGCGTGTAGTTTATTTTTATAAATCCTTAAGTTTGCGTTGTAACATTATACGAAAATTTCAGGCCTGTTTTTGCATAAGCAAACTTTACAAATTATGCCCCTGAAAACTAACAGTATGATTAAAAAAATGTAAGATCCACAAAACACCTAAATATGACTTGCATAAAATTTAGTCATAAGGAAAAAAAGAAAGAAAAGAGGCACAAAAACAAAATGGCAAAGAACAAGATAATGATGAAAAACAAACAAAAAGTGATGCAACAAAGACACATAGGGGAACCACAAAGAAATGAAGAATACAAAACAATCAGTGAGCAATCACAAAGCCACACAAAGAAATGACAGACTAATAAAAATTCTGAAAATGTTTAAATGTTTGGGTGAATTCACACAAGCTAAATGTTTTATAGTAATACTTTATCTGGAGAGGTCAAATCCAGTTTTCATAATGGCAATGTGTGTGTCAGTTACTGTGAAGGGACTGTGAAGATTTGATCCCCTGGCGGTGAGAAACACTCCTCCAGTCCACTGATCTGCTGCTGCAGTGTCATCCAGATGAAATGTGGGCTCTTAGCTCAAAGCAACAACTTCTGACCCATTTAAACATCAGCAAACTCACTTTTAGCTTTGTGGTGATAAACTGCTGGACACATTGCCGTGCGACACTCACAGCTCACAACCTCGATTCCAGTCCCTGCTGATTCCCTCATAACACTGTTCTGGAGTCAGTTTGAAACTCCAGAGGGAGCGCCAGCAGATATCCGTCCCATTTACAGCAGGAGCTCAAGTCCCAAAGAAGGTAGAGGATGTTATTTTAGGTTTTGCTTCACTGATGTTGGGCTGCCAGACCTGCTGTGGGTCTCAGGAACAGCATGCCGCTTTGTGACTTTTCCCAGAACAACATTATGAAACTTGATGTGTCTCTGCTTGTTTATGTCGTGGCTTGTTCCTGCTTTTACATGTGTAGATGTAGTTTCGTGAATAGACTCTAAGCAACAAACAGCAGAAATAGGATGACTGTAAAGCAGCTTTTAGCCTTTTGTTTTTGTGGTAATTAATAGTATCTTCATGGTTATTTTATGTTAAGTTATTTTTATTATTTGTCTGTTTTTAATACCTTTGTACCATCTTTGATATTTTTTGTGTCCCTGTTTTCTTTGTGGTCACATAAATCCTTTATTGGGGATCCCTGGGTCCCTGCTAGAATTTTGTGGATGTGTTAACTGAAAAAGAATATTTTTGTGTCCTTCCAGATTGATTTTGCTGGTTGAATCCCCGCTGATGTAAACTAGTTGAACTCCCAGGACGTCATAAAGAGAAGAATGCAGCAGGGAGGGAGCGTACAACTGCTGCATCTACATTGTCACAAATTATTCACCCAAAATATTCTTTGCTTGTTCCAAGCAACAGTTTTCACACATTAAATTCGTTGTTAAGAATTTCAAATGTACACCTTTCATTATGTAGGAGGTCCAGTTCCATGTTAACATTGAGTTCTTCTCTGATATTGTCTTAGCAACTCTCTCAACATTAAACCTGGAAGTCCATAAATCATTTCTGTTTGGATTTCAGACCAGAATTTCTTACCAAAGTGGCTGTTTGGAGCTCTGTCGCCCCTACTCCTACTATTTCCTTTTAACCCAATAATGCCAAACATATCATATTTAATACATAGTTTCTTAGATATTTTTTCATTTTATGGTAGAAACCTTATTCAAGACCCAGTTGTACACAATAGGATACTGGTCTCCAGCCCCCTGGTGCACACCAGAAAGCAGAAGATTATACTATAGTAAAAATACTAATATCCGTACTAAGCAATCATTGGGTGAGAGGCAGGGTACACCCCAGATAGGTTTCCAGTCCATCACAGGGAGACAAACAGTCATTCAGCCCAAAGGACAATTTAGAAACACCAATCAACCCAACATGCATGTATTTGGACTGTGGGAGGAATCCAGAGTATCCCAAAGAGAACACACACTATCATAGGGAGAACATGCAGAAAGACAGAAAGACCACCACCAAAATTGAGGTTCAAACCAACAACCTTCTCACTGTGAGACCGTAGCACTAACCACTGCGCTGCCATTCAGTCTCATTTGGGAATCTACTGATCAAACCTGAGCTTATTATCAGAAGCTTGGGCATGTCATTAGAAGCTATTCAAAATAAGAAAACGTGGTAAAGGATCTTCCTCATACAACACACAGCTCATTTTTTTATGCAAAAAACTGGTCTGCCTCAGGACCAGCTATGAATTAATGTGGGGACCCCCCTGGGTCCGAGAGCCTCAGCTTGAACCCCTATAACCACACAGATACATCATCATTCGACCAGAAGAGGGTGGCGGATGTGTGTGTGTGAGCTGATGCTGATGAAGGCTAAGAACCGAAGGAAGAAAAAACAGGGTCAGACTATTAGAAGATTCTGGATCCTGTGGGATTTCCAGCATCTCGCAGGCTTTCCTCCATACATATTTAATGAGCAGCTCGCCTCAAATCTCGCCTGCTCTTGTTTCTTCCTACAGGGGATAATTGTAGCTGAGGATTTTCTATTTTCTCTTTTTTCCAGGAATTTTCAATTTTTCTATCTTCTTGTGTGACTGCATGTTTCCAGTGTTTTCTTTAAAACTGTAAAAGTGGGCCATCTTTTTTTTAAATGTAGCTATTTATTCTTGTATTCAGGGTAAGATCTCATTACTATTTTTTTTATATATACTTAATCCTATTTTCAAAACAAGAATTCTAAATTAAGAATGAATTAAAGTTAAATGTGTTTTGTCACAATGCACTTGTTTTTCAGTATTTGACCATAAAATGAAAAAGTTGTTATACAAACACAAAAAGCAAGTTTGCACTTGACTATTTCATATGCGTGTTTTTCATTAGACGTGAACATGTCTGAAGATTTTCTAAGCATAAATAATCCTGGATGGAAATCAGACCCTCCTACATGTTTTCCATTTGCTGGTGGGGAGTTGCCAGGTCTGCAGACAGCAGCCGTTTTCTCCTTCACTTCCCATCACATCCATATTAATATAGATACATGACGTGTATGTGTTACCCCTGGGAGTCCACTGCACGCAAATGCTGCCTTCAATGAAGATTCATTAAACCGTAACAGATTTAAACAGCCATGGCACCACTCAAACCTTCACTATTAGAAGCAACAGAAACACAGCAAGACTTTCAAGGTCCAGCTTAAACAGCCAAAAGTAAATATGTAGAAATAAGATCTGGATAGAACTATGTCTGCTGCATCAAATAGAGAGTAATAAAACTTTCAAGAAACATGTTATATCAGACTGAGTGAAAGTCACCCTAATGAAAGCATCATAGTGTCAATGGACTATTCTTACATTTTCTATGGTTTAGCAAGGTCGACTCATGGGGGCAGTAGTCTGATCAGGAAAGTTCGCACTTCCCTAAAGGCCTATTTATGTTCAACACTGAAGACAGATATGCAAATTGAAAGCCAGCTTTGTCCATCTTCTGTATTGGTTATGAAAGTAATTTAGTGTTTTCAAGGTCCTGGCAGGTCTGTCACTCAACACAGACAACGGAGCAATACCACCTAAAATTGTAGGGGTAGTAGTGCGTTGTATAGCCTCTACGCAACTGCTGAAAGGAACAAACTAGAAAGGAAGTAGAGCAACAATCCACCACTTGGCCTTTTCTGAAACCAATCCTCCTCCCTACCCCTAGGCACATCCCCTGCAATCTCCATAAAGGCGTCCTCGCAGCTGAACGAGGTTCCCTAATTGTGGAGTAGGTTATATATCCGGAACCTTCACATTCGGACGCACTCCCCTTACCCCAGCGGAAACGGAAATCACTGTTACCATGGTTCCACACCTGGCATTATTTACAGTAGTGGCAATCACCGTTTTACACAGGATGCTGCAGGATGAGAGAAAACGGTTTGACATAAGGACATTATTAATAATATTTCTCCACCTTAATGCCTTTCTCCACAACATTTGCTTCCTCTCCCGGGATTTTGCACTTGTTTAATTTGCTTTTGATTTGAGAAAATATAATTTAAATTATTTTTGCAATAGTGCCATAATATTCAATGCACTTACACAATTTGCTTCACCAAACATTCAATGTCCAACTCATTAATTATGGCTCTGGAATGACAGACTATTACTATTTTACATTTATACAGACAGATTACTTTTTCCAATATTTTAGTACAGTAGCATATTAAGGCAGGTGAGACTTATTTGACATACTGTGGTTTATGCAATGTGAATTTACTCCCAGCCTGTTTAGTCAAAATACATTTTACTATTAAGTACAGAATTCTTTTCAGCACGCAGCGTGTTTGGCTGTTTCGCTTTTCAAACATCCCTTCCAAATTTACATATTTATATATTGATCAAATAATTAATGAAAGTAGTTGTTGATTGCAGCATTACTGTAAGCCATGTGGTTTCGCAATGTATATCAGGGCTATGTTTTGTAGACCTAGTGATTTTATATATATTCATTTAGTACAAAAAAATAAATAGTGTTCAAACAGTGCAATGTGCGGAACTTATACAACACTTTATCCGCGGCGGTGTCAGAGTGCAGTTTGCGTTGCTCCATGCGTTTAAGTCACCATGGTATGCACACTCGCTTTTGAGAGCTTAATGGGCCACTGTTAGGCCTGTGTTTGGCAAAGGGGTTATGGTCGTAACCACATAAGAGTTGCGTAGATGTAAAAGTAGTGAAACTGAATTTATTAATCTCAGAGAAGGTACTTGTACACAAGTGGCCCTAAACCAAGGGAATCGGGTTCATGAAGCTGCCCAAACAAACAAAACAATATAACAAATACCTAACTGACATAAACTGGGATGGCCTAATCCCCGAGATAATGAAATACCCAAAACGAAAACAAAATAGGCCTTCTAAAAATGTTAAACAACATGGAGAGCAGCTCCAATAAACTAATGATCAATAATCTAAACAACAAAAATACTAAATACAATAGAAAATTCAAATCCTAGTAACTGTAAAAACAAAATTAAATATATCTACAAATATTAAATATCACTATGATAATATGTACAGTTACACTCAAAACTAAACTATCCCAACTCAAACTGTCATTAACAAAATAAAAAATACCAAGTAGTTTTAACACTACTGGAACAAACACAATGACAATACTCTACACAAAGTTAACTACTCTAAATACATCCATCCATCTTCTACCGCTTATGCTGGGATTGGAGCCAACCCAGAGAACCCGGAGAGAACATGCAAACTCCGCAGCCGGGGCTTGAACCGGCGACCTGCTTGCTGTGAGGCTGCAGTGCTAACCACCTCGCCACCGTGCAGGCTATTGGCTATTGCCAAACAGTTTCTCCTAGAATGAATGATAATGTGTCCTTTTGTTTCCTGTTTTGGTTATTGGTGATTGATGGTAGTGTGAAAGAAATTAAGCGTGATTAGTGAAATGAGAAACAGACTTAACCAAATGAGGTCTTAACAGACAGGGGGATGTAACAGCCACTTTCACTCGCCAGTAATCGGTTTCAGATGGCACTTAATATGGTGTAAAATGGGGGGAAGTGCGTAGGGGAAGGGAACTCGTTTCAGAAAAGGCCCTTTTCTGTTATGACACTGGGTGTCGCCATGACACTTGGTCCCCCATGAAGCTCAGTTGTTCACTTCCGGTCTTCATAACAGTCTATTTTAGAAGTGCAAATGTAATATGTATTCACACAAATGTCTTCGGGGACGACGTGTGCCATTGTTGGATACATACATAACTGAAAAGTTCACGCACAGTCTCAATTGCCATGATTCTGTCACACTCGTTGATTTATATGCTGACATATTTATGAACTTCTTTGCATTGACTGTGTATGGTTGAAAGAAGGTGTGAGGGGGTGGGCACATGATCCAAAACAACCTGAGCAACCTTTTTGGCAAGGTTGTGGTTTATAAAAGAAATTGCATGAACCTGTGCATAAGGAATGTTTTTTTTTTTTTTTTTTATCAGCCTTTTTCTTTGGCGTATCAACTACCGGTAGTCATTTTTTTCGCTAAGCACAATTCTAATAGTGATGCTACACAAAGTTTTATAAATGAGGCCCCAGCAAATTAGACACGAAGGCTAATTAGATACCACGATGCAGCAGATGAGACACCAGCTTCCACCGGCACTATAGAAGTGCAACACAAAGAGCCTGTAAGTACTCTGATTATTAGTACAGGTTACTACATGAAGTATCTTTATTTTGTACTTTTTTAACAATCAGGCAGGAACTGTCCACGGTTTCTGTAGAATGATCGAGAGTTGGCTTACTCCTTTTGAGTAGCTTTATTGCCAGTGTCATCAATGTGTCTATACAACATAGTGAAGCCTTACTTAAATTGGAAATTACACCATAGGCGGTGCATACACTTGATTTGAGATCAATTAAATGAATAGTTTAAGAGATATAGCTAAAAAGGTTTTCAGGTTTGACACAGTGGTGGTCAGGGCGAAACCATTATATCCCAACACTCTGTTAAGGGCTTTAATTAGTACATTCATCCCATTATTATCTCACAAATACATAGTTAATCACTGTGTTAAAGCTACTTTGTATTATGAAAAGATGTGTCTTACATCCCTTCAAGACTTTGTACCTCTTGTTTGTGTTTGTAGTCCATGACAACAGTCCCTGTTAGTGGGAGCTATATAGCTCCCACTAACAGCAGCAGTCTGCAGGGGCAGATTTGGGGGGAAGGCACCACCAGTGGCTGTTGGGTTAAACTATATTGCATAGATTTATGTCACATTGTTTAAACGTTCTTGTTATAACCCTTTGCTTATAACCCTACTCGTTGGACCCTGTCAAAATAAATGCGTTTTTGTAAAGAAATTATTTTGTGGAATCAACATATTAACTAATTATAAGTGGAACTGCAGCAAAAATCTGAATTACCTTGGTGATAAAAACTGATTTTTACACATTTTTAATTTCTTTTAGATATCAGCAAGAAAAGGCAGGAGCTGTCTGTGCAGCCAGAAAATCCTTTTAGGATTGAAGTAGATGTTTTAAGGTAGAGCGGTCTCATGTTCGCAATTGGTTCAAGTATTTGAAACAACCAGGCTGGTAATGCTGTAAAAATGCTGCCCTCCTGAAATCCCAGACACTGAGAAGCACCATCTGAATACACAAACTGGCAAAAGCTATTTCTAGATTTTCCATGTCAGAGAATCAAAAACATGTAATAACTGCATGCAGAGATCCATCACAGAGCTGCAACTGGTACTGTTGGTTTTTGTTAAAGAGAAATGTGCTCAGTTATAATTCATCTGAAGTTGAGATGTAATACTGATACAACTTCTGTTTCAAATCCTTGCTGAGATGAAGAACAGATCAAAAAATATATAAAAAATAATTTTATCTGGAAAATACAGTAAAGTTACTCTTATAGTATTGCCTCAATTATATGACATAAATTACTATATAATATAAAATATTACATGTTACACACAGTAAATTCGAAGTTTTAAATCCTTTCAAGACTGTTGTGTTACTTTCCTGTTGGTCTGTAGTGGCCACTGGCAGCCCTCCATTCATGGAATACGAGAGAATGTTGTTATAGGATGTATGTTTTATTAAACCCTGACTGGCCTGTAAAGTTTGTTTCACACAGACAAATTATAATGCTCCACATTGTTGTTATTGATGTTATACTCTGCATATAAAAACTGCATAAAAAAACCACTTAGATTGACTTACTAGCAAGATGTGAGCCCAAATGTTCAAATGAGATCAAGTCAAAATCTTTGTAAAAGTTTTAGCAACGTGGAAAATCCTTGCTGGACTGAACAAACAACTCCTCCTCCTCTTCCAGCACTTCTCAGTCAATACAAACTGAGTGCTGAGACATGTAGCAGCTCTGGGACTCTCCTTCATAAATTTTGAATTCACTCCACATCTAGCTCTACAAGAGGCAGATGAGGCCTTCATCTTTTATGCAACAAACCAGACCATTGAAATTTTAAGGGGAAAAAACTGCCAATTAAACCACAGCACACACATTTTCAAACATTAGTCATTTTATTTATTACTCTTTATCATCATAGCAATTTTGTCTTTTTTCTTTCATTTTTCCATGGGCTTTAAATGATCAATCTGAAGTTAAAACTGTCTTGGATAGATTATCTCTAATAGTGCTTTTTTTTAAATAATTTCTATTATCTCAAAATCCTTTTCATATACATTTTCTCTTGATAGATGATGTCTGAAATAAGTTCATCTTTTAAAACTCTTTTTGTTAATGCAACATCCCCAAAAACAAACAAAGGGACAAACCAGCCAAGCAACCAACAAACAAATTAAACAAACAGAAGTACACATCTTTAAGTTTGAAGGCAGTGGAATGTTATCTGTGTCTCAGCAAATAAATAAACATCCTCCTAGATTTTATTTACTGTATTTCTGTAATGTACAATGCTACTGCACTGTTGGGACTCTGCTTTTTAATCTAACATACAGAGCTAAAACATATCACCTCTAACGTATCCTACTATGAATCACTGGTATGTGTTGGGATGTGCTAAATGGCAACAGTCATATCACTCTTCAGCCACGGTTGTATTGTTTTTCTTGTTTTAAGCTACACCAACCATTAAGTCTCGTTTTCATATTGCTGTCATGTCAAGAAATCATCTTTAAGTAACAGTTTTAAGTTCTGCTGATGTGGTTCAACAGAAACAAGGTGGAAATCAACAACTTAAGTTAATTATGATCTGCAGCTACTTTCATAGTCAACACCAATTTATTACTATTCAAAATCCTACAAAGTTCACTCAGACGTTTTGTCATAGGATTTCAGAAAATGAGCACAATGACTAAAGACTAACAAAACAAAAATAAAACATGTCACTGGATTCATTTAAAAGAATTAAACTCTTACTAAAACTTATCTAATGTGGTGGTAAACCCAATTGCTCTGAATCATCTGCTGAAGAAATCTGGTATCTGGTTTATTCTGCTTTAGTTGATTCAAATCTAACTAGCCTAACAATCCAACTTATTTACAAATCCAAGCAGTTAAATCGTTTATCTAATCTGGTTTAAGTGACCAAGCATTCACTAACTTCACATATTATGCTTTAGATGTTAATCCTCAAATATTTTAACTAACCTAATCCATGCTGTTAATCTTAATAATCTTAACTAAATTTACATATTTTTCTTTAGATCTTAATCCAGTATTTTTGCTTGATCTAAACTGGTTAAGTAGCATTATTTAACCTCACATGTTTTGGTTTATATGTTAATCCAATATTCAGATAACCTGACCTAGGTTGAACATCTGAATATCACCTAAACCTTGTTTATAATCCATTAGCTAACCTCACCTATTTTTGATTAATTGTTGATCTAACATTGAACTTACTCGACCTAAACTTGTATCCAATTTAGCTTTTAAAAAACAGTATTTTAGCTTGTAAAATGCTTAATAACTTTCCTAAATATTCGTTTTAACAGTGAAACTCAACTGTTAGCCAAACTGACTCAACCCAGCATTAATTGGGAGGTGATAAAACTGTTTTAAGTTGTTGTTTTACCACATAACTAAACTGCTCGTTGAAATACATCCAAAATTAATACCAAGCCTACCACTTATGTGATGTGATTTACTCTATGTGTGATTTATTGACTCTGTGTCTCAATGATGTGCAGAGCTCTTTGTTCAACTAGGTCCCATTTAGTTGGGGCCAAGTCATGGGTTAACCTAAACCTAACTACTAGGCTAATTCTTCAGATTATTGCAGTTAGCAACATGTAATTAGCAATAGTTCACGTGTGCCCATCTTCTGAAATATTTAAGACTCCTGAACATCATGCATGTTAACACCATTCTAAGATTTGGTTTCTAACATTAAAAACAAGCTTTATTCTGCATTAAATCCATACACCATGAACTCTGGTGAAGATAAAAGGCTATGATCACACAGGTAAATGTCAGTTTTTTTTCATAAAATTTTAGCTAGCACGGTAGCATGATGGCTAGCTCAAAAACCAAATGTAAAAGACTACAAATTCAACATAGTAGGTCATGCTGTAATGTTCAATGTCAGAACTACCATTGCAGCTGTTGGCCTGTAGAAGTTGACCATACAAAAGGAGATTGCAGAATACTGTCTTTACCACATATTCTGACAACTAGTGTGATCGTGGCCTTCACACAATAACACTAGTATAAACACTACAAGTATATCACCATCAAGCATCCAGTTCATCACATTTACCCTGGTCAACTGAGTCAACTTAGTGCCTTTAAAAAGAAAAAAATGCTGTCCGAAGTGAAAATGAGGTGACAGGTCTGAAATGGGCTCTATGCCTTGGCTTGTCTTATTGATTTTGTGGCGTTTCATTTGGTCTTGCGTTGCACATGAATTAGTACCTTGGGCTATATGGAACCCTAATATATAGCCTGATACTTTGTCAGCACCCAGCAGTCACATAACACTGTCTAGGCCTAGCCTACTAAACATCAATAATGCATGGTTGACTTTAGTACTATGTAATTCCACAATTGTAAGCGGGCAAGTATCCATCAAAATTTCATTATTGTCTTCATTTCAGCTCAACAGTGTGTTGAATATTTAATGTCATCGACCTCTGGGTCAAGTCAGTGTGTGATTGGATGAACTCTCCATGAAGATGGCCTGCAAAAGTCCCAGAGGCCAAAACACTGTGATGAAGCTGTAAAAATCCGATTTGGGTGTATTTTCTTGTGATGAATTCAAACTCAGTCCTGAAGGTTGTATTTTAAGTATGGAAGAGTAAGAATGACTCTTTTTCTCTTTTTTTCTGTTGGACTTTATCTTTTTTTATTTCTTTTAACTTTGTTTTTCTGTTTCTTCTTGTTTCTGTTAAAACGCCAGCCAAGTCAGTATGGTAGGCAGTGTGGCTAGGACCAAGATGAAGCCCCTGGCGTCAGCAGATCTTGGGGCAGCATTGCCGCCGCCACAGAGTTCAAACAAACTCCCACGGAAATTCAGGTTGCGGGACTCCTTTTTCAGTTTATCCCAGAGATCCGTAGCTCCCTCTTGGCAGTCAGCCAGTGCTGTCGTGGCACAGGAATGGAAGTCGTCCCAGTAACTGGCAAGAGAAAACACAGCAAGTATTAACACAAGCTTCTGACTCCAGTGGGAGGCTGGTTTAAACTGAATGCACCAACTAGTCAGGAAGTAGAGCCAAGAGTGGGAGTCAGCCCTGAATCTGGCAACACGGAAAAACATTGCAAGTGAAGAAGCTTATGCCAGTGAACTTCATCTATTTTATACATTCAAACTAAACTGAAGTGCACCAGAGTCTCTGAGCAAGAGACTTCACTGTTTTACTTCAGTTTTGGACAGAAAACACATAATACAAGCTGGCAACACAGTGTACAGTATTAGTTAGCATTTTACAGGCTGGTTACATCATTTTCAAAGGCAAAAAATATGGCTTGAGGGAAAGCCTAAAAAATTGCATTAAGAATGCCTTATTCTGCCCTTTTCTAAATCATGTCTGAGTGAGAAAGTTTGTTCATTATTTTCATTTTAGTTTCACTTATAGTTTATAACCTGTGGTTAGATTTATGCACCTATAGTACTTAGATGTGGAAAATTTCAAATACATGGGTTCCAACTTCTTCTCATAGCTTTGCCAAATACCAGCTTTGCTAAACTGGTATTGATGCGCTGTGGTTTCAGTTGTAAACAAAGACAGCAAATGTCCTTCTGGAGGATTAATTTATAGGAAAAAAAAGAACATAACGATAATACTTGATGGAAACAAGTTTAGGCAACATTCCATTATGCCCATTTTCCTTTTACATGTTTCCACAAACCTAAGTCCTTCTCCAGATGTCTATGGGTAGTTGAACACAGAGTTTTCAATATGTTTGCATATTATGTTGAGATGTAAAAACCGTGTCAGGGTTATAAAAACAGACTTTAGGGAAAGGCTTTCCAAGATTAGGGTTCTCTGATTGCATGGTTGTGTCATTTAGGTGTGGATGGTACTTTACCTTTGTCGGGAATGAGTTAAACCTATAGTCTGTTACAAAGGCTCTGGGTCAGACTGACCTGGAAGAATCTCAGTGAAAAGCCAAATGGCATGGTCAGAAACCAGTTGCCTAACTTTCTACTAAACACATTTTTTATGGGATAGCTCATAGAAAGTTTTGCAACAAAAGTACAGATTTTATTTCCCCACAATAAGTGGAGAAATTCTGTTAAATGTGTATTTTTTTAATAAATATTTCTGAGTAAAGTGTCTGTTCAGAATCTAGGAAAAAGAAGGGCATAAAATGATTTATAAAACATATGAATTGGGTGTGAGTCCCCAGTTCTATCTTCGGTTTCCCATCAAGATCTGTGTCAGCTAACTAGGTGTTTTCACTATTCTTTTGATTGCTATTTGTTAAATAAATATTCAAAACTGAGTACAGAGTTGTATCTGATTGTCTGCTCCAGCCTGGTCTTCAGGGGAAATCGTGGTCAGATGGCTCAGCTCCACTACAGGTCTGTTTGAAGAGGGAGGAAAGATTTCTAACTGAGAAAATTGCACCTTTTTACCATTAGGAAAAATGAATCTGTGATTTTCAGAAAAATATGTTTGAGGCAACTTTGCAGGCCTTTTCTGTAAATAAATGTGACTAAGGTAATATATCCTCCTTATGTTTGACCTATTCTTTTGTTTTATCTGTCTAGTTTGTTTCATTCATCCTTCCTCCCCTTTTCTTCTGTCTTTATTTTCCATTTTCTCCATAACCTCTTTAAAAGTCCTTCCTCTGTTTTGAGCTTCAGTTTTTCTTCACTCTCACTTGGTTTGATGTTTTATTCATACTGAGGCATCCTCCTCCATATTCCCCTATTTTCCTATTTCCCCTCCTTCCTTCCAACTTCCTCTCTGAATATATCCACTCCTATCTCCTGTGTTTATTGCCACACTTTTTGATTCCTTTCTTTTTTGCCTCCCTTTTCCTTTTTGATATACATTTCATTTGTCCATCTTCTTTTAAAGCTAGCTCCCAGTTAATACAAAGATGACACCAGTCTGCCCACTGAAGCATGCTTTAGCACACACACACACACACACACACACACACACACACACACACACATAGAGCGTATCTAATCCAATCTTCCAATCTACTCTTATTGATGTTGACCTCTTCAACTGAGCTGTGTTGAAGCCACATCTCAAAGTAATTAACGTGTATGTGTGTGTGTTTGAGGAGGCACACACTCCTCCTGCCACGCCTCAACACCATTGTGATGAAGCTGTCACTGAATTAAAAAATCATGTGTGTGTGAAGGGGGGGTATGTCTGTTCCTTGCTGCAGCGTGCCATCTGGTACCAGTTTGGGTGGTAGTCTGTGCAGTGGATTAAAGGAGGTAGGGGACTACCCATATGCACACTCCCACCATTAACTGAACCCCCACAAAACCACAGTTCTTACCTCAGGGCTTGTGGTTAAATCACTCATATTCTTTTCTCTGAGATTAGTAGACTCGAGTTCCTCAGTGTCACAGTGCCTGTTCAGATGGGACTCACCATTACTGGCGGAAAATCTGTAATAAATATATATTCACTAAATGCTCCCCCACTAAGCCAAAACACTGCAGCAGTCTCCATACAGTTCAGGATCTCTTTTAAAAAGCGGTCTGTCATCGACCATTAAATATTCATTGCAGAGAAATATGTCAGTTTTTAGAGTGGGGCGAAAAGCTCTGGAGCAGCAGAAAACAAAACCAAACTGCACTGGCATTTAACTCCCAGTTCATATGATTTTCCATGGCTAACCTACATTTAATCAATGTTTTAGATTTTTTGTATAAACGGAAGTAGAAAATAAAAGATAAAAAGTTTTATTTCTGTGTTATGCATCTTAGTTTTGGTGTAAGTAGTACAAAAAAGACAGGATTAGACCTCAAGCTGATGAGACAGGGCTTATGTGTGCTCCCCTTTGAAAGGCAGGAAACCTTTTAGTCTGTTTTAAAAAAGAGCTGCATGATTCCTATATCCTTGTTTTGTTTTTTACTTTTGTTATATGTGGACAAAGATTTTCCAAATGGAAGAAGGAAACTCCCTTTTTTAAGATCGTTCCTCACTGGTTCAATAATAAAAAGAAAATGTTATCTATATTTACATAGGGCACTGAAATCTCATGCTAAATGTTTAGGTGAGGCTAGTTTAAAATACAAAACAACAAACTGTTATGCTGTTAGTGTGAAAACATGGCCAAACAACAAGAGCAGTCCATCCAACCTGGCTTCTGCTCAGTCCCAGTTTCATGGCTTTTAACCAGTGTTCCCTCAAGAAGTGGGTAATCACTCAAATTTTTGTCCTTTTTAAAGATGTCTACAGTTAACAGAGCTTCTGACTAACTGTGCCAGTGTAACATTAGTGTCATTCGCTAAATTACTGGTTGACATGAACATTCGTGTGGAATGTCACTAGTCATTCTTTAAAAATGTTCAAAGTTGGTTGGATATTTGTAAAACACGTTTTAGCCTTGTGCAAGTATAACAAGTGATATTGTATATGTCTATTAACCTGATGTTAGCATGAAGCTAATAGAAGTGCTAATCTATTTGTATGCTATGACAAGATTAGTTTTAAGATAATGTGGGGAAACAATGTTATATTTAGTTTGTGTATGTATTAAGATCTAAAGAAAATGTACATAAGTTTGTGTATTAAGGGACTGAACATAAACCTAGTTAATCAGATTTTTCACATCAAAGCTGAAAACAAATGAAATAATGCTCAAAGAGAACAACAGTAGCCACGTTAATTAGCCATGACTAAGCTAGTGCTACATGATCCAGTTCATTTAAGCAGGTGGCTAGTGAGGCTGATCATTGATTTAGCTGTAGTAATTTCCAGGTTTGTTAGCCTGTATAACTTATTGTGGCTGTGATGAAGTTACATGAAATGTTTAATTGTTCTTAATAAATTAGATACTTTTTAAGAGGACTTGAATTCTTTAATACACATTTCCTAGACTGCCTGGTTAGCAGTTTTGTCTCACAGTAGAATTTTCTGGTTTGAGCCTCGGTCTTTCTATATGAATGATTGTTTGTGTCTTTGGGATAAACCTGTGATGGACCGTTGACTTGTCCAAGGTGCACCCAGCCTCACACCTAGTTGTTGGGATACACTCCAGTCCCTGCACTGGGATAAGTGAGCATAGAAAATAAAGGGGTGGAATACAGACATTCCCAACTAAAAAAAATAAGGAGTTGAGAAAACTTTAAAAAGTAAGACAAGTTCACAAAACAATTTTAATAAGTTATTTTTTTTTAAGTCTCTCACAGTGGACAGACAGTTCAGGCAAGGTCTCCTGAATGGGCATTTTGGCCATATGTTCTTAACATTCCCTGATTGGGAGACCTGAATTTTTAGAAGGTTAAACTAAAACTAGATTTATACTTGCACAACATCTGTGTAAAGTCGGTTATGCCGTAATTCCCCTATGCACTCTGTTGGTCCACGGGGCCTTTAAGCACACCTCTTCCAGACCACTGCCTGCAGGGTGGTTACACATAAATAATCCCTTATGATTGGTCAGCTTTTGATTTTGTGCTTCCGGATCTTTGGAGCTTCTTGCTGAATTTTTACGGTAATATTAGAAGAGAAACAACGAAGAAGCCTAAGCCATGCAGTCAAAAGACAAGAGCACATTTCACGACGGGAAAAAGATTTAATCAGGAGCTCTAATTATTATCCTGTTGTTTTTTATTTTTTAGTCCATACTTCGCAGATGTTTGGGAAATACCTACTTGCAGATCCTTTGCAGATTCTCCCTGTCGTCCAAGTCCTGGGGATAGTTGGCCATGTTGTCCCCCAACTGAATCAGACAGTCTGAGAAACCCTTAAATACAGAGTCACATTGACCAGCACTCACGAGCACCGTCTGCAACACAGAGACTACAGGGATGAGGAAGAGGAGAAGGAGGGAGAAAAATAGGAGAAAGTACATTAGAGTGAACTGTGGCTACCAAATTGAGAGAGACAACACATTTCTTAATTATTGAATAAATGACGGTGGTCTTGCATGGGGTGTTTCATGACAGGTGGCTTTGTTTTGTGCTGTTCTTTTGCAAACTGTTTACATGTAGGAAAACAAACACATTCATTTTCTTTACTTCTAAATCTGTATTTCCTACCAATTCAGATAAGTCACTTCTAACATAATGCACATTTCTGATTCTTTTCATCATGTCAACAATGTTAAAACGTCATTTAAAAAGAGGAATTATTAACTTGCAGTCAAAGTTTACAATGTAAACTTTACATGGTGGGTCACATGACCAGAACAGAGACTATTGCAAAGGGTTTGGGCTCACAGTTTGAGAACCACTGACATAGAAGAAGTTTAGAAACACTTCCTTTTATGTATTGAAAAATACAGTATCATCAATAAACATAGAGAGGAAAAAGCAAAGTATGTTGTCCCATCAAAAAGGAGAGAAAGTAAATGTTAAGAAACAGATAAAAACAAGGATGTAAATGGACATGGAACTAAAAATTAGCAGCAATAAAAAAAAGAGTCAGAAAAGTCTACATTGGTAGACTAGTACAATATGTTTTGAAAAGTAGAAATATAAATCACCAAACCCTTTGGCCATTTTTCAAACCTTGGAACTAAACTTTTAACAGCTCTATAACTAGCACAAAATAAAAATTTCATCCATCCATTTTCTACCGCTTATTCCCGAACGTGGTTGCGGGGGGCTGGGGCCAATCGCAGCAGACAATGGGCAAGAGGCAGGGTACACTCTGGACAGGTCGCCAGCCTATCACAGGGCCACACATATAGACAAACAACCACGAACACACACACTCACACCTATGGGCAATTTAGAGTCCCCAGTCAGCCTAATCCCCAAACTGCATGTCTTTGGACTGTGGGAGGAAGCCGGAGAACCCGGTGAGAACCCACGCTAACACGGGGAGAACATGCA
>JBAMHX010000020.1:851498-872903 GCA_037177515.1 Pseudomugil tenellus
TATCTATCTATCTATCTATCTATCTATCTATCTATCTATCTATCTATCTATCTATCTATCTATCTATCTATCTAAATCTTTTTCTACTTTATTTTTAATGTATTATCTTTTTTATTAGATTTTTAAAACTTTGTATTCTTATCACAGCATCCAACAGGTAAAACTTGCAAAATGCCTTCAGCTGAATTGTTTTAGGGAGATTTGTATCAGTTCTTATTAAATACACCTTAACAATAAATTTTGCTTGATCGTGAACACAGAATTTCCAGTCTCATAAAGTTTAAAGATTGGCTCATTCTGTGGAGATTGCAAGTTGTTTAACAAACCACAGCCTCTGACTAAACTCCAAACACGTAAGACTCTTAACAACCAAACAAACTAATACGAAGGCCAGAGTGCATCTGGTATGAACCACAACAAAATATGTAGAAGCAAAGCTGAAACCATAAACTCCCTTGTGCACACTGACAAGCGGATAACACTGGAGGTCGTGTTTTAATCAGTCGGGGTCGTTCATCTCCCTAAACAAAAAGAGAAAGCCCATTACATCTGACCCACCTCCTTCAGCACGCCCTTCCTGTCACACACATGCTTTAACACCCCACACACCCCCTTTACATGACCTCTGTTGACTGTGTGCACGTGGTTCGTTAAGCAAGGGGTCGAACTGATTGATTGCTTTGGAAAATAATGCGACTGCTGTCTGGTTCCGCTCGATCAGATTGTGGACTAACACAGCATGACTTGTAGGATGAGACACGGCTGTTAGAGGAGGACAAGGGGGAGGAACCACCCTGACTCGACTGCAAAACCAGGAAGAAAACCTCCTACATCACCATCTGTATCATCATGATGTTTACAGTCTTTCTGATATTTCCTTTATCATTACAACATGTCAGAAAAACTAGAAAACTGTTGTTTTTGTTCACACAAAAAGGGAGGAACAAATTTTTGAAATTCTGTAAGAGCATTTAAATGTGAGGAACTATTATGCAAAAATTAACTTTCGAAAGGTTTTCTAACAGATACCGCCATTGACTTTCCCTTCATTTATGCCTGAACTCTTTAGTCTGGCTGACAGAACCTACATTCTCTCCCTGAGACCGCCATGCAGTGGGCGTGGACAAGCAACACTTATGAACATTTAAAGGTTCCCTGTTATCAGTTTAGCTTTGGAGCGGTTGCAAATAAGGATCAAGGCTGAATTTGGACTAAAACACTTAGAAAACCATATTGTTGGGCCTCTGAAGGTCACATGAAATTGTTGTAAAAATGGATAATATTGGACCATTAACATATTTACTATGATACTGTTGCCAGATCAGGTACCAGTGGATTATACAGCCTGTTTATCAGCCTTCTTTGGTTCCGTGGTCCCTTCTACCAAAAGTCACCCCCCCCCCCCAATGTTATCATCCATCCAACCTTCATGATGAAGATATCATGATGATACAGATGGTGACGTCTTTGATGAATGAAAAATGTTTTGCTGAGAAAAGAATTTCATTGCAGTCAAAATGACCCCAAAGGAAACCACGTCAGTTGCCTGAACCTAAATGAAAAATTATAAATTAAATCTATGACACTTATGTCCTTAAACTTAACTAATGAGTGAAAAAAATCAAGTTAGAAACAAAACAAACTTTCTGAGATGGACAGTCAACGTAGAAAGTTTGACTTTGTACACCGAGTCATTCACACTCTGGTGAAAAAAATCTGGTGAATTTTTTAAAAATAGTGTGACCATTAAACAAAATCTTAGCTAACTACATATTCTGAGGATAAAGGTTATATATTTTATTAAAGGATCATTAGAGTTGCCTCTTTTCCAACCGTAAGAAACTTTATATTAATTTACCTGGGGTTTTATTTGGAAGTAACCTTGGCGCAGTGAGATAAACTTTCTCCTGGAAAAGCACCTGTGTGGGTGCTGGGATCTTTGAGATTTTTGAGGAGTGGGGCTGTGTGATTAAAAGCTCTGATTGGTGGAACTAACTGGAGACGGAGAAATTAATTTAGGAAAAGTTAACAGAATATAACAGAAGTTTGTAAGAAGCTAAAAAGACACTTGTCTACGATATCAGCCCAATTTCCAAGACTTTGTAGCGCAGTGAAAATGTAACCTGGAATTCTTTTACCATTGTAAATCAATACAAATTTACTGTGTCCATTCAATAAAAGTCCAATAAATATTGGTGGAAGACCTTAAAATAAGTTTGTAAGATAATTCTTTCAAGACCCCCATTGTTCTGTCTTGGCTCTGAAAAACTATAACATCCTAAATGTCAGTTATGTGTGCACACAATGTTCAAATAAATGAAGAAGATAAATCTGTGTTGCTCTCACTGTTTCATGACAAGTTATTTTCTTCCCAACTAGTGGTGAATTCAGGACATTTTTAATGGGGTGGCCAGCATAATACCAGTATAGTGTGAGGTAACCAGTATATAAATAACCGCAGCAGTATCTCAGTCGACGTCAGACAGTGGATAAAAGCAGGCGGCTGTAGCTCAGGAGGAAGAGCAGTTGTCTTTCAACCGAAAAGTTTTGAGAACAATTCCCGACTTTCCCTGACTACATGTCAAAGTTTCCTTGGGCAAGACATTAAACCCTAAGTTACCCCCCGATCTGTCTATTAGGGTGTGAATGGGTGACTGTGTACTATGTAGTGTAAAGTGCTTTGAGTGGTCAACATAAATGGAAAAGTACTTTATTAGTCAATTAACAAAACACAGAATATTTGTGTCTCTAGAAACCCAGAAATAACAGCTTAGAGCTTTGTCTCATGTCAAAACCAAACCACAATTTACATATTAATTAATACAAACATACTAATGTGACAATATAAACTGAAAGTACTCAGATCACTGTATTACAGTACAAACATTTCTGGGAATGCTTTATCTATGTCATATATCCCAGTTCTTTAAATGATCTGCTCCCATGTGAGCATGTTATATTTATCAACGCCACCAGAAATGCACCGATAATTGTTCCATAACCCAATGTACTGTATTTAAGTTATGTGTGGAAACAATTACCCACCATTATAAACCTACTTTTTAGATGCAATCCCAGTGGAGCTAAAAGAACATGGGAGCAAGTAAGGATCAAATATAATTCAAAGTGATAATTCAAAGCGATCGGTAGCAATAAAGATTTATTACTGCATCTGTTGTGTGGATGAAACCTCGGTAGTGCGGTACGCACTGTCTGCGGGACAGTAAGTGCCCGATTACGATGGGCCACGTTTGCTACAAACGCTCTAACAGTTGACATATGTATCTCATCCCATCTGATGTAGATCTGGACCTTTGGTACAGCATGTCATCTGGAAAGTCTAAAGTGTTGGTTCCTGGAAGACTCTTCCTCTACTAAGCGCTACTCTCACTACCCATGTTTCCAGTTTTTCATCAGGATTCTCTTAAAAATGGGCGGGACATTTATTTTATGAGATCTGATTGGCCAGGAAATGGCCCTTTTTTACTCACTGATCTCTTATCCCAGAACACAACCTGCAGGTTAGCCATTTAGCATGTACTGCTGCTTTGATACAGACCCATCAAAAGTAAGCCAGCTTCGTACTACAGAACATCCGGAAGTAATTCCTGAAGTTATCCGGATAAGCGAAAACCCAGCTTCGTAGTACAGGCCTCAGGTCAGGAATGCTTTGTAAAAGCTGGAAAACCAGGAAGCAGCTCCATATTCAGCTCTCCTCAGCAGAGATGACACGCAACTGGTAAAACTTGTGTTGGGTCAGATCAGAGTAATCTGACTGACAGGGATCACAGGAGAAGTGGATTGAATGGGACTTTTTTTTTAACTTATGACCTTTATCATTTCTACAACTGCATTCTTCTTCTTCCAAGTTTTTGTTGCCATGGTGATGTATCTCATGAACTTTGACATGTCAAGACCTCTTATGTATTAGGTACTCTAAGAGAAGAGCAAACTTTCATGTTGTTCTCGGACAAAAGTTCTTGCGGAGGCGAATAGGGACATCTCGCTTCTAGGGGAATATGAACAAACCAAAGCAAACTTTTCTTGTTTTTGCAGCTTCGCGAACAACAACAAAGTTCTCACTTCTTGCTAACTATGTAACAAACTTTGACATCCAAAAGTGACCTTTGTAGTGACTCTTTGTGCTTAAAGAAACAGAGCGTCTGTGTGAAGCCGGGAAGGTTGCTCTGTAACTTCTGCTCTTTTTTTTTCCTGAATGAAGAATCCATCCAGAAATATAACCTTAACACTAAAACTGTGTTTTAATAGGGAAAAACTTTGTGCTGGTATTTCTCAAAACCACAAAAGTTTACTTACTTTTTCATCTTTGTTCTGTTTTCACACTATTTGTTTCACACATTAAAACTATTTCACCTGAATTTATGCTACAGTTATTCATTTATAGAGTAAATGTGGGGCAGAGTTCCCCAATCAGCCCAGCAAAAAGTAGATACACAAGGAAGCTCCTATTGAAAGCTTTGATGACTATTATTTATCATTTTTTTCCACATTTTACTATTTGTGTGAGAGAAAATCATTTTATTTAATAGCATTTTAATGTCTTTAATCATCCATCAGATATTTGTTTTTCCTGGTTTATTTTGCTTTTACACCACAATAGATACCAAAACCTCAAACAGAATAGATTTTTCCATCATGTTTGGCTTCTTTACTTTAGCTGTCCATAATCTTTAAAAAGGGACATTTATGTCACTTATGTCAAATAGAATAAAAAGATAAACTCATTTGATGAACATCCATTTTCTCTTTTCTTTCCAAGCAGTCAGACTTTTAATCTTTTGAAAGGCTCAGTGACCAAAACTTGGCTTTTTTCAGTATTTCTGCTCATTTTCAGTCCAATTTTTCTATCTGACCACTTTAAAATGAATGTGTTTTATTTTAAGCCACTAAATACTTATTCTTCAAACGCGATAAGGCTCCTAAGTCAACGGATAAACACACAACATACAACCTGTTAGACTATTACGAGCCGTCTGCCACAACGATACATCTTTGCTCCCATTTCTTTAGGTGCAACCATGAAAAACATAAAAGATTAAACAGTTCGACAATCGGAAAATAGGATTTTATCTCTGCAGGCAGCACAGGAAGGTGGACAAGTAGAGGACAAGAAAGGAGATTGGATTAAAAACATACAAGAGGTGAAGAGGATGTAAAGGTAACGTCCTGAAGAATTAGGAACAAATCTAGCAAAGGCCTGAGAGATTCACTGGACAGTTGGCTGAAGCCTCATCAGGAGTGGTCTGCATGCAAAGGAAGGCTGTCAAGAAGCCATTCAGGAGGAAAAACTGGGAACACAGACTGATTATAACATATGATAAAAACAAAAACTGGACTGATGGAGGGAGGATTCCTAACCAGTATACCCAGACCTGAACATTACTCGATCATCTGGATGGAGAACTAAATACTGAAACTTCCAAAGAACAAGTTTGTAAAGTTCTTCAAGAAGTCCAGAGAACTGTTCCTGAAGAATAAAGCGGAAAAATATTCACGTCTAAATTTTTAAAGTCCCATCTTAAGCATCTCTATTTTCTTTAAAAAAAATATTAAGAAATGAGGTTTTTTCAGCAACTTAGTACTTTGCAAACATGTGAGTTTCAGTGAAAATATACATGAATTAATGAAGCATTTACATGGAAAAGTCTAATTCAGGAGTGTTGAGCTCCGGTCGTCGAGAGCCGCAATCCTGGACATTTTCCATGTATCCCTGCTCCAACACACCTGAGTTAAGCCAGCCAGTCATTGTACAGACCTTAGTTTTCTACTGGATCCAAGCCAGGTGCATTCAAACAGGGATATATTGAAAACATGCAGGACAGCGGCCCTGAGGGCCCTCAGGACCGACTTTCACACCCCTGGTAATTTAAACAACTAGCTTCATTATAGCAGCTCATAATATAAAATATTCACTCCATTTTTCCAGCAGTGATCCAAAAACCTGTCAGTTATTAAACACTTTGATTTGTTGTGATTTTTACTGATTTTTTTTACACTCCAGTGTTTGTTTCTAATATTCCGTTTATTTTTGATGATATTCTGAAACTGTGCTATGTTTGTAAAAGTTTAATAGAAACTGCAAAATTTCTTAAATGAATTTTCTTAATTGCGTTGTTTTCAGCATATTGTTGCATGAAAGATGATTCTGATATTGTAAATTCCTTCACAGCTGGTACAATTTTTCATCTGAATGGGTAAATGATGCAACGCCTCCTCCTCTCCCTCTCCTTTGTTTTCCCTTGTGTCTCTCTACCTCTCTGTATATTGGAGGCATTACATCATCTCTAATAGCTGCACGTCGCTGCGACACGCGGAACTCTGCAGCCGTAAGGTTTTTTAATCATCTTCTTTTTCTCTGTCAGACGCGTCAATCCAAACAAAACGTATTTTTTTCACATATAGTCACTCAATGCATTTCTGAAATTCAGCTTTTCATTCGTTTCCGTTTAAAATAATAAATAAAAAGACAGTAAAATATAAAGAAAAAACAAATAATAATTTCAAATAAAAATTTGACCCTTTTCTACTTTTTTATTATTTACTGATAAAAATCTTTCTTTTAGCAATATCCATCTTTCAAATTTATGTGACATTAGTTTGTTTTAATGCCCATTCATTTTCATATTCATATATTTTTATGTATTTCATAAATACTTCATACTTTTGATTTGTTCCTTCATAAAACAGCGAGATGCATGAATCTTTTTTTCCAATTTTGAAAAGCTGAATCTTGTTCTCGCTCATGTGAAGACTTTTTATTTTATATTCTTAAAAATAAATGTTATCACCCGTAATTAGTTTCTTTAATTCATATCTGCCTGATTGGATTTCTTTTTTCTAGGGTTTATTTATGTCTGAGTGAAAACTAGGACGGAAAAAAACGGAGCGCGCACAAGCCTTTTCCCTTTTTTCTTCCACTCCTCTTTCTGTTTTTCGTTCACGCCTCCCATCAAGCACTCATTCACCCCACCTCCACAGTTACACACACACACACATTCACACCGTTTGCTTGCACCGTACAAATGCCAAAAGCAGCATGTTGCAGCTTCACACCACGGACACACCCATCGATACACACGAGGCCGAATTTTGTGCATAAAAATGCAAAAAAACCAAACAAACAAGCAAAAAAAAAAAAAAAAAAAACAACAACAACAAATAGCGATGTCTTTAATTACGTTTAGAATAATTACTGAGAAGTTTTCATTACATGCTAATTTAACCAAGAATAAAACTATTTAAAATGTAGCCCAAACATCCTGTGAAATCATTTCTAAATATTTCCATGTTATTTTCTTTTCCTTTTCTTTTTACTCACATGCGTCTCTGCTGCAGCAGCGCGCCAAACCTCAAACCAATCATACTGCAGGAAGTCAAACACGCACACAAGTCACATCTAAATGCATCAATTAAAGCGGATTTAGCTCCACAAACGCAACTAATATTGGAAAAAATAAAGATAAATTTTTTATCCAGGTCAGTTGATCGATTTTTTTATTTTTTATTTATTTATTTTTTGTTTGATTCAGCAGCTTCTGATCAACCTGCATTCACAATTCAGCAGATTGTCTTTCTGCTCTAATCTTGTCGCAACAAACAAACATTTCTCTTTGCTCTTCTTCGGATTTTTTACTTTTTCGATTATCTTTTGTTTTCTTACTTCTTCCTGATGCATTTGGACCAGAAACATCGAATATATCTCTCTCTTTCTCTCTCTCTCTCTCTTTCTCTGCCTCTCTCTAACAATAGCACAGAAGAGGATTCTGCGTCCTGAATAATTCAGCATTTCTCTGCTAACAACACACACACACACACATTAACACACGGCTGCATCTACACACTAACACAAGCAGAGCCCTCCTCCACAGTGTCGTTATGCAATGCAACATATTACTCCATATTTCCTCCTTGATGCTGCTCAGATAATCATGGTTTAGAATTTCCAGATAGTAGACGTATCCCATAAGGGAATGGGGGTGGCTATTTCCTGCCGCACTGAAACCTAACACGGTTCGGAAAAGACACTGGATTAATGATGACACAAAATTACAAAAGCACAGAGAAAATGTGCTCCCTGAGCTTGGCTCACGAGCAATTTTGCTCGTGCACATACAAAAAAATATATATAAAAAATCAATTAACAGATTATTTTTTCGCAAAAATAATAATAAAAAAAACATTACTGAAAATGTGTATTAGCCTACTAATAATTTTATTTGCATTAGATTTTTTTTTTTTTTTTGTATTGGGTTCCCGGACAGTACAGGGTGTGACGCCGGTGCTCCACACACACACTGCAGCGGGAGACTCCCGCACACACACCGAGAAAAAAAGGAATATTTAACGAGCAAATTTAAACCGATACATTTGTGAACATTTCAGGATAATTTGTCCCATCATCTTCATTTTACGTTCAGAAACCACTACAGCTTCTCGTGGAGTAAAATATTTTAGTATAGGATTTGAAATCAGAATTACAAAACACAAAAATATTCTGCAATAAATGAGCCAAAAAGGCAAAATATATCACATTTTTGTAAGAGGAGAAAAAAATGCAGCAAACGTCCCTAGTTTGGGACAACCGACACCAAAGGAGAAGGGGGAGGGCGGGAGGAGGGAGGGGGGCATTCCCCTTGTTAACTCACACACGCAAGCACGCGCATGCACGCAAGCACGAACACAGAGAACGTCAAGTGTTGCCCCATTAAAGTGTCGCCGCTGCTTTTAAGCTCCAAATTAACATAAAAATTATTTTAAATAAATTCTTAAAAATCTGCACTTTCATCAAATTTGTGGAAATAAAAGAGATTCAATGATTGCTGATAAAAGAATAAATGTGAAAGAAAATTAGTTCTGTTGGCCTGAATTTGTAGCTGCTCAGAAAAAAGCCCAAATTAATAGGCTGATATATTCTAAAGTAGCTTATGAGGGAAAAATCTCTTTTAAAATCCTGCAAATCGAATAAAAGTGTGCAGAAGTGTGGCTGAACTCAAATAGTTTTTAAAAAGAAGAAGGTTTCCGTTACTCACCTATATGAAGAGCTAGAAAGAGTGCGAGGCATTTGGAGGACCAGGTTACTCCCATCCTCTGCGTCCGCCTCTCACCATGAGAGCACAGATTCACAAAGTTGGAGAGCCGCAGAGGAGGAGCCGCACATTCCCCGCAAAACACCCGCAAACAGCTACAATCCAACACGGCACAGTCCTCCTGCTGCTGCCCCGGCTTCACCTACTGCTTCCTCTTCTTCTTCTCTTCTTCTTGTGTCTTTTAACGTCTGATTGCGTCTTGGCTCCGCGCGCTGCTCTGCCTCAATGCTGCGCTCCGCTCTGCGCTCTCACACCGTTTTACGCGTCCCGACAGAAAAAAAGACAGGAGAGAGAGAGAAAGCCCCTCCTTTCTTTTCCAAACCTCCATCCCTCTTTCCACAATTGTTATTTTGTTTATTTTACTTATTAAAGACTGAACTTTTTTTCTTTGTTTTTGAGGGTATTTTAAGAAAAAAAATAATGCCTTATTTATTTTCCTTGTAGCTACAAAATAATCTTCATATTATCGATCATTTTACCTAAATTATTTTAAGTACAAATTTTATAATAATAATAATAATAATAATAAGTATTATTATTATTAGTGTTGTTGTTGTTGTTGTTTTTACTGTTAATAATAAATACATATTTAAAATGTGTTTTATCATACAAACATATTTGAAATTAAATTAAACTTAAGATAGATATGAGATCATTTCCTTCTCAAAAGTATTTTTTTCTAAAATGCTTTCAAATGCGAAATATTTGAGCCAGTATTTAAGGCATTTTTGTATCACTTTCTGATACAAACTTTGTCCAAAATCCTGTTGAACATCTGACACTTATCTTCATTCCTTATAGAGGAAAGAAAATATTACGCTACAAATATTTTAGTAAATGCTGATAAGGGATTAATACAGTTAATGTTGTTCCCATCCATTGTCTCTTTCAGGTCTTGTAGATGTTGAACCACATCCTGCATCCATCACACCAGCATGACTTCACAGGAAAAGAGTCCAGATGCTGAACTGGTCTGCCTGAAGTCCAGACCTTTCACCAATACAAAACATCTGGAGCATCATGAAAGCAGAAATCAGGACCATTTTCAAACAAGGTCCAGGACTGTGGAGCAGAATCCTGCATCTGACCAGAATGGGACAACATTCCTCTCTTAAAATTCCAGCAGCTGGTCTCTTCACTTCCCAGATGTTTACAGAGTAAAGTTACAAAAGAGAAAATGCTGCAAATGCTAAATCCTGTGACTATAGATGTGTTCCTGCATCAGATTCACAATCAGTTAATTCTTGTTAATTGCTAAGTTTCTGTCAGCAACAAGAACGGTCAATACAGAAGATAATACATGCGCTAAACTGTAGAAAACGTATATTGGCATCCTTTGTTCGTGTTGGGCAGCCTCTAAGCTTCATCCTGTTGTTGCAATCTAACCACTGAGGCCCTATTAATTTATCCTGCTACAGCAAATTAACATAACTCACACCACTACAAAATGCACAATCCAGTTGTGCGAATGTGACAGCAACTGTAGACAGCAACTGTAGAGTTCTCAGTCCGGAAAAAAAAAGATTTTAGATTTAATTTATACCAAAAAAAAGCAGTTAAATGACAAACACCTGAAACTGATGTTAGGTAGAAAGTGTCTTTGCCAAGCTATTATCCTGTTTAATACAAGTGAAAACGTATCTTATGAAACATATGCATAAAACTGATAACTGAAACATAGAGACTAAGCTTCTATGCTGACTGCATGCTAGCTGCTTTGTTGGCTGCTATGCTAGCTGCTTTGTTGGCTACTATGCTAGCCGCATTGTTGGCTGCTATGCTAGCTGCTTTGTTGGCTACTATGCTAGCTGCTTTATTGGCTACTATGCTAGCCGCTTTGTTGGCTGCTATGCTAGCTGCTTTGTTGGCTACTATGCTAGCTGCTTTGTTGGCTACTATGCAGGCTTCTTTGCTAGCTAACGCTGTGTGCTGGTTGCTGAGGCCATGTGTGTATTTAGTTTTTGCATCAAGATTGTGCCGCTTGTTCTTACTGTACGATAACATTAGCTTTAATTATCATTTAGCATGTATTAGCCTGCAGAGTTTGTGTGTTCACTAATGTAAATGCATTAACAACATTACATTCAGGTGGGAACTGGCAGAAGGAAACAGAATCTAGATAGTTTACTTATATCAATTGTACTATTTTGGCTTTGTGAACAGTTTAATTTAAATAAGGGGTTAATGTCACCCTGTAGGAACCAGTAATGTAATAAAGTCAGTAGCCTACCTTGCCAGTATAGTGATTGTATCTGTTTTGACTGAGCAAATTTCACAAAAAAACCCTCTGCAAATTAAAAATGCTTCCCGGAAATTGGCGTTATCTATGTATTATTACATTATCAAGTTATTACACTTATTACATTATTAGGTAGCCTATTACATTTTCAAAGGATCTTTTTAATGCTAGGAGGATAACCAATTAATGGTGTCATTGCTTATAACATTACAGGCTCAAAAAAGCTGGTCACATTATGGGCATGTTTTATGTTATTGGGTTTATTACTTTGAAAAACATTTTTGTCTTGTATGAAAGCATATATTTCTACACCCCAATGGTTGGGCTCCAGGTAACTATTACAAGTTTCATAGTAATTTAGCCAGAATTGACCATATTGTAAGAGGGGGATAAAGCTCCAAACTTGACCATAAAAAACATGTTTAAGGTTTAATATGCATTTTTATCAGTGAAATAAGGTTAGTAGTAAAAAGTGAAGTGATGATATGGAAAGCAGACAGACCAGATTTGGAGGACAGCCTGGTTGACTTAAAGAATAAGGACCAGCTGTAGGCTAGTCTTTCCAGCAGGCGTGAATCCTCCACAGTGACATTATTGTGGATAAAATGTGATTTTCATCGAGCCAGCAGCTATAAGTAATTGCTAACACGTGACATGTTTGTAAAGCGTGATGTTGTTGGTATTTGATCATTAAGCACCAAGTGATGAAGACGAGGAGGACTCAGATGTCCATATTTCTCTCCTGAGAAATAAGGACATCTGAATAACTCATGACTATAAATAAATGCACATTTCGGCTTCTGCTGTGCTTTATTGTATTTTTATTTGTGCTATTTCTTATCCATTTGTCCCATTTCCTGCTGTTTTGTGTCCATGAAGTAATTTTAATTATTGTCATTTTGTGCCTTTTTCATAATTTTTTGTTTATTTCTCCTCTCAACCAGCTTATCATTTTGCTTGTTTTGCATCTTGTTACTTTGCTGTGATCTTATGGTTCTGTTATTTTGACTTTCCTTGCAGTTAAATACATTTTTATATTGATTTAGCATATTTTAATTTTTTTATAATTTCACAATTATTTGGATTCTCTTTATCATTTGTATCAGTTTTTTTTTTTTTTTTTTTTTTTTTGCTTCTCCAATAATTTTGACCTTGAGCAGCTTGGTTTATTTTAATGAGTTTTTCTGATTTTCTTTCTCTTTGTTGCCCAGATTTGAATCTTTTTGTTGTTATTGTGTGTCTTCAAAATGCATTTTGTGCTACATTATGATGAGTGAGGTTTTTTTTTTTTTGTATCCTTTTTTTTAATGAACTTCCAACAAAATGAGCATACTAGTTAAAAATGGTCCTGGTTCATGAGCCTCTGAGTTTTGGGCCCCTGAACCAGTGTCCTCTGGGACAACCAGACGCTGTTATGACTGCTTCTTGTGGATGTTTCCTCATTTTATCTTGATGTTCAGTGTGTGGTGAACTGTTAATATTAAATCATGGTCGTGGCATTACTGTGTTTTTATCTTTTATGTCAAAATGTAAAACCGAAGATGACTGCACCACACACACACACACACACACACACACACACACACACACACACACACACACACACACACACACACACACACACACACAGCATAGTGAGAATTGTGTATATGTGTGAATGAGATTTTAAAAAAGCAAAGGGACCTGACTTCCTCCTGCTGACGTCAGCTGAATCTGAAACAACCCAGATCTTTTTCTCTGCTGCATATTAACACAGATGTTTCCCTGAGGTGATGCAGCGCTGCAGCTAGAGGAAAATCCACACACACACACACACACACACATACACACACACACACACACACACACACAAAGAGAGCTTCCCTCAGCCACGAGGACGCTGCTTTGACTCTTTTGATGAACATTTCATGACTTGTGTCGTTTGTCTCCGCGTTGTGAATCTGTAAACAGATTTAAGGCCCCACAATTACACACACATGTTCATATTACTATTTCTGTGAGGACTTTCATACTCATTCATAGTAAACAGCTCTCCTTAGCACACTTACATAAAGCGGGCTCGCCAGACCCCCAGACCTCATTACCTGACTTTGACCATCAAACACAGTCTGTCTGTGTGTCATCCAATCAGAGGGCAGCATAGAGCCGGACATGAACCTCATCATGCCCTGTGGTTGACTCTTTTATAAAGCTCAAGTCTGTTACTGACCTCTGCTGGTGAACATTTGGAACTGCAACAGCTCCGGAAAGCAAACCTGTTCTGCTCACATTCACCCTCAGAGCCAATCACTTATAGATAGAATATTTTAATGATATTCAGGGGCTACTATCTTTCTTTTTTAATGGTTAGATTCACAATACAGTTGTGAAAGTGACAGATGTCAGCTAATCTTCCTCTCTATCAACACACTTTATTATAACAATTCTGGTCTGACCTGAAAAACACTGATTATTTGAAAGTACTTAGGAAAAAACCTTCTTAAATTTAATTTGAATATATTTGTGTTATCTATTCACATTACCTTACGTTTAGTTTTTTTCTTTGTACTGGATAATTTTTATGAAGTTTGGGTCCCTTTTTTGCCTTCCTCGTTTCTGAATCAAAAGGGTACCAGCCTGGTACTGAAAGGTGGACCGGATAAAGAGGTTGCTGACTGTGAGGTTGTTCTCATATTATTAACATTATCTAATTTGATTTTACTCTATTTATTAACATTAGCATTCTTGTCTGCACAGAATTTGTGAAGTTCTCCGTGACCAGACTCGGGGGCAGATCTTCCTTGATCAGACTCCCATGAGGTGGATCTGGGCCCAGAACAGCAACGAGTTGATCCAACTATAGAACTTTTGTGTCAATTGCTCCCTCTACTGACAGAAAGATGTCTTTGCAGATTTTATTTTTAAAAAATGCTAATGACATCCAAGACAATGACTGCAGGAACCAGGTCCAACTCATCTCATCTTCATCTCCATGAAGTCACAACATTTATCTGCAACGTGCAGAGCATTACAAGTAGATTCATTCTGCATCACAGTCAACTTTGTAGACATGAAGAGGAATAATTATTTTAAAAAGGACACACTAGGAACATAAATAATCAGGGACCTCATTTAATAAGCTTGCTTACGCAAAAAACGGGCTTGAAATTTGCATAGAAATATATGACGGAGTATTAGGGCCACACATAAAAAAATTGTGGAGGATTATTTTTTTCCTCCTTTCCTCACTTCGAGAATAAAGTCGAAATACAGTCTCTTTAAAGTACGAATAATTATTACAATGCCGTGTTTATGTGCTAAAAGGGAAAGAACTTCCTTGTTGCTGAAGCCTCTAAAATACAAGGTTACTAGCTCATCCACACTAGACATTGTGTTTATAGAGTAAATCTGGTTCACATCAATCTGACAACTTGACTCGAAGTCAACTTTTTTTTTTTACTTTATTCTGAAAACTGTATTTCGACTTTATTCACGTTCTTGTTACTTTATTCTCGTCATTTCAACTTTATTCTCGAAGTGAGGAAGGGAGACAAAAAATAAAATCCTCCACAATTTTTTTTCTTCCTTGTGGCCCCAATACTCCGTCGTAGAAATGTTACTTCGTAAACTTGACGCAAAAAATAATCTTGACGCACAAGAGTGTGTGTCGCTGCGCCAACTATGGATCTGGCGTAGTGACATTTTGGACAAGTAAAAGCGCTAAAAGATAATACATTTAAGCCACATTAAACACATATTTGCTATCATTCACACTAGACTTTGTGTTCTTGTAATAAAAAACACAGAAAAAAATGTTATAGATTATTCCATAAACACGTATTTAAACATCTGAGCACAGAATGCTCATACTAAAAACCATGGCGCTTATTGGTACATTAATTGTGAGAGAGTGTCTGGTAATCCCAGTAATTACTGAGTAGGTATACAAATATCACCACAAGCATAATGTCACATGATCATAATGTGTCACAATGGATGTTTTCACACTTCTTGAAGAGTATAGTAAGAATCCTAACATAGGATGAAGATGGGGAGAGTGTTCGGGGATCATGAGGATATCCTGGCCAATGATGATGACTGGCTCATATGCCAATTTGTTCTTACTGTCAATACGGAAATGGGTCCGGTGCCAGCGGTTTTGGACGGACTGTGGGAGAGCAGGCCAACATAAAAAGGCAATTTGCAGCAATGTCCTGTTTCCCAAATGTAATCGGTGTGATTGACTGCCCTCATGTTGCTTTAAGGGCTTAGTGTGAAAATGAGGTTGTTTATGTGAACCGTAAAAACATTCATTTTTTCGCAACAGTGTGCAATCTTCTGTGTTAAGTTTATTTTTAGAAACCCCAAAGCTTAACATTCCTACACAAATTTCAGTTTTTTGCAAAGAAAGCTTTATAATGGAGGCCCCAGGAACTAAAGTTCAATGTAATCACTGTGTGTGTGTGTTAATATGTTAGAAAACATCAGTGTATGCCAGATTTTTCAGACAGATGTGTTGCATAGGAACCAAAAATTTGGAATAATATGTGATCTGAACACGTTTCCTTACATAAACAACAAAAAGGATGAAATTAACTAGATGACGTAATTTTTTCATATTAAAACAGGTAGAAATTCAGAAAGACTAAAAAGTAGCAACATAGCTAGAGGCAAACAAAAATCTAATCTTTCCTTATCAGGCTGTTTTATTAGGTGCATAATGCCAAAATATCTACACGTTTTTACGCTTCTTCTAATCTTCCTGCTTCACAAACTGTTCACTGGATTGATTTTTACATTTCAGCTTCCACTTGTGTTTATTTGGCACTGGAGTCGTCTGAAGTGGTGGGGAACATCTTCCTGGATCTTTTTTTGTACTGGATGGTGGCTTTCACTCCTCCTTTTCAGGTTTTGTTTTCCATCTCACTAGATCCACTAAGCAAATACATGATATCAGACATTACAAATAATCTCCTTTTCTTTGCAGCTTTGGCTAAAAATGGGCAGATGTGAAGCTATATGTTCCCAAAATCTCCTTATTGCATAACTTTGTGGAAACTGTAAATGTAAGTTTGGTCCTTGTCATGTTCATCTTTAGCTAACGTTAGCTAAACATTTGCTTGAGGTGCTGGAGCTGGGATCCTCTGGGAGGTTATTAGATAGATATTAATGCTATTTGTGATTAATGAATCTTCAGATCTGCTTTTTATTCATACATTTTTGTCTCAGACCACTTTAATGAATCAGCAATTTTCAA
Source organism: Pseudomugil tenellus (assembly GCA_037177515.1). Lineage (NCBI taxonomy): Eukaryota > Metazoa > Chordata > Actinopteri > Atheriniformes > Pseudomugilidae > Pseudomugil > Pseudomugil tenellus. The sequence goes on from JBAMHX010000020.1 coordinate 868,081, forward strand.
ACCACAGTCTATCAGATCAACTGGTTTTAATCACCTGAGTCATCAATACTTTGCCAGCATATTTGAACAATTGCAGAGAGATAGAGGAACAAAATGAGCAGGAGGAAGGCAAAATAATAGATTTTGAGATAAGAAAACTGACATTTATGCTAATCCAGGTCAACATGTCTCAGAGCAGGAGGAAGGAGGAAAGAGGAAGTGAGAGCAGGAGGTCACAGTGCTTCTTCAACATGTTGAAACATTAGCATCAGATAACTGATCAGATAAATGCTTAACCATCCCTGTCAGCAGATTTAAAATTAAATGTCTCATCAGCAGAAAGTTTTACAAATGAAAAATGTTGGCACAGTTGTCAGTGTATTGAAAACGAAAGGTATAAAACAAAAAAGCAAATTAAATTTACTTTATACTTTGAAAATCTGGAGGTCATATGGAGGCAAATTTTAACTTAAAAATCAACTTGGTAAATATGAAGTATGTTCATGATTTTAAAGATATCACAAAAACTACAATTTTATGGAATGGCACTTAAATTTAGTTAAAGCTAGATTCCCACCAGCTTTAAACATCTTTTACTGTTACGATAAAAGGATGGTATGGGCCCAAGTGCAGGCAAGGAGGACAAGCAGGATCCAGATGAACTTGATTTATTATGGACTATATCTAAAGACACAGTGGACAACACCACTGACACTACAAACAAACTAATGATGAACTAATGATCCAGCAACAAAACAGAAAACTCAAGGGACTTTTACACAGAACTAAACAAGGGACAGGTGAACATAGTTACTAACTCAGGTGAAACCAATTAACAGAAATAGAGCTAACAGGAAACAAGAAACTCTACAAAATAAAATGGGAAACCAAACTAATCTAACCCATTAACCCTAACAGTACCTCCCCCCAAAACACCAAACCAGGGAGAGAGGAGGGGCCCGGCGGAGGGAAGAGGCCCAGAGGCGGCAGACATAAAAGCCCCCGGTCGGGAGGCCGGCCTGGAGGCCGCAGAAATCGGAGTTCGTGCTCAGGGAAACCAAACTAATCTAACGCATAAACCCTAACATTTACATCTCCAGTAAAATAAAAGTCATTAAAGACAGAATGAAATCACTCACTTATTATTCTGTTAGACGGCATGTCGTCACGATGACGTATTTGCCATGGCAACCAAAGGCGCCATCTTTGTCTAGGGGTAAACAACGCGTTTGTCTCATTCAGTTATATGTGTTTGGCTCACTGTAGGTTAGTTTAAATTCCCTAAATATGGATTTACTTATTCCACATGAGTTTTTCATATTAATGTCACCAAAGAGCAAATGAAATAACACGACAAGGAAGTTACGGAAGCGTTTGGCCGTCACAACCATTAAAAACTATACTGGACCAGTTTCTCGCTGGCCTCTTGATCTTCTTGCTGTTCCTTCCGGACCAGAATTAAAAGTTCCCCGAGAAGCGATGTCACGGTTAAAAATATCAGGTTATAACGAGATAACCATGTCACTTAGATGAGGAAATATAATTATATTAACATAATTTTTAAGGAGAAACATGTCTGGTTATAGAGAGAAACCTTCTCTTTTCTTAATATAACAAGATTAATATCTCGTTATATCAAAAATCTGTTTAATTGTAAACTTTTACGTTGGACTACATGGTGGCGAGGTGGTTAGCGCTGTAGCCTCACAGCAAGCAGGTTGCCAGTTCGATCCCTGGCTCGGGCGGTGGCCTATCTGTGTGGAGTTTACATGTTCTCCCCGTGTTAGCGTAGGTTCTCTCCGGGTTCTCCGGCTTCCTCCCCCAGTCCAGAGACATGCAGCTTGGGGATAGGCTGATTGGGGACTCTAAATTGACCTTAGGTGTGAGTGTGTGCATGGTTTTTCATCTATATGTGTGGCCTTGTGATGGGCTGGCGACCTGTCCAGGGTGTACCCCACCTCTCGCACATTGTCTGTTGGGATTGGCTCCATATTTGGCATCTGTTGACGGCGCTCAGCCGCTCATCTCCCCTTACTCCACTTAACGGTATACGATGGTACTTGGTCTTGAACCGTTTCTTTTTTTTTTTTTTTAAATTAGATGTGCAACTGACCACAAACATGATTTTAAACATGATGTCTCCTCTGTGGTGTCGCTAGGGTCTGTTGCCACCACGCTAAGACGGCGAGCTATGTTGCTATGTAATTACGTCAAAATGTCCCGGATGTCCGTCTAAGAGAATGGAAAAAGTGAGCTGATTGTGAACCTGAAGGCAGCAACACATCCTTAAAAAGTAGTTTTTAAGAATTTAAAACTAATCACTTTATATGTAGGAACTGATTGATTGGCTTGACTGGACTTTGTTTTTCTCCTGGTCAAGAGTCTTTTTGGTTTGTTCTGAAATAAGTCCATTTATTTTATTATGTTTTGTTTCTTAACACCACTTTAAAGCAACAGATTGCACAGCATAGCAATGTGTTTTAAAGAATTATGACAATAAAAACACAAAAAGGCTGCAAAGCTAAATGAGTGGACTGTTGGTGAAAACAGAGCAGCAAGATGATTAAATAAAAGAAAAATATAAACTGACTGAAAACCACAATGCAAAAAATTATTTAAAATAAAAAAAAAAAATAAAAAAATAATTGAGCTTAAGGTCTGGACTCGTCAAAAAGCACAAGAGATTTAAGGAATGACTTTCTCCAATAAAATGCATAGCCTTTACAACTGACTATTTTAAATAAGCTTTGGTCCAGAAAAGATGGCGGTAAAAGAGTGTTAAGGGAGAAATGGGTTCACAGACGGTGATTTCTGGAAGTCGTCTGAGTCCATTCAGGGATTTCCAGTACAGAACCAAATCTGCTTTTAAGGCAGTGCTGCTTGAGGACCAGGCGGCAATCTCCGGCTGCTGATGGTGACGCCAATACGGAAATGGAAATACTTGCAGCCCCTCACCGCTAGATGACTGACTGCAATAGAGAGCAATGCTTATAGACTCCCATGTTAAAATGATTTCACAGCTGAAATAAACATGTTTACAGAATGGCTCCAAAAACTTTTTTCGGTTTAATAGGTCCAATTTTCCGTCGTGTAAACTTCTATTGAATTTTAATCTTAAATTTAGAGGCGTGTCCTTTTGATTGATGTGTGTTGGAGCGCTATCACTGGTTACAGCTGCGTACTTCCTGCTGGCTCCACCGTGACGGAGCCTCTCAGCTCTACCTTTTCATCCATTTTGGGATTTTCCGGTAATGACGAAACACTGAGATGGCGACGGTAGGACCCGCCTATTGGCTTCAAATCCACTCTTCAGAAACCTATTGGTCACATGATGGTATGCGCTGTCCAGTAATTATACAGTCAATGTTGAGGACCAAAGGACCACCAGCATTAAGTATAGAACCATATCTCATGCACACTCCTGAACTCTGAATAATTTCAAATAAATATACACATACATAATTATGGTGTGAACAATAAAATCACTTGAGGAAAGTTTTTCTGAAATTGTTCTGCAATTTTAGACCCAATTTATATCAGATTGGTGAAGCATCTGTCCATCTGTCCATACAAGAGACTCTGCCTCTCTGAAATGTTCCTGTTATACCCAATTATGTCACTGGCCTGTTACCAGAAAAACCTAATCCGTGGTGAAATGCTCCTGCAGTTGTTTATTTGTGCCAGTTGCAACAACACCCTGATATGTTGTTGTTTTGTCTTGAACAGTATGTTTATCTCTGCATTGTGTTTTTATTTACATTTTGGGAACATTGGGAATAGAGGTTGTATTTTTTAGAACTGTGAGGTCTTGAGAGTCAACAATTCAGTTCAAACAATAAATGATTCACATTGATGTGGTTTGAGGTTATAATAAAATAGCTGTTTGAAAAGTAATCAAATTTTTTTACATGTGTAAAAATCCCTTCACACACATGTCTGTGTAACTACAGTTACTGAAAATGTTTTAAACATTTGTAAAATTAATTTCACTCTATATCAAAGTGTTCTAGTGAGACTCATCAGCAGCTAAGTCATGTTTACAGTCAGATGGGAGACTGAGGTCAAAGGTCACATCACATATCCAGACCCAGGAAGGTAAGAAATGTGCAAAACCAAAAGCAGATGCTGACCCATCCTTCAAGCTGATCGTTGTGTCCTCTGGAGGACAAACCGAAACCCAACAGAGTCACTGCTGAAGCAGACACAATACACCCCCCCCACCCCCCCAAAAAAGCTGCAAATCACACACCCACTGCTAATTGACTAAGGAATCCATGTTAAGAGGCCCACCAGCAGAGTGCTTACAATCAGCACATTTCTCAGTCTGAAACATCTAAGTCAGCTTCATGAAATCACAACTCATGCATCATTTTTTTTCCTGATAAATGAGAATATCCCACATAATCCCAGTTAAAAATTTCAGAGGAAGAGCTCTTCTCAATTTCCCCTTCTTCATCACAGATTTTTTTCCTGCTTTTGCTATTTTATTACAATTCTATTGAATTACACCCGTTACCATCAACAGTCTGGAATCCATAGAGGCAGGTTTATTAAACCAGTTCATGGAAATGTGTCTGACTCAGGTTTTTCTGCGCGGTTTTCATGTAACTAGCTTCAGATCAGCTTGTCTGGATGATGATTTACTGGTTTTGATGAAAATTATGCAGAATTGAACTTGTATACTTGAAATAAAGTAAAACATCCAGATGGCAGCAGATGTTTTTGTGTATTGTACACAACTGTCCAGCTTTATAATCTTCTTTTTCTTATGTTTGTCTTTTAATTTATTTTAAAAAGTATACATGTAAAAAGAAATGTTTCAGCCTATATATTATGAAAGTATA
>JBAMHX010000020.1:876007-889294 GCA_037177515.1 Pseudomugil tenellus
ACACACACACACACACACACACACACACACACACACACACACACACACACACACACACACACACACACAAACACACTTCATGACACCAAGCAGAAGTTTATAAAAATGGTTAAAACTGGTACATTTAATTTGGATTTCAGTGTTGTTTCGGGCTGTAATAATAGATATGTTGAGCTGTAAGTTCTTTAATCTGAATTAAAAACTAAATAATTTTTATTTTGAATGTTGGAACTTTGATGTTTTTTTTTTTTTATAGAAAACCTTGAAATTTTTACCGCACACACTGAATTATAAGAAACATTTTAAAAGAAAGCTTATGGAGTGTTTTTCTGCCTGTTTGATCCAATGAAACAAAAGAAATGGAAATTAATGAGATGAGTCACTAAATTCATGTGGAAAATTGTATTGTAAAGTCAGATTCCTGTTGATCAGTGTGAAGTCCTCTGAAGTGATGGAAACTTATCCGTGTGTGTGTGAAAAGAGGAAGTGCTGAGTGTATATAAAGGGATGCTGCAGTCCAATCATCATCTGATCGGATCACAGACCAGACAGACCAACTTCTCTCCATCAGACTGGTGAGTTGAATCCTTTTTATGAAGAAACAAACTAGTTTCTTCAGTAACCTAAAGATTTGTTCTACTTGGCTGAAATGAAACAATTTTATTCTGTCAGAGAAAAAATGGAAAAGAAATTAACCAATCCAGGTTCCTCTATAGCAAAATTTACTCCAAGCTTTTGTTACAACTTATTTGAGCCTTTTTTGTTTGGTTTTGTTGGTTTTTAGGTTTTTTACCAAGAAGGTTTAAATTGAGCAACTTTACCCAAAAACTACTGAATGTATTTTAGTGATTTATTTTCTAAGAATGGGTCTTGGTTTTAACTTGAATCCAGTTTTATGTTCAGTAACATTAAAAATAAAAACAAAAAGCTATTGCTTTTGCTGTATATTAAAATGTGGGGGAACTGAACTGCTGCTTTTATTTTAATTTGATTTAAAACCTAGATAAAAGTTTGATCACATAGTTTAGTAAATAAATATTGTTTTTATTTTGTAAATGTCAGAAGAACAGCTGGACGTCGCATATCTGCTCTGTAATTCTAGTCTGTTTAGAAATATATGACGTTGTTTGTTTTACTGTTGGAATAAAAAGAAAAAAAATTGAGAATTCTTAAAATTATTAATCAGATTCTGAAGCTATATTTTCATCATCAATGAATATATCAGTGTGTCCATATACAGAGAATGGGAATAATAATATCTGTGGAAATGAGCTGCTTGGTATAGATCAGCATACTCACAGTGTTTTCCTGTTCTTTCTTTTATTATTTATTTTTATTATTTTATTACGCTGCGGCTCCTCTCTCTCCCAAGACACCGGTAATTTTATTTATTTGTCCCTCTTTGTCGTGTCCACTGACTACAAGACGAATGTACCCCCGTGAGGTTCTGCTACCTCACTTTTTAAATCACTGGCTGTTTATTTTAATGTTTCTCGTGAATGTGTTTTTTTTTATGTCTTAATGTTTCTTCAATGTGTTGCACATTTCTTATTTATTTCTTTTGTGGTTTGCACATCTTTGTTTTTTTGTTTGCACTGAGGTTTGGAGAGGAACGCAATTTCATCTGTGCTATATGTCTTGTATGTATATGCACATGTGACAATAAAGAGAAATTGAATTGAATTGAATTACAAACATAAAGCAGAATCTTTAACAAATGGATGAAATAAAAGAAAGGTACTGGGAATTTTCTCTGGGATTTTGTATGAAACACTATGGACTCTTTTTTTATTTTTAATATTTTATATAAAATTTGTATTTATATTTTCATTTGTTTATCAAAACAAATGTATATCTTCAATAATGGCTAGATTTAATATATTTTAAAAAGTAAATAAATATTAAAAAATAGAAAAATGAAAACCATTAGAAAGGCAAACTAATCAACTGCTAAATCTAAGTTGTGATCCCTTTTTCACTTTAATACATACGGTAAACACGTATAGACGGAAACGATCTGAAGCAAAAATGCAAAAGTAGCATTTCATTATCACTTCGATTCCACATTTACATGACTGTTTTGGTTGGGAAATCTTTGTGCACACAGAGACACAAAAGTGCACAAACCTTCCAATTTCCCCCTGTAGTATGCATGCCCAGAGTGGAGGTGACAGTAAGTTATGTTTGCTTAAGTAAATGTTTTATTGAAAAGATCCTGATTTGGGACACAGCTAATGTCCTGTATGAGAAGATGACTGACAAAAGATGTCCGCCGAGTGAGCCCTTGGGCTAACAGCGCGGGCGAGGCATCTAGTTATTATGTACAAGTCTATGAGCGTGACAAATCAAAACAACATGGCGAAGCGCACCAGCCAGAAAAATGACTGTGTGTGATGTAGCTATGTAGTCAATTACTGACATGACTCCTGCACCGCATTTACTACTACTAACGTTACTTTAAGTTCAAATATGTGAGCATGCAGCTGTTTTTAGGTAGGCTGAATGTTATTAGTTAAATTTTATTTAAAGTTTATTCATTATTGGTTGAATTATTTGTGTGAGGAGGTAGATTATATGATGGGTTTCTCTTTCTCTCAATTTTCATTGTTTGAAGTGTATCTTGTATGAATTGTTTTCAGTAAAAAACAACATAAATAAAACAAAGGAACTAAAAATGTTAAATTAAAGGGGAATTATCTTTACAAGCACTTTTATATGTAATATTTTTGTCACAGGGTTAAGTTAACTTAACTTTAGGGGTTAACTTTATTTAATACTAAAACGTTTTTTCAGATATATGAAGTACAAGACACTAGGCTAGCCTACAGCTACAATGTAACAGTCCATTTCTAGTCATGTAAGAGTAAACTAAACTTTTAGCTAGTTTCTTTTAAGAATTTAGACTTAACAATTATTTTAAAACAGCACTGATTTTTTTTTCAGTTTTATTAGAAATTATAATGCTTTTTTGTGTTACTTTTCTTTGTTTAGTTAACATTGCTATAATTGTTGTGTCCATTGCGGTTTTCAATTAAAGCGCCTCTTGAACATAATAAATAAAACCACATAATTGACATGAATATGTACTTTTTTTCTAGAAATGACTTAGAATGAAATGATTTTGTTCTGACAAACAACGATGTTTGATCAAAATGAGCATCAGGAAATAACATAAATGAAGTCTGTTGAACAGTAGGACATTAGAGAAAGTCCTGCATCTATTTTCATTTTCTGCATTTTAGTTATTTATCTTTGTCCAGCTCATTGACTCATCACTGTTATATGCAAAGGAGATTCAAAACTGTTATATGTTAAAAAAGTTATTGTTAAAACAACTATATCAAATAATTCAGAACCTAGTGCAAGACATGAGTTTGTGGGGGGGAGGGGTTAAATCGCTTCATTACCATATTATATCAACTTAATGGAAAGCGATTTGATGTATGCTGATATTGCAAATTTCGTCGCCATCCAAATTTTTATTCAGTCTGATTTAGAATCCACTAATTAATATGAAATAATATTACAGGAAATCAAACACAGCCATTTCCATTATATCAAAAATTGCACAAAAGAAACCCCGAAAAAAAACAAAACAGAATTTAGCACATTCATTTCTGAGCTCAGGTATTTAAATACTTTAGACTAAAACAAAAAAACAACCTGTTCTAAGAAAGCAAGACTACCAAATACAGCCTTTTTTTTTTTAAAAAAAAAATGAAGTAAAATTTTAAAAACGGTAATGATGCTTGCATTCTGGATTGATGCTATTGGCTCATTCCCCACATGATCCTATGATCCATGATGCTTCCTGATGTAGATCCAGGGATCATTAACCCTCTAAAGCCCTAACACTGCTGTCATCCTACAGCAGGGGTGCCCAAGTTTGGTAGTCGAGATCTACCATCCTGCAACTTTTAGATGTATCCCTTTTCCAACACACCTGAATCAAATGGCTTAATTCTCTCTTCTGCATAACATCCAGCTCTGTGGATATAGTTGTCAAAGCTTAATTTGTACTGTTCTTGTTACATGATTCAATTATTGTTTGACAAAATGTTTGCTTTGTGCTGACAAAACAGTTATTTAGCATTATAGTAGCTGGAAGTTGTTAAAAAACTACACTGATTGTAAAATGTTTTAACTAGGCTACAACTATAGCGAAATGTAGCAGTTATGATGAAACAAAATAATATTTATTTGTGAAGCAATCATATGTTCACACTAGTTTGTTTTCCTGTAACATAATATTAAAAAAAAAGAGACGCTCATTTTTTCTGAGGATCTAAGGTCAATTTTCTATCAGCCTCTTGCAGAGCTGGGTGTGTATAATTCCTGGTTTTTTATATCACCATTATCTTAATCATTTCCTGAATTACATTTTATGTGTTTTGTTTCTTTATGTAGTCAACGTTTTGAGCTTCGACCACCATGCGAATCACAAAGGGGCGCTTTTATTCACCGGTATGCATCACCGTTGCATCACATTGCACTTTATTTGAAGCTGCAAAAGACAGACATGTTTATCTACTCGTTTTTTTGTGTTTCTGATGATTGTTAGGTGCCAAACCGCAACCTTTATGAAGATGATAAGGAGGACTTTAAGAAATTTGAACCGTTTCATGATGGATCTGGGACTGGACCCAGAGCTTTCCCACCTGGTGGTAAGATTTACAAGATGCATTTGCCTCCATCGGTCTGTTGAGATGATTTAAGCTGCATGCTTCCACACTCTGCTATAATTTCCCTCTTTTAGAGCAACTGCAGGTGATGAATGTCAACATGTGCAGGGAAGTAAATGTGAAAAGTCACAACACAGCTGAGTATGCGACCAACCTGCTGGTGGTGCGTCGTGGTCAGCAGTTTGTTATAGAAGTCACCTTCAACCGTCCAGTGGTGCCACAGGATGACTTCCAGGTGGAGTTCCTCATTGGTAGGTTAAAAGTCTGATCTCACCTCAAGTCATACGATCACTTCATTAATCACTTTCTCTGAGTCTTAGTTTATATTGTATATTAGCTTCACACAGTAAAATTATTAGAATTTAAAAAAATTCAAATTCAGGAAATTTTCAGAATCTTAAGAATGAAAACTTGACTGACAGGACTTCACTGTTGCCCAAGTGCATCTGTCTAATGAGTACAGTTTTTTCTCATGACCGGATCATTCATCTCTTTATCACAAAACAAAACAGACTTGCATTTCAGGATAGCCAGATGATTAAATTGGGCTGAAAAGTTAGTGTTCAGTAGACTGAGCTTCCGTACCACAGTGATTAATCAATCAAATTTTATTCTTATAGCCCTTTTTACATCAAAAGTAACACAAAATGCTTCACACACAGTTTATAAAGATTTTAAACTGCAGTCAGAGTCAGTTGAAGTGTTTTCCAAAACATCTGAGAAGACAATAGGTGCAAACAAAGAGAAAATACTTGTGTTTATCGGTACATGGCCAGTACTTACTATCACTGTGTTTTCTCTCCTACAGGCTCTGACCCTGCAGTCAACAAGGGCAGTCACGAAGTGGTGACCTTTGGTAATCGTGAAGGTGGTTCATGGGCAGGCCAGATTATGGGCTCGCAGGGCACAGTTGTGACACTGGGCATCACACCAAGCGTCACCGCCATTTTTGGGCTTTATCGTGTGTACGTTGGAGTCTCCACGGGTAACGGCATGGACCGGACTCAGAAGGACACCAACACTAACATGTACCTGTTGTTCAACCCTTGGAATCCAGGTACGGACTCTTTTTACATCACCATCTGTTAGTGGCCTTGCAAGAACTGCAAGTCTCCTGTCATTTTCTCAAATGGTTACAACATAAAACCAAATCACTGAAAAAACTAACAGTTTTAGATGATTCAAAGATCACAAGTGGCAATAGTTTAAGTAAAAGTAAAATAAAAAATATACTTCTGACTTTGCAATCAAACAAACAGGACTATAGTGTTGTATTTTAAAGGAACAGTGGATAGACAGCTTAATGTATAAAAGCCCTTATCTACAAAAGATTTAAAAAAAAAACATTACCAGGTACAACAAGCTTGCACAAAAACATGAGGCACCATTTTTACCTCTGCCGGCATTTATCTAGATGTCTGTTTGTCTGTCTGTGACTGTGTACAACATAAAAACCTATGGACGGATTCTCATGAAAATGTATATATCCAGAATGGGAAGATGAAGAAGTAATTCGATTTGGAGGTGATCCGGATCACCATCTGGATCCATGAAGGATTCTTTAAGATTACGAGATAGTCACTCATGTTATGGTAACTGATGCCACCTACGGGCTGTCTCTGTCTGCTGTTTTTCATTCTGACAAAGATCATGTGTGACTGAGTAATATTTTGGGATGCGAGTCACTATATGAGGGGGAACTGTGAGCTTGCCAGAGGTCTGTAACAATCTGTAATAGTTTTTTCTCGTTCCAGCAAGCCTTTGTAAGACCTGACCATAGACAATAACAGCCGAAGAGAGATATGCCAAGGAACTGAGTAAATGTTAGAAGCCGAGACACTAATGGACACAATAATTATTCTTATAACACTCTGATGTTATCATTAGGGGTAGAATAACAAATTAGTTCTTCTTTCTGAGGTCTTTATGGATCCCAAAGTCACCAATTAATATAAATAGCAGATCTGATCAGTTACAGTAAAATGCTTTTTGTTGGACTCTTTGCAGAAGATGATGCGTATTATCCTGATGATGCTGGACGCTATGAGTATGTCATGAACACAACGGGCACCATCTACCAAGGCTCAGTGGGATCCGTATCAGAGCGCCACTGGGTTTACGGCCAGGTATGTACAACGTTGCACTCACAAAGCAGAGAGCAGATCGATGTTAACGAATGTCACGTTGTCCCTCCTGCAGTTTGATGAGGGCATTTTGGATGCCTGCATTTACATCTTGGATATTTGTCAGATGGCAATTTACAACCGTAATGACGTAATCAAAATCGTACGGACAGCATCTGCAGCGGTAAGGACGCAAAATTGGGAAAAGGGGTCATCTGATATTCGATTGAAATGTCAAAAAGTTTTATCTTCTATACAAAATTTGCTTTAACTATATGTTATCTCTTTATATTTAGCATCCATTGGCTGATTTTTGAATAACATTTTCCCTCAGATAAATTCCCAAGATGATAATGGTGTGTTGGTTGGAAACTGGAGTGATGACTACTCCATGGGTGTTTCCCCAACATCCTGGACAGGCAGCAGCAGAATACTGCAACAGTTCCATGGTTCTGGAAATCCAGTCTGTTTTGCCCAGTGTTGGGTGTTTGCTGGAGTTCTCTGCACCTGTAAGTACATGTATGCTTACAATAAAACACCTTAAAACACTTTCAGTATGTTTTCAAAAAACCTTTGAGTAGATGGACTAAATCTAAAATGTAATCAAGATAATAATTTTAAAAAAAACTGTGAGGAATTGATGGAAATATGATGTCAGTGTAAAACATTATTACTAATGCACTGCCAATCCAAATAAAAGTCCAATAAAATTAATTTGAAACACCTTTTGCTTGAATTAGAACACACGTACTGTGGCATCGTTACAGTAAGCTTATAAATTGTCAGGACATTCATGTCTTTCCATGCAAAGGCTTGGTAGAGTTTTCCCCACCCATCTAATCCCAATAAATCCTGAGAATCCTGGGAAGATGGAACAACCTGCTCATTCAGTATATTCCGCTATCAGATGGCTTCATTCTTTGGGCATATAATTTTGGTTAAGCTAGACCTGAACATAGAACTGGCCAACTGCAGCAACTGCAACATAGCATTGACTTCCCCCATAGGCTTACACAGTAGACACTAGACATGATGGCTGCATCACTTCAGCAGGACACGTCTGACCTCATCAGACCACAAGAGCTTCAGAGTCCAGTCGTTCTGCTCTCTAATAAAGTTAAGCCTTTATTTCTAAAGTAGTCTAACTGATAAGTGGTTTTCTTAAGGCTTCACAGCTGTTCAGTTCCAAATGGTTGAGTTTACTTTAAATTGTTCATGTGAAAATGCTGTTATTTTCATTATTGTATGTGGATCTGAGTTCTCTTAATGTTCATGATTTAATTTCACCAAATATGATTTCACCTTCATTCAAGATGTTTTCTGATCACATTCTTTTCTGGTTGACGATGGTTTCCCACAGTCCTTCCAGTATTTAATACTGCATTGCTCAGTTTTAACATTTTTTTGTAGTTTCTGCATGCCCTATGTTTTCTTTCCATGATGTCAACCATTTATTCCTTCTAAAACAGATTAACAGCTATTCTGCCACCACGGGATTCATCTTCTGGCATATTAGTTCAAGAAATGATACGTTTCTCGCTGCTTTAGTTAGCACAAAAGAAATACTTGTTGACAACTGACAGATATAATAACCTTGTGCGAATTGTCCAGTGGAATGAGTTCATGTTTTTTTAGTTAAATCCAGATGGAACTGTTTTGATTTGGACAGTGTATGATTTCAACGCCTTCTATGTTTACAGTTCTACGATGTCTTGGCATACCAACAAGGGTCATCACCAACTTCAATTCAGCCCACGACAACACAGCCAACCTGAAGACTGAACTCATCTTCCTGCCAGATGGTGCACCAGACAGACGCAATACCAGGGATTCAATCTGGTCAGTTTGAAAGCACATTTAATCTACTGTATGTATAATAAATACAAGAGTGTAAAGAAAAACTAAATATTGACTGGATTTCTTTATATAGGAACTACCATTGCTGGTGTGAAAGCTACATAAAGCGTTCTGATCTCCCCCCAAAGTACAGTGGGTGGCAGGTAGTGGATGCCACGCCACAGGAGACCAGCGATGGTAGGATAGATTAATAAATGGAAATGTTTACACTAAGATGGATGAAATTTCTTTTAACATGATTCTGTTTGCTTTCAAGGATATTATCGTTGTGGGCCGGCTTCCGTCTCTGCAGTCAAGGATGGTGAAGTGTGTTACCCGTTCGACTCCGGATTCGTCTTTGCAGAGGTGCTGTTGCTGAGAAACGTGATCAATAATTCTATAATCACAGCATTATTATTCATTGTGTTATTCAACCAAAAAAAAAAAGCCTCTTCCTAACAGAACTTTCAAACAAAGTATTTTTTATTTATTTATTTTTTTTTACTGTGGCTTAAAGCATTTGGCTTCAAATGGATTGTGTCCTTGTGACTCTGTTTCCAGGTGAACAGTGACATCATCTATTTGAAGAGTGACAGATACGGCAAACTGACTCCATTCAAGGTGGACAAAGTTTCTGTTGGAGAGTTGATTTACACCAAAGCCATTGGTTCCTGGACTCCTGAAAATATCACATTCACATACAAGTACCCTCAAGGTAAAATTTGTAACCACTGTTACTTTCATGTGACCAAATGTAACAATACAAGTACCTTACAGTTGTTTTAAATAATCACCCAAGTAAGTCTAGTGTGTTGATGTGTCTGCAGGTAGTCCAGAGGATACAAGGGCTATGGAATTGGCAGAGGGATATGGTATTCAGAGAGACCACTCTGAGATGCCCGAATCCCAGCTGTCTGTCAAGATCATGACTGAACCGGTAATGTAGCCATACTCTGATTTGTTAATACCCACTGCGCCCACTGCTCAAGTAGGTCTAGCCCACAAATACTGCCAATAGAGAGTAAAAGGTTGAGGAAGAAGAGCAATTAGTGTTTTTTTCAAGAGTCAAATTATTTATAAACACAGAAGAAAGAAGGACCAACTCACATCCACTTCTCTTTCGATCCCAAACCTCAGTGCTCTCTTGGAGGCATTGTGAAGGTGATGGTGACTTTCACCAACCGGAGTGGAATGGACAAATCTGTGCAAGCTCACATGGAAGCATCTGTCGTTTTCTACACTGGAGTGGCATCAAACAACTTCAAAGCTGAGAAATTTAATGTTCATGTGCCAGCCCGACAGAGTGGGTAAAATTAGCCTGACTGCACTGTATGCATGAGGAGGTGACAGTAAAGTGTTTACAAATCTTTCTGTGTGTGTTGCAGACAGCAGTGTGATGTTTGAGGTCCCACCTCAGGAGTACATGCCACACCTGGGCTCTAAATACAGTCTGCAGTTTGTGGTGAATGGACAGACTGATGATGAGCAAGTGTCTGATTTGACGGTGATCCACCTGAACCTTCCAACTATCACAATAACGGTAAAACACATACTCAAACATTTAAAGGATTATTTCAAGATCATCTTAAATGAAATCTGCATGTTTCATTATAATATGAGTGCAGTTAATGTTCAAAAGTCTAGTATTACATTAAACATAAGCTTGTCATAGTTAAAGGCTTGTAGGTGATGCTGTAACACACCAACCGGAATGCATCAAAAACAAAGAAAAAGACATGGAACATGCACAAACCAAGGAGCAACCAATGTTAGACAAAAATGAATGTAGAAGTGTCTAAAGTTGCAGTTCTCTCCTCATCTACCAGGGGCTTCAAAATTGAGCAAATGCCTACAGTAGGGGTGCCCCAATTGAGTCCTCAAACTTTAAGCTGCAACTGTCATCCAACACAGCAGAATCCAATGGCTCGTTACCAGGCTTCTGTAGAGCTGGATGACATGCAGAAAAGAGAATTCAGACATTTCATTCAGCTGTGTTGCAGTAAAGATGCATGTAAAAGTTGCAGGATGATGTAACTCAACGACCGCACATACAGTAAGCACCTCTGCCCTACAGAATCACATGTTACTAAGACTAACTTCACAGCAGAAATAAACATGTTTACAGCCTGCAACAAAAAATATTTTACGTTTAATAGGTCAAGTTGAACTTTCTGGCAACTGTAAGGGGTATTTTTTTTCTTTTTTTACAAGTAATCCATTTAGATGTTATTTTAATATGAAATTTGGCATTAAATGTGTTCTTTTGATTGACAAGTATCCAACATAGCACACTTTAGCTGGCTAACAGTGAGCTTTAGCTTTATCCTGCCTATCTCTGTTACTTGGATGGCTCATATCAGATCCGAGTTAGCTTGGCTAGCTCTTAGCAACAGGATTTTTGTTTTCTCTTTCTTTTTCTCTCTTTCTCTGAAAACATTCTCCTGGGTTCTTTGCTAAATCAGCCATAATATGTGTACAAAATTGCCAGTCATTTCATATTGAGTTACTATCAGGTGACACAGCTTCTCACAATCGGAACTTTGCAGGGTATCAACAGGTCTAAGAATGTACATAATGACTATGAGTATGCCATCAAAACAAGTCAGAAGCACAGAATTATAAAGTTGGAAAGTTACACAATGCTAATCAGAGGGCGAGCTTGAGCCATAGCATCATCAGATGAGGAAATATGTATATGGGCTGTAGTCCACAAGGGGGAAGGGTGGCATTTTCAGATTTATTTGCTTTGGGTGCTTTTCTTCTATGGGAAGAAACATTCAAACAATAAAAAGAAATGTTTAAAATTACACTTAAAATACACCTAAATAAAATCTCCATCAGGATCTCACATAAAAGGACAAATGGTTTAATGTTTGTTTTTATGTTTCAAAGCTATATATGTGTGATAAATACAAAAGCAATCAAATGAACTAGCAAGAGTCTTTGTGCTAGTTTGCACCGAAAAAGCTAGACAGCTTAGCCTTAAACGGTAGAATTACAAAGATTTAAAATGAGGTAAGACTGAAAACTTATAAGGTGTTTGAAATGATAAGTCATGTTCGGTGAATAAACAGTTGTTCCAAAATATACTTTTGGCCATTTGTAGGCTACATCACAAGAAAAGAAAGTATAAAAGCAGAGGTTTAAATTTGTGAGCAAAAGTTCATAATCAACTGATTGTGCTGATCTTTTTGCAGATAACCGGCTACCAACAAGTGAACCGGGAGACATTTGCCACCATTTCCTTCAAGAATCCCTTCAACTTCCCCCTGCAAAATGCCAAGCTGTGCATTGAAGCATCTGGATTGGTGAACTATAGGGTGTACCCCTACAGGTAAACTTTAGGGATCAATGCAAAAATATCAACACAGCAAATTGAAACATTTTATGTTTTAGAAAACAATTTTCATTTTAGAAAATTTATATTTTGGTAAGTCGTGGTAAATATGTATTTTATATGGGACTGATACATGTTTAGTAGGAACTACTTTTTGTTCCACCTGTTATAGTTATATGTGAAAGACACATGGGTTTAGCAATGTGTTGATTACTCGCTATGTATACATACAGTCCATTGCAATCGCATGTAGAGCTGAACAGTATCGATGCTGTATGATGTACGGAAGACATAGAGGTTTTGTAGCAACACCAAAAACCTCATTCCAGGGCTGGGAATTAATCACAACACAGAGTATATCAAATCAATGACAGAGGAGAGGAGTTCAGCTTGGAGTGATACATGTCCCTAACATCAGCTCATATAAACTTAGCAGACCTGGATTTAGCTAGTAAGGATGCTTGCAAAGGCATGGTGTCATTCAGTAAAACAATCATTGTTGACTTTTAGCGGAAAATATTTAATACATAGGATAGATAGATAACGTCCAATCATTCTCATTTGTTTACAATGGAAAACTGAATACATTGAATGTATGTATTAACAAACCATTATTATGGTACTTATATATTTAAGTATTTTAATGGTAATTTCAGTTGCTGTTATAAAGTATTCCGTAAAAACTGTGAATATACACTTATTTCCGCTTCATAGCCTGCTTTAAAAGTGACTTTCCAAACACTATAACCTTTTTAAAACGTATCGGATCAATGCCAATGATCAATGGGAATGGCTTGATTTTGACTTAGGAAGAAAATCAGTGATGTCACACATATATACTACATGTATCAGCTGAGTGGTTTCCTTGATGTGCTGGATTTTTAACAACACTCTCCTTTACAGTACCATTGCTCCGTATGCTGAGATTGTCCAGAAGGTGAGGTTCATACCACGGACATCTGGCGTCAAAACCATAGTGGCATTGCTGGACTGTGACAACATAACTGATGTAAGAAAACAGCTCTGCTCATTAGATCACATTTATTTTGATTTTTTTTACTTGGTTCACATTTCCTTTTCCTTCTTAATATTCAATATACTGCAGCACCTATGTTTTCTGCCTGTATGGAAGCCGACAAGTCGACATATTATTCTTTTTTATTATCTTGAGAAAACAAGTTAATCATGTCTTTATCTTGGGAAAAACAGGACTTGAAGCCGACAAGTCGACTTATTATTCTTTTTTATTATCTTGAGAAAACAAGTTAATCATGTCTTTATCTTGGGAAAAACAGGACTTGAAGCCGAC
>JBAMHX010000020.1:896129-925941 GCA_037177515.1 Pseudomugil tenellus
TACCTGCACGTGAAGCCCTCTGAGACAACTTGTTGTGATACTGGGCTATATAAATAAAATTGAATTGAATTGAATTGTGTGAGATAGTTATGGTGCAGTGACATCCAATGATGTCACATGATGAATTGGACTGCAATGATGGTTGCCCCTATCAACGGGTCCATCGACCACAGGCTAGCTTGGCGTGCTAGTCTGCATCACCGGGTTTTGAGAGACGTCCACACTGCTCGCAATTAGCCAGGAATGTTACAGCACAACACGAAGCACAAACAGCGTGAGTATCTGTCCCCGAGATTTTGTTACCACATGTGCATAACTTTGTCGGTAGTTTTTCTTTTTCCGTTGTGAGGAAAAAATCCGAGCTTCGTTTCAATTAGCTCCAGTAAAGGATGAAGCGGTTTGCAGCTAGTATGATGACTAGCTACAGCAGCTACAGTTTGGTGACAGCCTAGCTGGGTTCTCAGATAGCTGTGCAATGACAGCTAGCGTTCGGTGACTGAGTGGTTAGCTCGCTCTGGGAACAGTAATGCTATCCTGCTAGCTAGACATGCCGTCTGAGAGATTGCTTCTGGGAGCGAGAAGAGGTGTTAAACTAAAGGAGGTCAGGCTCTTATAGTCAGAGGAAGCTCCGGGAGCAGACGTGACTGCTGTCTGCCAGTCAAGACTGGCATAATGTAAAATGGCTTCTGGGGACAGCAAAACGAATGTTAAAAGAGAACAACACTGTCCAATGTCGATACCAACAAATTTATTGGTTGTGCACATGTAAGTGTGAGCATATGTGTGTAGTATGAGTAGGTGTCGCCTGAGGGAGTGAATGTCTCCCGACATGACTTTTTGTCCCTGCCTGCCCCTGGCAGAGATATACCATATGGATAGAAAATTGGAGGTAGCAGGTCTGATGGAGGGATGAATCTTTTCCATAGTCTGGACCTCAACAGCACTAAAGCAGTGAGGGATCATGTGGCTGGAGAACAGAACTTAAAGTGGAAACATCCAATAAACAGCTTAAAACAGTCCTTCAAAAAGCCTGAAAAACTATTCCTAAAAATTTCTAAAAGAAATATAAATAGATCTTATAGAAATATCTATCTATGTTCCCTTGTGTTAAAAAATCGGAACGTCCATTTCAAACATTGTCATACATCACAGTCCTTCTTCAATGCACTCTCTGTACTTTTTATGTTGCCATGTCAGTTCATCCAATAGTGGACAGTTCAGAGTTCACTTCTGTGTTTTGACAACTATCAAGTTGTTTTGCAAGAAGTAAAGCAATAAAACAACAAAGTTTTTAGCTGTTCATAACTTCTTCTGCATCTTCTTTGAGTTCTTTTATTTGGTGGTCTCTGCATCATCCGCTTCCTGTTTCTGTTTGTCCTCCTCTTTGGTTTATTCCTTTTGATGGATGTGTGTCAGCTAAACACTGTCCCCATTATATCTAGTGCTTTTGCTCCATTTTCTGCTCCAAGCGATGAGCATCGAGAAAAAAGGGGCCTTAAAAGAATTCAGATTTTGGTAAAGATAAAATGAGTTATCCCAAACTTTCATTGGTAAAATCAGCCAAACTATATTTTACTATTTACTCACCTTTTTTGTTTACACACGATATGTTACATTATGTATCTATTCAGGTTGTTTCTGATAATGTCTTTAAAAAAGGTGAATGAAGACTTAATTAAATTCAGAACAAACTTTTATTTCACGTTTATTCTGTTGAATAAATAACTATCTTTTTAAAACTAAATATTAGATTTTTGTATCCAAAAAGTCTTTAGAATAAACAACAAAACTTTGTGTCACTGTATAGAAAGTGTCTGAAGTCTGGATAAGCAACAGGAAACACCACCAGCCTGAAAGCTTATAGGCAGGAAATTAAATAGATAACACAATAGAATTTTTAAATTCTGTTTCTTTTTGTATGTATTTAAATGTGAATTCAGCTTATTCTGTGTACAAAGGTAAATCACGAATGTAAATGTATTGAGAAGACCAAATGGAAATTTACCTGTGTGATCCTGCAGAGAGCAGCAAAACTCCAAAGAAACTCCATCTGCTGTTTATCTCTGGTAAGGAATCTCAGAGCTCATTATTTTCCTTCATGCTTAACTTTCTTCTGCTCATGATTAATGACATATTACTGATGAAAACATGGTTCGCAATATTTGCTTAGCCCTGTCATACATGTGAATGTTGCCTGAGTGTGTCTTATTGCTGAACAGCTGGGTATTTATTTTGCTTTTAGGTCACTTTTGCACCAACGTCGTTAAACCAGCCTGAAAACAGTTCAGCACTTTAAAATAGAAACAATTAGTGGTGGCTTGATGTTAAACTCTTGCTCTTTCTCTTTTTCCTCCTGCCATTTTCTCTTTCCCTTTATGTTCTTTGCGTTTTTTTCTACAGAGGAAATAGGCCGTTTGCACTCCTTCAGAAGACACTTGTTCACTGTGTTGATGATTTTGTATATCTTTAATTTGGCTTCTCGTATAAATGGCACATTAAAAATAAACTTAAGTGTAACTGTTTACAAACCGATAAAAAGCATACATTTTATTAATATTTCTATTACTAAAGTATTTTTATTTAGTTAGATTCAGAATTGAGAAAGGTTAGGAACACATCAGCCAACAAGTCAATGTTTTAATTTGTCAGTTAATGTATGTTAAACTTTTATTGATATTTAAATTATATTTAAATGTCATGTCAACATTTGGCATTTTTTTTTGGTGCCCTAATTCAGTGCCCGTTTTGCATCCTGTCTCTTACTCTGAGCTCTCTACAGTATGTAAAAGTCAATTTAATGTTGACTGTTGGTCATTCACTTTTTTTTTTTTTACTCTTGTTTTGTGATAATCCCCTCCTGTATTGGACAAGTCAGTCATGGCCCATATTTAAAACAGCCTATGTCTTGATATCCAACTGCTGGTGTGACATCTCATAATGATTTTCTTTTTCTGTAACATGATGTTCCAAATTGAAAAAAAAAAACAAAAAACTTGAAGCGCAATTTCTCAGCCTTGGGGTGCTGCAGGGCAGTAATTGCTCCAGGAATGTTCATAATAAATGTCAGTGAAAATAAGTAAAAAAGACTTTAAGTCAGTTGTTTATCGCCCTATTAACATACAGTGTTGTGGTGATGGTGACAGAGATGGTGTATGCCCGTTGTGTGTCTCAAGGTGACTATGAGCAAATGTGTTTTAAAAGTAAGGATTTATACTTATGTGTGTCAAAGCTTGGTTTTTAATGTGCCAAAATTATTTTGACATAAAGTGTTGTGTGTTACTTTTTGCTTAAAAATGGTTTTTTTCAATAAAATTAGAAAATTGAAAAGAAAAGACTTCCAGATAAAAGAGTCTGTTCTAGATTCTTATTAGTAATCGTTGTATATGAATAGGATGAAAATAGTATATGCAATAACAGGTGATTATTATCCTAAAAAGCAAGATCAGTATGATCAATTGAAGAGATTAACAGTATCCCCCATGTCCCGATAATAGTTTACATCATTGTTTTACTCACTTTAAGGACAACAATTAACCAATGCATGATAATTATGGAGAAAATGTGGAAAGCTGTTGAGCGTGTGCTTCTTTTAATATTTTGGGGATGTTTTCTGATTTTGGAAATAATACAGAAAATCAAACAAAAGCACAGCTTTCTTATTTTACTACATTTGTGGTTATTTTTAAGAGAGAAGACAAAACCATTTGAATTCCCTCTAGAGTATACGGTTAGGCAATACACTCATCTGCACCCTTACACCATCATGGGACTTCATCAACACCTTGCTGCCGTGGCAACGGTGAAGACACACTGTGTGACTGACTCCCATGAGGAGCCCAGACACTTATTATAGTTGGAAAGGACAAAAGATGAGAGTGTTGGAAGAGGACGAAGAGAGAAAGGAGAGGAGCAAGTTGTTGTAACACTGTCTGCTACTTCCAGACTGTTTCATGACTGAGCTTTCAAAGAAACAGTGACATCACACACTCTCTCAGGCTGAGTCAGCAGCTTTCCTACACACACTGTACTGTGTATCCACGACTATATAATAGTATTTTCAATTTTTATCCTAACCAGCAAAAAGAAGTGCACTCAGAATAAGCAAAGATTAATTAGAGAAAAGACAAACATGAATTTTATTTATTTATATTTTTTGGTGTGTTTATGATGTTTAATTACAGATTATGCTTATCTGCTATTTAATTACTGAACACTGAATAAGGTGTGAAAACTTAGAGGAAGGAAAATGTCTATTCTTCACCTGCCAAGTACTAACGTACTAAATTACATCTTTGGGTGTTCCACATGCACCCTTATCATGGCTGGATTGGCCATCGGGCACAGCAAGTATTTGCCAACTTTATTTATAAAGCATTTTCTCAAAACAAATGCTGACCAAAGTCCTGACACATAAAATGAATAAAAAAAAATTTGTAAAAAGCATTAAACATTAAGCAATAAAACAATAAAATATTATATAAAAAACAATATAAACAATAAAACCAATAAACAATGCAGAACAGTACTAGCAATAAAAGCGAACTCATACTGAGTGAAACGCCAGTGAATAAAGGTTTTAAGGAGAGATTTTAAACTGGACAGTGAGGAAGCCTGTATGACCTGCAGTGGAAGATGGTTCCACAACTTTGGTAACAGAAAAGGGCCTATCACCTCTGAGCTTCCTCTGCATCCTCGGGACCTCCAGGAACAGCTGATCTGCTGACCGGAGGGCCCGGGATGGGGAGTGTATGTGTAGAAGCTCAGAGAGGTAGGGCGGAGCAAGGTTATTTAAGGGCTTAAAAACAAATAAAAGAATTTTAAAATCAATCCTAAAAAGAACAGGCAGCCAGTGCAGCGTGGCTGAAACAGGATAAATGTGATCTCTCCTCTGTGAACACGAAGGCCAATGGTGATTTTTGGGTTTTTTGTTTTGCATTTTTTTGTTTTTCTTAAATGGTTCTAATTATAAAGACATTAGCTATGATGGGTATTGTTACACAAACTGATTATAGTAATTATTCATCCTGGGCTGGACCAATTAAAGCCAAGGCCCGATGGCCCCTCTCTCCGTGGCCACCGTTGTCATGTCAATCATACAGAGAGATAGGTAATCAACATGGAGAACAAAAAACAGACATAAAGAGACAATGAAATAACACAAGTGTTTACTGGTGGCAATGCCAGAGTTTAACCAGCATCACCTTCAGCAGTCGCAGGTGATGGAGGTGGCCAGCAGGTGGATGAGTGTAATGGGAGGCAGGATGAGAGACCCCATGCAGCCCATGGCGCCGGTGGTCGGGAAACTGAGGTGCAGCCAGCATAGAGTAGTGCACACCTTTGCAGGTGGGGGGCAGAACACAACACATGGGTAGTAAATGAACCACATCTACTCCTAACACCAAGTTTTATCATTCCCTTTAACTATAATCTTCCCCATTCATTAAGTATTTAATTTACTTTAAACCAATAAGTTCTCTATTGATCATCTGTCAGTGGTTATTCATTTATAATTATGTTGGAGTTTCAAACTTTTCCCCCTGAATATAAAGGGCTTCGGATGAACTTCTAGCATTATTTGCATTGGTGAGCCAAATTTTAATTTGGGTGTGCCAGCAAAAAAAGTTTAGTCACACCCCTATTTTTCAGCAATTTTTTAAAGCAGCTTATTTAAATACTTTTTTGAGGATGAACTTTTGATCCACATAGGTATTAATAGTTAATCAAATTATTGTGAATAACAATGAGAATTTAAAAATATTTGTCCTTATTTGTCTTTATTTTTCCCTATTTGAAGCTGTCAAGTAAAAAAAAACTAAAATACTGAAAACCCAGCTCCTCTTATGGTGGCAGCTCAACTAAGGAGGAATCTCAGAAATATGTAGTTCAACATTCAAGGAAATAACCAAAGTTCTTCATCCAGACCTTAGAATTATATGGCACACTGGTGTGACCAAGAAAAAAGTTTTAGTATGCATCAACAAGGCAGTGTATAAGCACTTTAATACGAAAGTTTGTTTTATTCATAGCCATAGTCCTATAAAATGAAAGTATCTTAAACATGAACTGTAAGGAAGAAAACAGAATTATTACTTTGTTAATAAAACAAATGATTAATCAATAAAGTTTTGCAGAACTTAAGAAAGAGGACATTCTCATGTGAAGTCTCTGATTGGATCTTTTCAGTTACTGAACAGTCTAAAGAACAGATTGAGTTGTAATTAATACATTTACAATCATAATCCAACTTCTGTTGCTAAAACCCTTTAGTGGATGTAGAAGGAATGTAGAAGACTAAATTAGATCTGTGGAAAAGAAAGAGTTTATCTATCAGTGTGGTTTCAGGTGTGTGGAGTCTCCTTCTTGGGATGTCAAGGCAATAAAGAGAAGCATAGCTTTGACTGCCTCATTCATGGCATATGTGTGTGTTTGATCCTGTTGAAACAAAAGGGGGTATGCTGGAAGTAATTGACTACGTGCACAATATGGCGTCTGGTTAAGTTCTGACGCCAAGTGTGTGGCTGAGTACTTCCGGTTTACTCATTCTTTCATTGATTTGTTCGCACATTTAACTTTGTCTGTTATGTTAAAAGTCCAAGAAAGGCGACACATTTTTCAAAGGGTTAGAACGTCAGACTTTTATTGTTGTGTGCCTTTTTGTACACATTCTTCGTGTTTCAACAAGATGATAAGTTTTCATTCATTCCCTGTTAATCCGATCATCCGAGCTGAGTGGCTGTAAAACCCTAAAACTCTGACGTGGTGATTATGAACGTTTCCAGGAAAAAATAAAGGAGAGACGAGCAGTGTGGGAGAAAATTGCTGGGAGTGAATGTGTAAGTTTTTATATTTTATTTATGGAAAACAGCAGCACGTTCAATGCACGCTCATCAAGATTAGCAATTGGCAAACATTTAAGATAGAATATAAATCAAACATTAAAACGTGTGCACGTTTTGTTTTATTGGTGATGTATGGCTTGATGATAACATGAATATATTTTTGAGAATATATTTTGTGGACAAAGTTAAATGCGCGAACAAATCAATGAAAGAATGAGAATGAAATGAAAAAAGAATGAAAAAAACAATAATAAGAAAAGAAGAAACAATCAAATTGTCTTGTTCTTGATGCTGATGGATGCTGGAAGGAATTATCTTCTGTACCTCTCAGTCCTACATCGAACCTGAACAAGTCTCTCACTAAACACACTCCGTTGTTTGATCACTGTGTTATGGAGAGAGTATGAAGAATCCTCCATCATCTTCATCAGCTTGTGCAGCATTCTTTTTTGTACGATCAGCTCTAGCGGCTCTAGAGTTACTCCAATCACAGAACCAGCTTCAGATGCACCTGCAAAGTTGATTGCATTTTAAACAACAGAATTGTAGAAGATGCGCAACATTTTGGAGCCCTTTATTTCGTTAAAAGATCTCAGCTTACTTAAGAAGTAGAGTCTGCTCTGACCTTTCTTTTAGATGTTCTCTGTGTTTCTTTTCCACTCAAGTCTGTTGTCCATCTGAACTTCCAGGTACTTGTATTCCTTCACCACCTCCACCTCCTCTCCCAGAATGGAAACAGTCCTATGTGTGTTCCAAGAGGAACAAGAACAGTCCTATGTGTGTTCTTGTTCCTCTTGGGATCCATTTCACAAAGGGAGTTTAACAAACCCTGAGTTTGAGAGATAACTCTAAATTGACAAACTCTGCGATGATCAGAGTTTTTCGTTTCACAACAGATGTTCTGTGTTGGTTTTATTAACACAGTTAGTTCACCCCAAATTAACCATGAACGATATGACTTAAAAAAGCAATCAGATGGATCCCAGAAACAACGAGTCACCATGACAACCGCTTGAAAAAAATAAAGGTCTCTTTTTTTTCCTCGCTGGAATTAGAAGTTCTAATGCAGACGTACGGTGATTATACGACGGAGCATTAGGTTCACACTGAAAATAAAACATTTGTAAAGGATAATTTATTTTTCTCCCTTCCTCACTATGAGAATAAATTTGAAATGTCAAGAATAACGTCGAAATACAGTCTGTTCAAAGTACGAATACTTATTTATTATAATTCTGTGTTTATGTGCTAAAAGGGAAAGAATTTCCTTGTTGCTGAAGCCTCTAAAGTACAAGGTTACTAACTCATCCACACATTGTGTTTTATAGAGTAAAGCTGGTTCACATTAATCTGAAAGACTCCAAGTTAATGTAAACTTTTTTTTCTTTTACTTTATTCTCAAAACTGTACTTTGACTTTATTCTCGTGATTTCGACCTTAATTTTGAAACTATATTTCGACTTTATTCTTGACATTTCCGGTTTATTCTCAAAGGGAGGAAGGGAGAAAATAATTAATCCTCCACTTTTTTTTGTCACTGTGGCCCTTATACTCCGTCGTAGCGATTATGAAGGTTTTCAGGAAAAAGTAAAGGAGAGACAGGCAGCATGGAAGAAAATTGCAGAGTGAATGTGTAAGTCTTTATATTTTATTCATGCAAAACAGCAGCACGTCCAATGCAAGCTCATCAAGATTATCAATTGGCTTGGCAACAACTTAAGATAAAGTATTGAAATGTAATTCAAACATTAATATGTGTCGCTGTTGTGTTTTATTTGTGATGTACGGCTTGATGCGAAAATGAATATATTTCAGAGAGTGCAGTGAAAACAGGTAACGTTCCAATAGATACGTTTCGGGAAATGAAAAAAATAGTAATCGGTGCCTCCTGCGAAGAAGCACAGCCTCTTCATCAATAAACGGACATAAAGCGCACGTACTTCTGAAAGGGGAGGAGACTGAGATAAATTCAGGGTTTCCAGGTTAGGTTCAGAGACACTGTTGTCGCAGCAAATGACTCAGAGTTAAGGGTAAAAGTACAGTTCCTTGTGGTGTTCCAGTGCTGCTGATCACCCTTTCAGACACACAAACTGCGGTCTGTTTGTGAGGTAGTCATAGAGCCAGGTGGTTGTGGAGGTATCCACCTGTTATGAGCAGGCAGAATTGTATTAAAGGTACTTGAGATTCAAAGAACATGACCCTCAAAGTGCTGCCTGACTGGTCCAGATGAGAGGGAGCTCTCTGAAGCAGGTAGATGATGTCGTCTTCAACCCCAAGCCAATTATGGTATGCAAACTGTAATGCATGTTAAAAGGTGTTGACTTGCTTGTTGAGGTGAGCCAATAAGAGTCTCTCCAGGACTTTCATGATGTGAGATGTCAGAGCAACTGGTCTGAAATCATTGGGTTCAGCTGGATGTGGTTTTTAAGGCACCGGAACAAGGCAGGATGTTTTCCACAGCAGAGATTCTTTACTGATTCAGACTGGTGTTGAACAGGTGATGGAGAATCAGAAATAGCTGTCTTGAGAACTCTGGGACTGACACCACCTGGACCTGCAGCCTTGTTCTGGTTCAGTTTCACCAGTTGGTTCATGAATTGATTACAAGACACAGACAGAGTGGAGGGGGAGGTAGAGGAGGTATCAGGAAGTCCGAATGTGGAGGAAGAGGCTGTGTTCAGGTCCTTGACTGAGCTGCAGGGTGACAGAGTGTAGGTGTGACATGAAAGCTGTAGGCTCATGGAAGTTGTGTGGCCAGTTAAGTTTGAGGAGATGAGCTGAACCTATTGAAGAACATATTCCGTAGGGCTGTAAGAAAATGCAATGATGTGGGGTGGTGAGTGGGGTGGAACCAAATGCATGAATAGCCAGGAAGCAGAAGGAGTGAAGATGATACTTAACTTTATTCCTTGATTGACAAGGACCAAGGGTCCAGCAAAAATAATAGAAACCAATGGACTTAAATACAACTGAACTAAACAAGACACAGGTGAATACAATGACCAATCAAACACAGGTGAACTAATGAGTAGAAAGTAAAGCTGAAACAGAAACACTGGGTAAAAAGAGGAAACCTACAAAGTAAACAGGAAACCATGACACAATATCCAAAATCATGGCAGAACCTCCCCTCAAAGTACGGACACCTGACGGCCCAAAAACAAAAGGAGTCCAAAACAGGGTGGGAGGAGGGGGCCCGGAGGCAAACCAGGCTCGGAGGCTGAAGGGAAACTCATCAGGTTCAGGGCAGGATGTCAGTGTCCAGAGGAGTAGCCACGCTTTAGACCCAGTCTGATGCGGGAAACAGAAGAGGAACGCCGTCCTCCGACACAGGAACTTGAAGAGGCCTTGTTTATAGCATCAAAATATATCACAATATATTGTATCGCTACCCCTCTATTGCAATACACAAATTATTACCAGATTCTTGCTGATACACACCCCTAATATTCAGTTTATTAGCTTTATTCAGACCTCCATCAGTTTGATTCTACTTAATCCTAAAGCCAGTAATCTTCATTCCTGACCACACATTCCTCACGTTGTTCTGCTGAAGCTGATTTTCTAACTTCATAAAGTGAAATAAAAAGGGTTTAACTTGGGATTTTGTGCCTATTCTTTCAGTATCTAAGAAACTATCAAGAAAACAACTGAATGCATCAACTAATTTTTCTAAAAAATAAAAAAGTAAGCTTAGCTGGTGAAAACTGGCGCAAAATTCTGAATCTGCACTCTTCAGAGCTGTAGATTCTTTACTAAAAATCTGCATATAGGTCCTTTGTTCATTTTAAAATGCCACCATGAAATCTAAACTAAACCTAAACCTAAGCTTTCCCATTGGGTAGCAGGAAGTAAATATAACTCGTGTAAGAATATAGGAACGCTAACACACAAGTGTCATTTTCCAGGATTATCTTTAGCAAGTCACAAAGCTCCCTTAAGGTGGAGTATGATGGTGGATTTTCCATCTTTGTACAGTCATTTTAATCTGAAGGCATGTACTTGAGACCCAGCTCTGATGGATGTTTTTCACTTCTGGAATATGTTCAATCAATAGAATCTAATTGTCTGGCATCAAATGCATCCAAGTTTATTAATGGTTAGAAAATGTTTCCACTATCACCTGAATGGAAGCTGGTTTGCTGCTTTCTCTGGGGACATCCCAACACAACATCACATGAAAGTGATGCTTTCTTACTCTGGGGTAGGGTTCAGAGTTGCATCACTAACTAAAAGATTGATAAAGATGTGCTTAGATGTATCCGTGACAACCAGTAAAATGGTGTTTGTATAAGTAATAATAATTTTGTCTGATCTGATATGAAAGTGCTTATTTACAGCACATTTCCCTTGGAAAGAGTGTTACTTAACAGGATGTAGTTAGAAAATTTATTAGAGCATCAGATTTAATTGCAGATCACATCGCCTACTTTCAACTGATTCATTCATTTAATTTATTAGTGACGTGTTTTGGTGAGACATCAAGTCTAAACTATGGTTTGCTTTTATCATTGAAGTATGTGGGAGTTTTTAGTGGAAATGGTTAAAAAATATATTTTTAATGACAACAGGAAATAAATAAAACTATACTATAGGAAACGGTTCCTTTAAAAAAAAGGCAGTTCTGGACTTTTGGCAAGCAAACAGATGGGGAAGATTCTTTTAGCATATGTTGAGATGCCTCACACTCCCTCTGTATTAGAAGGAGGAGGTTACATAATTAAGTAAACAAGTCAACACACACATGCATACTTTTATCTTTATCTCTCTCTCAGTTCAGTGCATTGCTCAAGGGCAATGAGACAGTTCAGAGGACAGTCATCTTTAGTCAGAGGATTTGAGTATATCTGAAGAAATGAATGCTCAGTCATTGTTTATTGATGAAATCAATGTAAAAATTATTTTAAAGCCTCTGCTGATAGATTTTTGTGAACATATTGTAGAGGAATTTCATGTATTAGCTTAATTACTTTGCTCTTAATTAATGTCTAGTTGAAAGGTCCAACCATAAGGCTCCTAAACTGATGTCATGATGACCTTGGTAAGCCATCTGCAAGGCCGGCGTCCTTCCATCAGGAAAATGTTTAGGCTGAGACCTTGGTCTTATTTTCATAGTCGAAGAACAGGCCTTAGATTGACGCACGTGACCAAAGTGTTTAAACAAAGCTCCCCTATCTGACTGGGGCAGAATAGTTCCAGACTTCTGTGGGACCACAGATCTCTGGAGGGATTCTCCCCGGGTTATAACCTCGTATCATGTCTGTCTTATGTTTTGTCCCTTCATGTTTAAATGTTTAATGTATGTTCAACTTCTTTTATTTTTCATTATTAAATTTATATTCTTCTCAATCTAAAGAAACCAGTGTCCTCGTTCTTGACAGGAATAACGGTCACCTACAATGTTTTGTGGATTTTTCTATGCGAAAGGCTGATTATTAAAGTTTATCTGTTGTTTTGGTGCTTTTCTCACAACAGAATTAACATTTTCACAGCTGTTAGTTCAAACTCAACAACAATGAGTTCTTTCAGATAACAGTTCTCATTGCACATGCAGGACTTGCTTTCATAAAATTCTCACATCAATTAAAGTGAACTATACTTACAACAGGAGAATAATCAATCCCCATAAAACCCATTTCATTACTTGAGTCATTAGATAGGAAAGATTATCAAAATGTCCTCTCTCTCTTTCTGCATATATATGTATATATACTGTATTTATACGGGTGTAACTTGTTATGTTCAGTTACATTCAATACAGTAACACTTCAGATCAAACTGTCACAGTAAACGCCATTTGATATCTTGTTCATACTCAATGGTAACAAGACTTTTAATTTAGATTCTCAGACAGTTTTTCTGACATACTTGCCTCTAAGGAATTAACTTTCTACATTTCAGCAAGGAAATGTTAAGTAAAAAGTAAGTTAACAATGTTAACTACGTTGTGAGAAAAGCACCAACGCAACTAGGAAAAACTGGAAAAATCTTTAATACAAGTTGCAATTTTAAACTCACAGACTGCTGTATCCCTGCAAAGTTTTCAAGGAGTTGTTAACATGATAGGAGTCATTTTGTCTTTAAGTCATAAGTTGTAACTGTACAAGCTGATGACTGAGTGACTGCACGTCTGATGGGCTTTCACAGCCATCCTCTAAATATAAGGTCTGAAAACTGCCCGAATCTTTATAAATAAGGCAGATAATATGTTTATGGATTAGGTTTGTCACTGTAACAAAGCAACATTGTGCCTAAAATCAACTTTTCTTACAAAGATCCAAATTCCAAATTTTCATGCTTGTACATTAGTTTGTATGTGTTAAAAAATGTCTATGCAAATTTAAGAGTGTTATTTCTGCATTTACAACCTAGATTCAAAATGGCAAATATATGTGATAAATGTAGTGGGTTTGGAATGAGGTCCTGCCCCATGAGCAGGAGTTAAAGTATCTCAGTGTCTTTTCCCTCGTGATGGAAGGATCGAGCATGAGATAGACAGATGGTTTGGTGAAGTGACACTCTCAGTTGACCATTTAATCTACTTTCCTAGATATAGCATGCGATGTGGATAGCTTAAACATTAGACCAAAATGAATTCCTGGGCTGTCCATCAGAGAAAGATGGAGCAAGAAGCTTACTCATCAGGGGGGCTGGAAGTAGGGTCACTGCTTCTCCACATGAACAGAAACTACATGATGCGGTTTGAGCATTTTGTTAGGATGCCTTTATGATGCCTCCTCCTGATAAGCTATACTGACCCTTTCCAATCAGGAGGAGGACCCTTTCTATACTGGAAGGCCTACATGTCTGGCGGTGGTCTCGAGACCCCTTGGAAGTAATGAAGGGATGGATGGATGAAGACCTACATTACAAAAAAACATCAACACCTGTTAAGTTTTTTTTCTTGTTTATTACAGGAGGCTTTTGTTTTATATACAGAGACATGTATTTGCAAAATACTAAAAAGTATTTCAACTCAAAGTACTAAAAAGTATATATATATTTATTTATATATATATATTTATATATTCATATCATAATTGTAATTATTATTACTGTCTCTAAAACACTAGGGTGGGGTCACTGAGGCACGGCTTTCGCCTCCTTTACACCAAGGTTTCACAGGCTGTGCTGAAAAGGAAAACCTTGTAACATGTTTCATTCATTTATTTAGAAATTTCAGGAAATCAAACAACTCTACAAAGAACATCTTTACAATTTAGACTTTGCAGAATTGTCTTCAATCTTTACAAAATTGTTGGAATTTTTTGACACCACAAATTTCCATTTCCTCTCTGAAGTTACAAAGTTTTCATATTCCAACTGTGATGTGAATTTCTTCAACTTTTTCCAGGAAAATCCCAACTAACATTTTGTCAAGAAACCTCTTATCTCCAAGTTAATTTTTCATATTTTACTGAATTGTAGCAGCTTTGTTTTCCCGCCTCAACACAATAAAAAACAACAGAACATTTTCCTGTTAATTCATCTTGAATTAATGAGAAACTGAGGTCCAAGGAAGGGAAATGTCCACCCTGATTAATACCTACGTTCCTGAAAAATCTAAGTCTCTTGGGATATGAGGTTTCTGCAAGACTGATATGTTGCGGAAAGTCTGAAGAAACCAGTTGGACAACTGTTGTGAAACTAGCTGTGGTGTAAATGGGGCGGCGGTGGTTTAAGCAGTGAGAGGATGCCTGGAAAAACCGAATCCATGACAACGACAATATTCAAAACATCTTCATTATTATTATCCTCATACTGTAAATAAGATACAGCATCACTCACTGCCTTTTTACAGAACTGTTGTATTGCATTTATCACATGGTAAATAGTAACAATAGCAATAATAATGAACAATGAAACCACGTTTTCAGTGCATTTCCTCCATGTGGATTTGTGGATGTTAGTTTTCTCTTTAACATTACGAAGCAGTTTTTGGTTGAGAAACAGAGAAGAAGGCAGGTAGGAGCAGATTCTTGGTCTCAGAGTCCGCTTCGATTTTAATATGGACTCGTCCAAACCCCTCATTAGCACCACATGATCTCACCCACAGCCCACCACATATAAGCTCCTGCTGCAGTTAAAAAAAAAAATGCAAGATCGTGCCTTTCCTTCATTTCACCAGCTGTTTTTCTCCCTCTTTTTCACTGGTTTTCTAGCCTTTTCAGCTTATAGCATTAATACATGCCATGAACTGCAAGTTGAAGCTGCTTTCATGTGCATTTCTTCACACTGATAGTGTTTTAATGACTTTTTGTGCTCGGTGTAAAGCAAAGCGTGAGGTCCAGATTCATTGAAGTAGTGCTCTTGTCAGCTAAACATGGTGCTCAAAGAGAAGTAACATGTTAACATGTTTATAATGAAAAGAAGGCATGTTAAACTGCAACTATATGCAGCTATAAATAAACGTAAAGTAGAAGTTTAATCCATTTTTAGCAGAAAACGTGTAAAACTTTGCTGTCTGTGGTGGGAAATTGGGTGATAGCACTTGGACTGTATTGTGGAGTACTGTGCATGTGATGCATGAATAGAAAATGTGCAAATCATCTTCATTTAGATTTTTGTAGCTGTCTAATCATGTATTTTAAAACATGTAGACTTAACCACATACAATCATTCCAACATAAATTATTTAAGGTGTGAAGGTGGGAAGCAGAAAAGTTCAGTGATTGCTGAAAAAATGTGGAAAATATACAAACTCCTTTTCTTCATCCGCTCTGATTTTGTTATGTGCATTTTTGCCCAAGACCAGTATAGGTGAGTACCAGTGCAGTGGGTAAGGACAATGCAGATATTGCCCCATTTGCATTTCATTTGACAATAAATCTGCAAAGTTTTTTTGTTATTTCATGTTGGATCATTAGATCTGGTAAAAAGGTGTTCAGTATTTTTATGTAATGCTTTATCGTTGTTCTCAATCCTTTAATAGTGTATCTATATTTGTGATAGTATATCTGAGACCTTTTGCATTAGGCTATAGTAAAAACTTTGCTTAATACAATTGGACATTCACTTCTGTGCCCAGTTAGATACATTTAGCTTTAAAATCATTTTTAAAGTAAAAAAAATGTAATTTTGCTAATAAATAAATAAATAAAGGGTCAAATTTCACTGTATATTCAAATAATTACAAACTTTGAGTTGAGACCTGCATCCATCTATTGTAAAGCTAAAAGTTGTCACATTTATTGAAAATCTTCACAAAGCAACAAAAAAGTCATTTAAATACATCTATACTTCAGATATTGAATAAAACTGCAGATCCTCTCGGTTCAGATTTAAAAAAATATTATTAAAATGTCATTTTATCTTCCATAAACCCATAAAACACATTTCCTTCAGCAGACTTCAGTGAACCTGAACCTTTCGGACAGTTTAGAAGAGTTACCATCAAATCAGCTGTGTGTGCTGTTGATGACTAATGAGGAAGAATAACACCAGTAGAAGAGGAACAGGCAGGCCAAGGGGGGCGGGGGGTTCGGGGGTTGGGTGTCTGTGGAGCTGTTAGTTATTAAAAAACCAAACGACTCAACTTATCAACCCACCAAGTATTAAACAATCAATCAAGAAATAAAGCAGTCAATCATTTCATCCATCAATAAATCAACCAATCAAGCACATCATCAAGCGACCAATGGGAAAGCATGGCTTGGAGTGTTGGGTTGATGTGTAGCAGGCACACTCTGGGTCTATTGCTACTGAAAACAGCCCTTCAGCACAACTGCAACCTGAAATACGCCTCGCAGCAGAGTTCAGCAGTGTCATAAGTAATTACCTAGTTACATAGTGATCTATTCTCAATAGAACCGAGTAGAAATAGAATCCAGACGGTGCCAGAAACTTTTTTTTACTTTTCATTTTTAAAACAATTCTAGTAAAGCGTTGCTTTATAAAGATCCCTCAGGTGACCACAAGAACAGAAACAGAGAGGTTGATCCAGATTTTGAAATTGTACACTTTGACACATCATCACCGTGACAACGAGCAGCAGTGCTGCTTCACAGCTGCTTCGTGCATTCACCTGTCTGTGTGTGAATCCACAGATTCATACAGTGAGGAAAAACCTCAACGTCATGCGTCACCTACGAATTCAGCAAACCGTTATTGCTAGATGCAGCTTTTTTTTAGTTTGTTTCTCTGTGCAAATAGATATAGCGCAGCCTCACTCGGCCTTTGCTTATACAACCAAAATGTGCCAAAAAATTAGAAATGAATAAATATTAAATAAATAAATAAAGCAGAGTTTGGATTAGAAGAGTTTCCATTCAAACTTGGACTTGTGTAAATCAAAGTAGTAAATTTATAAAAATGTTTTTGTCCTTGAAAATATTCTTTTGATCATTTGCATCATTCAACCTGTGAATTAGATTTTTATGTAACAAAGATAAAAACAAAAACTAGAAATGGATGTATTTTGTTGTGCTTGAAATGAAACGCTTTATCAGTTAAACAGAAAAAAGATTCAGAAAAGCTTTTTTTAGTGTCCTGGAAAAAACTGAAACTGGATTTTGTTCAAACACAGAGATGCTGTTGTGCTGTTTTGTTG
Organism: Pseudomugil tenellus; assembly: GCA_037177515.1. Classification (NCBI taxonomy): domain Eukaryota; kingdom Metazoa; phylum Chordata; class Actinopteri; order Atheriniformes; family Pseudomugilidae; genus Pseudomugil; species Pseudomugil tenellus. Next base: position 913,518 of record JBAMHX010000020.1, read on the forward strand.
TTGAATGTTGTCACATGCTAATTTTCTGCATATGACACTTACACTGACAACAGAAATTTAGTTGAAATGTTCCTTTAAAGCTGTGTTTAAATTCCCACTGTACCCAAAAGAAAGTTCAGGAAGCTGAATCATGGGTGCCGTATCCCAGTTTCCATCCTTGTACTCCATTAAGGAAGGGCGAGGTTTAAAGCAGGTTTGTTTTCCTGAGAGTATTTTATTGAAACAAGCTTTTAAATAATATAAACTTAATATTATTAATTTCCTTTAAGCACAAAAGTTGATAAATCCACCCCAGACAATCAGAAAATTGAATTTTCTTATTCTTTTTGTTAAAACTACAGCTGTACCATACTATTTTAGCTAATTCTGTAATCAAAAAGAATATTTTGATTCTCTGTCAGCAGCTCTTGTCTACATGCAAAATGAATCATTTGTGGGGATCATCCTACCTTTGACCTGCTGAAAGCATGCTTTGCGTGATGCACGTGCATTGAATACCAGCAGCGATGTCTAAATAGCAGTTTCTTTATGTTTGGACAGCTTTGTATTTACATACATTTGTCTCTTAGTTTTGCAGTCAGCTCAAAAAGTTCTGGATAAATGATTCAGGTGAAAGTTAATCTCATTGGGTAAACTAATAGGTAATGACATTAGCATGCCCCATATGAAGGCCTTATTGTTTGCATATCAAGAAAGAACTTTTGGGGAAAAAAAGCTCATATGGAAGCTATTTTCTCTTTAAGACAAATTTGGGAAATATATTGAAATATATTCCTGCAACTGTAAAACATACCTTTGTTTGTCAACAACTGCTAATGTGCAACTCCCTGTTTTAACCATTTGCATATGAGGGCAGCACTCAAAAAAAAAAGGAACAGCTTGAAACATAGTTGTCTTTTTGTTTTGTTTTTCCTCTGACACAGGAAAGACTTTTTAGACTCTTCAGCTTTTGTGCAGAATAAGCACAATGTAAAGCAGAGCATTTGAAAAAAAATGGAATGTTAGAGGTGATGTTTTAATGCTCATAAGGGCAACATTTCTGATGCATTTTTTGTTACAACGTTGTTGTCGGACCATGTCCAAGCTTTTTTGTTCAAATAAACTTTAACCAATCATTGAGAGTAGAGAACAATTGTTCATCAGCTTGAGAGCTGTGAGTTGAGGTGCATTTAAGGACTATCAATGCAGAGGGGAGGTTTATTTAGAGCTGGACTGTGAAAAGATTCACATTACAGTCTGTCTTGAAGAACCTTCATGATGTCAATCAGTCAGTTTACTTTGTCAGAAAATACTAGAACATGATGCCGCTCCAGAAGACTGCATAAATTGTTTTTCCAGTAATTTCCCACATTATGTTGCTTTTATACAGCATAAACCTTTGGTCTGAATCTATAAATAAGTAGTACAACTGTATCCAGTTGCTGGACTGATGACCTGACCAGGTGTACCTGCATCTCGTCTGCTAATAGCTGGGATAGGCTCTGGCTTCCACGCGACCCTGAACTGGATCAAGCGTGATTGAAAATGATTGAGCTGTATCCAGCTGTTTGATACTTTTTCTTCTTTCTTTTTTCCTTTTAAAATTCTTCTTCGGTAAAGTGAAACGAGTACTAAAGGATAAAAATATTGTGAAACAGTAAAAGGCTCAGTTTGTAATTCATATCTTTGTTGTTGTAAGCGGTAAGGGACCAAAAAGTTTTATTATTGCGATATTTTTTTATTTAATCAATAAACCAATTCTCGTATTTATTTTTCTGCCAAAAATTTGATAGCGGCCTAAAAAATTCCAGATCGGTTGGATCCTGATAAAAACTAGCTTAAAGTTAAACTGTACATTGTAGCAGCAAACCTGAAGTTAAGAGCCACCCATCATCTTTCTTTTAACATGAGCCAGGTACTTGTCACATTTAAGAGTAGATTCTACTTGAAACTTTCCATGACTGTGTTTCCACATGCCAGAGTGTGACCACATATCATCATCACTATGTGTCTCTTTAGTTTCTCTAATTTTTCAGCTCCAGTCCCCAACATAAGCACTTCTAAGATGACTTTAAACCAGCATTTCTAAACTTTGGTCCTCAGAAACTCCTTCCCTGCATGTCATATTGCCTCAAAAGCATGCCGGGCAGGGCATCCTGAGGACCGGAGTTGAGAAGCACTGGCTTAAAGTGTCTTTGTTGGAACTGGTACTGCTGAGGGAGGAAAAAATCCATCAGCATATTTAGGTTTTTGACAGAAGGAAACTTAGAGAATCTCATTACCTAACAGGTTAAAAATCTCTACGACGTCACTTGAAAATCATCAAAATGATTTATTTCAGCTTCAAACATGGGGTGGAAGTAAAAATGAAATCTTTTTTGTTAAAATGTGTAGCTTCTTAAGTTAAAATCTTAGAAAGGGATGGAAAAAGTACGCTTTGCTGCAAAGTGGTGATAAATTTAACAAATGAAAATGAACTCACATTGACCCTACAATATGTACCCCCAGGTTGCCTCTGCACTGATAAACACAGCCTGGGGTCATGTTCCAGTTGGGACTTCAAAAAGGTTTTTCCAGGACACAGATGTCAGCTCAAATCACGAGGATCGGCATTCACCGTATCATAAAACTGAACGGAGTGAAATCCTGATGGCGACGTGCTGAGCTTATGGTCTCATTCTGGTCAGAACTGGTCGGCACCTCAATGACCTTAAATATGTTCAGATTTAAGAATTTGGTTGATTTTTTGTGTGCCAAACCAAACTCAGACCAGACAGATTAATGACTGTGGGTGATTTGTCAAAAAGTGTGTCATGTATGGCTTGTACAGACCCAGCACAGAGTCTTGGATGAATATCATGTTTTTGTTTAATTAGAAAATTTATTGCAAGATTAAATATTAAATAAGGTAATATTATCTATCTTTTCCTAAAAAGCTAAATCCACCTGAAGATGATCATGCCTGTAATGATATGAAATTTTTTAGACATTTGATGAAGTATTTAAAACTTTACTAGATATTTAATAATGATATTGTGAGATCATGCATTGTGAATAAATAATCCTAATAGCCTCGACTCCAAGCAGGGGGATTTCTCTTCATGCAGTGGAGTAATGCAGCAGGACAAATCTAGTATGGGTGTGAACTTTTAGACAAATCACCCACCGATCAAAAGAGCAAATGAACATGAAGATGTTCACTTTCATGGCAAAGCATGTTAGAAGAGTTCAGGAGGGTGTAAAAATGTCATTGTGCACTTGTATTAGTATTTGGTGTTATCTCAAGAAACAAAAAAAACACACACACATCCCGAGTTCTTCACTGCGTCTTTGCCAAGGAGCGGTAAAGTAACAACAAATGTAAACTCAAAAGTGCAAAACTGCCCACAAAAACAGATGAAGTTGCTTTTCTGGCCTTTGAGATGTCTTTGTTTCCTCTCCATCTCTCATCTATTACAACATGGTAGTTCAGCCACTTCTTCATAGCTAGTGCCTCTCTAAAGTCAAAAGAGGGACTCCGTTGTTTTTAACTTACTCTAAAAAATATAAAAAATAGTAATAATTGTACCGCTAGTAAAAGACTGGTATCAACATCAATAACGTTATACTTTGACTACGAAAATGTTTTTTTAAATTGCTTTGCCACCCACCTCAAGTCTCAGTCGAACAATAAGGTGTCAAGAAACACCGCCACAATTATGTTGCTCTAAACAGCCAAGTCAATTTTGATCAACTGGGGGAAGGCACAAACCATCCTCCCTCCCCAGGCCAATAAATGATGGATATGATATAGTCGCTTTGACCAGCTGTAGCTGAGGTCAAAGATCAGTCTGAACTCTGCTCAACACAAAAGAAGCAGGCAGTAGTTCCTTGTTATGCTTCGGTCTTTGCTTCAATAAAGGCAAAGCCAACATGACAGATGGAGCTTTGTCCCTTCTCTGTCTTGCAGTTTTTCTCCTTCCCTTCAGGAAATTTCAAGGGTCAGCTGAGTCCAGGAATCTCCACAGGGAACAGGTTTAGATTAAAGGTAGTAAATATTCTACTTTGTTAGCTCCTTTACTCCTCTTGTAGTTCTGTGCTCAAAGCTCCCTTCAGCTGCTGCCTCAGCATTCCTCGGCTATAATACATTCAGTAAACAACAGAACAAACACGCTTAACCCAGAATGAGGCTTGATTTTCTTTCTCTATTTTTTTGCAGTTGAGTTCTCGCTATGGTGCTGTTTCCTTCTGTCTGTCTGGGTCGCTTGCTGATGGCAACTGTTCACTTGCTTCGCTGCCAGCAGTGTCAGCAACTGTTTCTGTCTTGGCAGCGAGTGAATGAAAGATTTCTGACGTGGCTCGCGTCACGCTATCATAGGACGGCGGCGATGAGGTGGAGGAAATCGTCTCTGAGCGCTCTATCCCTAACAAACTAGAACCGTAGTTTGCCTTCATCATGGTAGCGATCAGTCCTTCTTTCTCCGGTGCGTCCTCCCCAAATATATCCTCGACTCCTTCCTCGCCTTCACTGGCAGCATGCCGAGGTGTGCTGATCTGGCGGTATAAGTAAGAGGCAGCTTTCAACTGCCGCCTGACCAGATGTCTACGATAGCACCTCTGGATGATGGTGGCGGAGACTTCTTCCTGTTTGCGCCTAAGTGTTGTTGTGATTGGCTCGTAGGAAATCTTGGATGGGTTGGCCATCATGAACTTCTCCTCCATTTGCTGCTTGAGGGCATCCATCTCACCTGACTCACCCAGGACACGCTTGGTGAAGGCAAAGAGGATGTCCAGGCAGTGGATTTTGTCACCGCTAACCATGGGCAAGTCCATAGAGATCAGTTTGATCTTGTTAGGCTTGCCTATTCGTAGGGGCTCTGACAGTGCGTCTGCAAAGTCCGACAACTTGGCGTATTCAATGAACTGCGTGGCCTCAGGGTCAAATTTCTCCCAAACTTCGTAGAACATCTCAAAATCATCCTCGCTAAGAGGTTCAGTGCTCTCCTCTGTAGCCACACTAAAGTTCTCCAAAATGATGGCGATGTACATGTTTACCACAATAAGGAAAGAGATGATGATGTAGGTGACAAAGAAGGTGATGCCCACCGATGGATTCCCACAGTTCCCCCTGACTGTGGTGCCAGTGTGGGGAATGTTGGCATCACACTCCTCTGGGGAGTTGTTAAGAATGGGGCTGAGCAGGCTGTCCCACCCTGCCGATGTGGTGATCTGAAACAAGCAGATCATACTGTTACCGAACGTCTCAAAGTTAAACATGTCGTCAATGCCCCCCTGCCGCTTCACATAGGCAAAGTTTGCCATGCCGAAGATGGCGTATATGAACATGACGAGGAAGAGGAGGAGTCCGATGTTGAAGAGCGCAGGGAGAGACATCATCAGGGCAAACAGCAACGTCCGGATGCCCTTTGCACCTCTAATGAGGCGAAGAATGCGTCCGATGCGGGCCAGTCGGATCACTCGGAACAAGGTAGGCGACACAAAGTACTTCTCAATGATATCCGCCAGGACGATTCCTGAAAAACACACAAGATGACTAGTTTACTTACATCACTACATCTGGAAGACAACCATTTCAAAGATGTGAATTCATTTTTATTAGCAACTTTTAGGTTCGATGAAGAACCATAAAAACTATGACCTACTGAGTAATGGCTGCAAAGTTATGATGCAGCACCACCTTGAAGAACCCAGCTCTATTTATTCATTTATCTCTGAGTGGGAGACATCAGATTGGTGATTTAGGATGTTCATACATTATGGGATTAGAATCCTGCCATAATGTGAAACTGAAAGAAAATGGTTTGAAAGCTTGAAAGTCAGTGTTTGAAAATTTAGAAAATCTGAAAATACATTTTAAATCTTTGAAAAGTATTTTGAATGTTGGAAATCTTTGTTCATAATACTATTATAATGTTTATTCTTTTGAAATATATATATATATATATATACATTGAATATTTTACAATCCTCAATGCATCCTCTGCCAAGGAAGGAAAAACATTATTCAGAAGGTTTAATATGTTTGAAAAAGTGCTTTGTGAAAGTAAACTGAAAAGAAAAGTGTCATAACTCCTTAGTAATCCAATTCCCATTTGTGCCAAGTCTAGTGGGCGTGAATGCATCCACAGAGCATAAAAACATTAAATAAATGTTAACTTAAGTTATAAAGTGATTTAAAAGTAATTTCCATTTAGACTTCTGTATAAACTTAACTTCTCTGTGAAAGTCTCTACTGTTGGGAATTACACAGATTTAACTTTAACTTGTGCATTTTTTAAAGGGGAATCTAAGCCTGTTTTTTTCCTCCGCAATTTTACAATGACTTGAAACCAATTTCACTGAAAAAATAAAATGTGTAAAAGCAAAGCCAATACAGAAGTTCCTTAAAGTGCAATTCAACTGTTTGCAGAGATGGAAAGACATTCTTATTTGGAAAAAACAAACAAGAAATCATCACCTGTCTAAATACAGTATTTTTGACAGTTTACTGTACAAGAATATTTGCCTTAAAACTACATAGATTTTATCAGTAGAAATGCAAAGCAGTAAACAAATTTAAAACTCTTTTAACAATAATAATAATAAAAACCTCTCTAGAGGGTGAGTTAGACCAGAAATACAGAACTGCCATTTTTATACCATTTAATTAGAAATTTTGAGTTATAGAAAAGTCTTGATCTTTAGATGGACTAAAGTCCAGCAACCATTTTGCACTACATTTATCTACACAAGTTCAACAGCAAGTTTTCAGTCATGAAAGCAAAAATCGATAAGCAGAAGGCTGTTACGTTTCTCTTCATTTGAAAACATATGGGAAAGTTCCACCACTTAAAAGCTCTCATTTTGGATCTTTCAGTCATGTGGCAGCTTGGTTGTGATTACAACATGACCGATTGGTTTTGGAGGGTTGAGCTGTCTTTTGCTCCAACAGCAAGTCAAACACTGTAATTCATTCACCTTCTCCTTGTTACCTAGAAATGATAAACATGAAGAGTAGCTTCATGCACACGCACACACACACATAGATAACACACTTCATTCACAACACACATAGAAAGACACACTTATCTTGTCAAGCTAACTGGAGAAGAAGTGCACATGCAAAATGAACACTGGTAGCTAAATTAACTACTTAGCTCGCTCTTCACTGCCTGGATACACTTACTGCATCTGTGTGTTTTGTGAGTGTGTGTGTGTTGCTGTAAATGTCCACACCAGACCTTGATGCGAGACAAAAATGAAGGCCACATCGATGGTGAGTTTGTGGGCAGGTTACAGTCAGGTTTACTTCAGATACACCAACAAATATTAAGTGATCGTGAAAATGATGTTCTCCTCCATTTGTGTGTTTAAAAAACTTAATAAAAAACATGAGTTCATCCATGTGAGCATAAAATCAGAAACTGTTTCATTGGATAGTATGTAAATTAGTGAAACACTAATTTTTCAACTGAAAAATTACTTCAGTTGTCCTTATTATAGTATTAGTAAGGAATTACTAATTCCTTACTAATAATACTAATTTGTTAATAAACACCAAACAAGCTTTAAATTCAACATTAGATAAGCTCAATAACAAAAATGGCCAAACATCCCAAATAATAGGTCACCTTACAAGACATATGCAAACAGACACATTGTACTGATTTTAAAAGTGATACACATGATTATAAATAATCACAAAGATTCATATAAAAGCAGCTTTAAGTTCAAACAGGTCATCAACTAGTGCTGAACTTGACAGCAGCTTACAGCCTGGTCACATCAATGCTTCAAGAAGCACATCTTCAATGTGTCAGAATAAATTTTCATTGCACAGCCTACTGTACCTTCTAGCGCATGTGTGTTAAACTTTATATCTGGCCCACAGACATTTTTTGGATTATTGTTATGAATGGCCAGGCGATATGAAGCACGGATTAAACAATAAACTACAGATCCCATAATGCAGCACTTTAGTTACCTTGCTTCCCATGTCAATCAAGTCCAGCTTCCATTGCTGCAAATGACTGTGAAGCTAGCGCCTCATGACGTGCAAAGACTTTTTTATCTGCTCAATGTAAGCCTGAGTATGAATACGGTGGCTGAATGGGTTTGTGAGATGACCAATGATTTAAGAAGCAAATACTTTATTGCAAACTCTCGTGCTTTGAATGAAAGTAATGACTCGACCAACACTGCACAGCAGGACATCTTCATCTGTGGAGTGGACTCTAGTTTGCATGTTAGAGGAAATATTGGACATTAAATTGATGCACGCGACAACAACGGAAAACGCATGTCAAAGTGTTACCGAGATGAAACTGGACAAACGTATTGGACTCCAAGCTGATGGAGCTATGTGCAGTAGTGGGAAGGATGCAAGTAAAGATGTAGGAAAATAACTGTACTGGCGAGTTACCAGCATATCACTGCATCGTACACCAGTTCAGCACTATGTGGCAACATGCTGCAGATGGAGCAATGAGTTCTGTAACGCAAACCATAAAGGTTTAAATGACATCAGTTTCAGTCATTTATGCAGGAGATTGACTCAGTTTGCTAACATCCCTCATCATACAGAGGTGCATTGTGGGAAAGGTTTTGAGCTCAGTAAGTAATTGTGTTAGTTCATGGACAGTGTAAGTGTAAGACAGTATAAACACTTAGATCTGGCCTTTGAAAGACAACCGATATGCTGACGTGGCCCTTGGTGAAAATCAGTTTGACACCCCTGTTGCACAGCTTGTGAAGACATTGGCTGCTGCTGGGACATATTTTAAGGATGTAACAATGTGATGCGCCGATGGAGTGGGGCATCTGGTAAAATGAAACCTCCAGGCTAGTTGGCCAGTGGTATTATCAACCACACAAATGGGCCAAAACCTTTCTTTCCTCATTACATTACAACAAAGACACTGTTGTTGTACATGTAATTATTAAAGCCCACATTTAGCAGGTGGATCTGGTGGTCACAGGCGACTTTGACATCTATGGAGGGATATTTTTGACGTTGGAGGAACAGATCCAGTCAGGGTGCTCGGATGCATAGCCTACGTATGCAGTTCATTGGGGTTAGGTGACCAGAAGCAGAATTAAATCCATCTTGATGGCTACTTGTTCTGTTTTCCCTGAAGAAAAAAATGGTACATTTGGGGACACGATGTGCAATATGTTGCTATTTGTTTTAAAAATCACACAATGCTCGCTAATATCCACGAAGATGTTTTAAATATTAGTGTCCATATGACTTCTTAGCCGAGAACAAATCAAAGTAACAAACATATTCATTAATGCCACAATATTCATTAATTAAAAGTTTGTAAGTAGGACTTAAGAAAAAATTTTGTAAGAACAATGTGAATGAGGCCCAAAGTTTGATTTTTATTACCTATAATCACAATTTTATTGTACGATCTCTTTCAACCAATTCACTAGAAGTTATTTTTTCTCTTAAACACAATAAAAAGTAATCCACATTTACAATTGACTGGGGAAAATGGGGAAATTAGATGGAAGAACAACAGAAAATGGAGTGAGAAAATGAAAAAAAATTCCAATTAGAGGTCAGAGGTTTAAGAAATGAATAAGAGGATGTGGAAAAGAAATAAGAGAACCATCAACGAACGGAAAGAAATTGGAAGACATGGGAAAAAAATACAGTGGAAATCAAGTAAAAGATTTAGTTAAATGGAAGAAAAGAAAATGGAAAAAAGAAATGAAAAAAGAAAGTAACCTGTCCAAAAAGTATGAATGAAGTAAAAGTAGAATAAGGATTGAAAAGAGGAGAAAAAATGTGGAAAGGAGGAAAATAAAGAAGAGAGTGAAGGAGGAGAGTAAAAAGAAAAGAAGTATATAATATAGAATGAAGAAAGGAAAAGAAGAAAATGAGAAAGTAAAATAAGCAGGGAGAAGAAGAGAGAAAAGTAAACAAATAAAACTGAAAAAGCAGAAGAAAAAGCAGAATAAATAAGGAAAGAAAAGTAGGTGGATGAAGAAAAAGAGGAGATGGAGCCAGAAAAAGGATGGTGTGGAAACAGCAGAGGAAGAACAAATCGAACAGGAATTTAAGGATGATGTGCAAAATAACAGGATGAAGCAAAAGAAGTGGAAGAGGGGAGAAAAGCAGTTAGAGGAGAACTGGAGGAGTAAAATTAGAAGGATGGGAAAAGAAAGAAGCAGCAGGAGAAAAGGAAACGTTAGAACGGTAAGATGAAAAAGGAGAAGAGGAAGCAAAACTTACCAACGATGGACAGAATGACAACCACAAAGTCGAAGATGTTCCAGCCAACGGTGAAGAAGTAACATCGCAAGCCCACGATCTTGATGAGGCACTCGGCGGTGAAGATAACGATGAAGGCCAGGTTGATGTTGTACAGGATCTTCTCCATCTGAGGCAGCTGCTCGTCCGTCTCCACCATCATGGTGATCATGTTGAAGAGGATCAGCACCATAATGATGATGTCAAACGCCTGCTTCCCAACCAGGTCAAAGAAGAAGCCCTGCAGAGGGTTCTGGAAAGACAGAAGTGAGCTGTAACTCAGGATTTATTCCAGACAGTATCCATTTCACCTGATCAGCTTTGTGGAAAAAAGCTGGCTTTGGATCAGAGACAGGTTTCTGAACTGGGTCAGTACTTTCATTCAGGGTATTGTACCAGAGGTCTGGGGATAGGCTTCTGGGGTTTCTTGGAGCCCAGTTTCTTCATTGCATTGTAGTACTTCTTCTGCTCCTCTGTCATGAAGATATCCTGTCCTCCTAAGTAAGCACACAAAGACAACTATGTTATTTTACTTAAGCATACTGAAAAAAAAATCAACGTCTTCTACAGTAGACATTGTTGGTATTGGATTTTTTACTGCATCTTTCCAAACATTTAGGCATAGATACAAATACAAAAATCTAGGTATGGTATACATCAGTATCTTATTGGGAGATGAAAGAATACTAACCTGGAAAGGTTGTATTCTATCACAGATAAAGAAGATGAGTGTGTATTCTGACTTAGTGAAGTTACATCTTCTTAAACATGGAACTTTTTTTATCTAAAGTAGATCTTTCAACAAATACTTTATAATTCAGTTAGCAACATGCCGGAGCCCAGCATATGCCCCTTGATCCAGAGCCCCTCCCCCATGACATGGATCTGAGCTGGATTGCAACAGGACATCCAAGCCAGGTAATTTCTCTCTCTACATGTGCTCATCCTTCTTTACTCCCAGTTAAAGTAGTTCATCAAGCTCACTTTGGTACAGTTAAGTTGGTAAAACCTGTCTGCATGTATCTGATGCCCTTTCTAAAAGTTCTCTAGAGGGGATTGAAACTTTGTAATGACATCCCCAGGAGTCCTTCACATCCTCACAAGGCTAAGAAACACAACGCAACAGAAGATCTTTTTCAGCTCTCAATATCACTTCTTTAAATTCTGTTTAAATGGATTTTAATCCCTCAAACATAACAAGAACAGTTTACTGGTAATGACTTTTTAAAATAATAATAATATTTAAGTGTGTGAGCTGGTGTATCCTACAGTATCACTGTTGTCAAGGGGTGTGTGTTGGCTTTGGTGCTTATCTTTCTCTTCTGCTGGTTGAAGTTGTCGATGATGACACCAATGAAGAGGTTGAGGGTGAAGAAGGAGCCAAAGATGATGAAGATTACAAAGTACAGATACATGTACAGGTTGATCTCCTTGATGGGCTGCTCATCAACCTGAATTGGAAACACATCAGATCTAAAAGTCCATCACCTGGACTACACATTATATGTGTATTTCTATTTTTCTGATAGTAAAAACACCAAACAATATTAACTGAAGACAAACACATCAGTTGATTTCAGCATAATGTCACATTTATAAAACTAATCTTTGTGAATGTTACTTAAGTTTAGTTTTAAACAGCCTATTTTTTGCATTTTATTCACTGTAATTCTAAATTTTTAACTAAATATCTTTTTAAATGCTGAAGTCTCTGGTGTCTTTACATTTAATTGAACAGGCAAATTAAAAATATTAACTCACCGCTCTCGAGTCCACTGCTGCGTACATTATGTCCATCCAGCCTTTGAATGTCGCCTTAAATAGAACAATAAATAAATCACATATCATAATCTGGACTTGACAAGTTGGTGGAAATAAAACACAAAAAACAAAAAGGAAATATGAATCTTGTTAATTATTTCTCTCCTTTTGTTCTGCCTCTGGATTGATTAAACTCTTTAAGTGTTGTTAATCCCCATATGATTATTACTATAAAAAGGCTCGTCTGTCATAGTTATATTCGATACTTGATGGTTCTGGGGTGGGGTGGTCGGGGTCCTTGTTTGGGACTGCCTGCCGTTTGTCCTGGTCTTGTGGACCTGGCCTGCCTCGTACCTTCTGAGTAGAGGGGGGATACCTGAGCATGTTCACTTTCCTGTGAGCACTTTTTCACTTTGTATGTTCTGCATCATGGCACTGCTAGCA
>JBAMHX010000020.1:950593-962828 GCA_037177515.1 Pseudomugil tenellus
TATAAATAAAAACACAATATGGATGGAAAAAAATGTAAATGTTGCAGCTTTCCAGTAGAGCAGCAAACCTGTGAACATGATAATGACCATCACAGAAAGCAGCTGTCACTATTAGGCCTTTCAGCTGGTAAAATGTTCATTAAAATGATGCTGTTCTGATTCAGCCAGTATGACCATACATGCATTCATAAGATGTGAGTTCATAGTCAAGTTCATCTCATGTCTTTCTCTCTGTGGCCTGCAGTGAACTTATCAGATGGTTAAAATGGTTCATTATGTAGCTGCTTTTGACAGAGGTAAATGAACTTACTGACTGCTTACATAACGGTTTTTCACATGCAGGGTTTCAGTATGTGCATAAATAATACTTAGAGGTCTTGAACTGCTCTAAGTACATAAAGTGTCCTGAGATTACAAATGTGGCTGTTTGTATATGAATTAAAGCAAACTGAAATATTCAACTCTACAATGACATAATGACCACATTCCTCTCTCTGTCAGTCAGACATGACCAGTCTAGCTTTAGCAAAGTCTAAATACATAAAAATGTGCTTTTTTAATATATATTTTTTTACTTTCAGGGGGATTAATTAAGTTCCAGAATTGCTGACCAAACATGAAATGTGACTTAATGTATCAAGCAGCATTCTCTCAGACAAAAACATGATGAAGCAACCTAGGAGGTTTTTCTTCTCTGGGACACATCAGCAACCAGTTTGTGTTTTTTCCAAGACTCTCACCTGAGACCTTTCAGTTACAGCGCAGTAAACACAGTTACTCACTGCCCACTGAGGCAGAAACACACTCAGATATTCCTTCTCAATTGTGTTGTGTAGCATCACAACATTAACCAATGAGTTGGCATTTAGAGAGCTAATGAGGCAGCTAACATAACGTTCACCATCAGCACATATGTCCGTGTGCCCAAGACTTAAATCTAAAATTTCTTTGTATTTTTGCATTAGCAGTGATACACTTTACCAATATGTGGAAGGCATACATAGTAAATGAAGGGGCTGTATTTATCATACTGTGTATGCTGCTGTTTAAATGGAGCTGACAGAGAAAAAGTAATTAAATGTATATATTATTATCCTTCAATTTTTTTTTTTTTTGCAGTCTAGCAGTTTGTCTTACATGAACACATTTCTTGAGGAAAACAAAAACCTACATCCACACAACAGCTTGCTGAAGTGAAGTGAAATGAATATGACCTCTACTGAGGATTTCTCTTCTGAGGGAATTAAAAAATGTTCCTTTAGCACATTTTATTTCTACTTATTGACGGCAACAGTGAAAAGGAAAAAAGACGAGAGAGGCATTTGTTGTCTGCAGTGAAGATGGAAATTAAAACAGACATTTTTACCTTTTATCAAAGTCAAGACTCACATGTGAACTGAAAGTAACCTCTCTACAATTTACAGAAAAGAATGTTAAAGAACAGAAAAGTATTCTGTAAACATATGAGTTGATGAAAACCTCCCAAATAAAATAGGGTCAAATTAAATGACTTCCATTTATTGCTGTCACACTTTTTAACTCAAACTATATTTACATTTTCCAGGCTCTCATTTGTCGTTCGAATGCAAGTGCAGTCCTTCAGTACAAGCAGGGTGTCTGTATACTACAGACTATACTACTATACTACTCATAAAGGGAACACAATAATTACTGTGTAACTCAAAGTCAATCTTCTGGGATGTTGTTCTGTCTAGTTAGAAATTAAGGCTGATTGTGTAGCAAATACGGAACGAACAAGTGGAAATGGGAAGTAATTAGTAAGACAAAAGGAACGGTCCTGCAGGTGGTGGTCATAGACCATTTTCCTGGTTTTATCCTTTCTGGATTATTTTTGGTCACTTTAGCATTATCCCCGTGCCTTCACCGCTAGAGGTAACATGAGGCGGCATCTGCAACTCACAGAAGTTGTTCAGTTAATGCAGCTCATCCAATGTACACTGTGGAAAAAAACGAGATGCCAGTAAACAGGCAAGTATATAAGGATACGCAGAGGGGTGCCATAAGCGGCAACAAAACCGCAGCAGGATAACTAACTGCTCCTTTATGCAAGGAGGAACAAGAAGAGCCCTATGAAATTACCTCCTGGAGACCGCTAACATGCATGTTTATGCCCAAACTGTCTGATACAGACTCCATGTGGATGGTATGAGGACTTGTGTTGTCCACGAATAGGGACTGTGCTTACAGCCCAACACCATGAAGCCCAGTCGGTATTTGCCAAAGAACACCAAGACTGGCAGATTCACCTTTAGGACTCTTTGCTCTTTACAAATGGAAGCAGTTTCACAGTGAGCACATGTTACAGATGTGAGAGAGACTGGAGAGCCTCAGACATTCTGCTGGCTGTAACATTCTCCAAAATGACTGGTTTTACATCCTTGGAGAGTCACACAAACCTCTATGAACTTGATACCTTAACTACCATTAGGTACTGGGAAGAGATCCTCAGATCATATGCTGCTGCAGTGGGACCTAGGTTCCTTTGAATGCATGAAAATACTCAGCTGGAGTGTATCAGCAGTTCCTGCATAATGAAGGCATGGAATGCCCTGCCTGTTCACAAGACTTGAATCCAATCGAGCACCTCCGGTACATCATGTCTCCCTCCATCCATCACTATCATGTTGCATCACAGACTGCCTAGGGCTTGTCTGATGCCCTGATCCATGTCTGGGATGTGATTATTCTGCCCTCACTAAAATTTTCTGTGACTTCTAGCTTGAAAAATAACTAATTAGGGGTGGGCGATTAATTGAATTTCGATTACAATTTCAGCTTTCAACAAACTTAAAAATAAAACAGTTCGATTATTTTCTCGTTCCCAATTTACACTTTTCAGTTGCAGTCCGAGCGTCGCTGTCATTGCAGCGCTGGGACCACAAACTCCTCCCACACTCCCTCCTTTGGTTTTATTCAGCGCAAGTTGTGAACGTCTCCCAACCTAGACTGAAGATTTGATCAAGACGATAATGGCCGAAGGAAGAAAGCTGTTAGTAGTAAGAAACAGTAAAACTACTTCATTAGTGTGGAAACATTATGGTTTCGAGGAGTCAGACGTGGAACAACTAATAATACTGTGCAAGCATTGCTATACTGTTACACCGAGCAGCAACACTACGAATTTGTTTAATCATTTGCAGTTGGCTCACAAAGTGATTTATGATGAAACAATGAAGGAGCATAAAGGGAAAACCCCTTCGACTCAAGCTTTAAGTTCACAGACGTTTTTTGCGATCACTACGGACATGTGGTCAAGCCGCAACATGGAGCCATATATTAGCCTCACGCTGCATTCTATAGATGTGGATTTCAAAATAAAAACGAAATGCCTCCGGAGATCGTTTTTTTCCAGAAGAACATTGCTGCTTGTCTTAGACAAGCAATGACTACGTGGGACCTGGATGAAAATAAACTCATCTGTATAACCACAAACAATGCCTCAAATGTCACACTGGCTGCTCAGCTAAATGGCTGGATGAGACTCCAGTGCTTCGGGCATAGACTCCACCTGGCCATAGGTGAGTAGTTTTCCTATCTTATACATAGCTTACCTATCTTAAATTGGTCAGCACTTTTTCATATAGTTGGAAAAAGAAGAAAGGAACTGAGAGAGGTACAGAAGAATCTGAAGCTGCCTGACCACTCTTTAAAAACTGAATGGCCAACCAGATGGGGATCCAGGCAGGCCATGGTGTCCAGAGTCCTTAAGCAGCAGAAAGCAATTGCTTAGGTCCTCTCCCAAGACAAAGGGAGCAGGTACCTCATTCCCTTGTGGCAGGACATTGATGTCCTTGAGGCCATCAACAAAACCCTGGGCCCTCTAGTTGAATTCACGGATGCACATTCTGGAGAGAAATACGGGAGTGTGTCTTGGTTGTTGTAGTCAAAGCAAGGCCAGCAACTTTCAATCAGGGAAATGTTTAGAAACAGATTGTGACCATGTGACCGAAGTCTTTAAATAAAGCTCCCCTATCTGACTAGGGCAGAATAGCTCCAAACATCTGTGGGATCCACAGGTCTTTGGGGAATATTCTCCCCGGGTTATGACCTCGTATCATGTCTGTATGTCTTAATGTTTTGTCCCTTCATGTTTCAATGTTAATTGTATGTTCAACTTCTTTATTCTTCATTATTAAGTTTATATTCGTCTCAATCTAAAGAAACCAGTGTCCTCGTCCTGGACAGGAAAAACGGTCTCCTGCAGTAGTAACACACGACAGCGACAAAAGTTGAACATTTTCAACATTTTTTTTTCACGTTCAAAGCCTCCATGTGTATGCATAAGTCAAGAAGTCAACAACATGCACGAATGTTGCCTGTCGCTTGGCTGGAAAACGACTGTGATTTTTGCCTCATCGCGGAGGTTCCACAGGAAATAAATGGTACATAAGTGACGTCGCTCCCCATGTCTCTAGCCTATTAGAGTTACAGCTGCATCACTAAAGAATTTTCATCCTTAATTCTTTTGCTTTCACAGTCCCCAAAGAAAAGTGAGCATTTTCTGGCCTTTCCACCATGTCAACCATCATTGACATGGAATCATTGTGACATTCATTGAAATACTTGACAAGGCAAACCATAAATTTAACCTCTTCTCCTTCACTATTTGGAAAGAGTGTCCAAGTTGCATCCACAATCACCCCAAAATGGCACCAAGATTTGTGAGTATCCTCCACAAAATGGGAAAACATCTCTGCTGGTCACGCTGCTAAGTTGTTCTTTTTGTATGGCACATTCATGTCCCCACCCTCGATCGAAGCGTATCATTTCCAGGTCCTGTCTTTGTAATTTCCTTTGTGTCTTTGTGCTTCCAGAACTTCTAAATGCTTTTGCTAGGTGTAAAACTGTCCTGAAGACTGCAAAAACAAATTGCACAAGATGCACAATGACTGATGATTTCATCCACAGTTAACACTGTAAAAATATCAATCTAAAAAAAAAAAATTGTGATGTTTAAAAAGTCAGGTTGCACCTGGGTCAAGCGCATTTCTTTAACCTTTCTTTTTTCTTCACATTGATCCCCCTGGCAATTATTTCCCCTTTTAAACTCGTATAAAGGAGCTTTTGTTGGGCTTCATCAGGTAAAAGCAAACCAATGACCTTCACTCATTTCAACACTTTCTTAGCATTGCTGCTCTCCGCCTCGTTAGTGTTGAGATCTTCCTGTAGTTCGACCTTTCTTCCAATGTGATGAATAATTAGAGGAGAGGGAGCGTCGCCATTCAGTCCGAAACTCGCACTCTGTCTTACTGACAGCCAGGGGGAGCAGCAGAAAGTCATGATGCTGCTTGTGCTTTGTGATCACAGTGTGCACCACACACACACACACACAAAGGCACAAAAACAATCCTTCAAAGCTGAAAAAGCAGGCCTGTGTAAAACAAAAACTATGAGCAAACAGCAACTGTACAAATAAAACGATAGCAACCAAATGCTGGGAAGAAAACTTTTTCATCTTTGTACCACACTGAACATGCTATAGAGGCAAAAGAAGTGCTGTATGATATAACGATCTGTGCATGGCATTAATTTGTGGACATATGTTGACAGTAGAGATGAGGAACATGGTAAATTTGATGCAGCTGATGTTCAAACTTACATAATGTTGTCCTACAGCCCGAAAAATCCCAAACAACCCCTTTGGATAAATAATGTGCCATCTGGAATGAAGAGGCCTCATAAGGCTTTTTCATAAGGCCTCAAAAAAAGTAATTGGAAACATTTATTTCACATCTTAAATGTTGTAAAACAGAATCAAACAGTGAAATCTGATATATGTTGTACACAGTTTCCATAATACCTGAATCAAGAAATGAGGTGATTACACAGATAATTCTAGTATCATGACAAGAAAAATGTTTAGGGTAACATAAAATTTGTATACTTGCTGCCAGCTTTTTCAATGTTGACAATAATGAAGAGCTTTAGATGGCCTTTGTGAGATTTGGAGATTTGCAAAAAGAGAAAAGGAACCATCTAGGTTCTTTCCAGAGCTCAACTAAGAAGCCACATTATATATATATATATATTCAGGCAAAAATACTCTTCTTTCTTTTCTTCTTTCTCTTCCTCAGATTGGCAACATAAAGCCCTACATGCCAAAGCAAGACCTCGAAAAGTCATCTACCTGCTCATATAAATGCATTCTGCTTCTTACAAAGTTTTTGTAATTGGAGCTACTGATTAACATTGATGGGATAATAAAAACTAATTAAGTCATCCTAAGGAAAGGAGGATTTTCAGAAATAGCTCACCAGTTTAGTTATTATTTGATGTGAAGTCCAGACCTGCTAATGTTATGCTAATGTCAATTTATGAGACCTGACAAGGAGAGGGAGGGGCCTAAAAGGGCTCTATATTTATATGATTATTATCATTATTTGCAAACTGTTATTATTGTAATATTTAATCTTTAAATTATTTTATCTAAGTAATGTACATTTTTCTTGCTCTTTTTTATTCTGTAAAACACTTTAGTTGATGATGTGCTTTAAAAATGAGCTAAATATTGCCAGGAAATCTCAATCTATTTTCCAATTTAGTGACCCTAAGAGACAACAAATGTTCACAATGAATCAGTATTATAAATGTGGCTAAACAGGATGTGAAAAATGGCAAGACATGAGGTTGCAGAAGAAATATGGATGAACGAGTTCAAAGTAATGTAAAAAGAAAGAAGCTGTGGATGCATCACATCATTGGTGTGCTAATGATTACTTATGGAATTATAATGTACTGTCTGCAGATGACTCAAACAGTAAATATTTAACATTTCAATGGAAGTTATGTCTGTGTGAACCTAAGAAAGAGGGTTAGAACGTCAGCCTTATTTACTTCTAATTTGAAGAGACGTGTAGTTAAAGCATCTATCCGGTTTGCAAGTCCTTTCCACTTAGGAAATTGCAAGACCCCCTACCAACAGTCCCAAATGTTCCAACTCACACTGCCTTCAGAGGTATGACTTCCCAGCAGCAGGTTAGCAACGTATTTAAAGTACTTAGTGTTGTTTTTTTTTTTTTTTTTTTTTTTTTTTTTTACATTTTTTCAAGAAAAGATTGATTAATTTATCACGTGACTGACCAACATGTTTGTAGGAGTTTCCCTTTCAGGGAACCAAAATCCTTTAAGGAGAAGATTCCTGAGTTATTGAGCTTTGTGCCTGCAATTCTCTGTTAACTGCATCATTACTTATTACATATTACTTCTTCTTCCGGCTTCTGAGCGTGGCAGACGTCCCGTCCCTGTGTTCCTTGCACTGCCTGTCTATGTGTATTATTCTTACAAGAGCGTCTTATTCTTATTGTTATTTATTTATTCCTGATAAAAAAGTTTTTTTAACAGGGAGAGTGGCGAATGGGGACCCCGCATATGCGAGGTATAAACCCGGCTGTTTACAGGAGGGAATCTGTGGTCGACATGGAGAGCCCTGTGTCATACGGTGATGTCTCTGGATGATTAGCTTATCGGCTTATGACCACAGGTTTCCCGCTGTTTGGAATTTAGCGGATTTCTGGTGAGTCACAACTTAGAGCTGCTTTGGACTGGACTGATACAGATGGCAGACACATGTAACTGTGTTGACCACTGAACCTTTCCTATGAACAAGCTGAACCACAAGCTAGAGGCCGCTGGAAAGACTGGCTGGGTTTTTTTTAACTTGTCCAGGATGTAACAACAATGGAGAAGTGCTGGCTTGGATACTGAAAAGTGACCATCATTCAGTTGTTTTGGACTTGGAGATATCAGCTAAAGGACTGATGGTCAGTAAACAACGGCCCTAAACCCAAACAGAGTTCTATTATCTAATCTCTCTCTATGGCCTTGAAAATTCTCAGCTGGAAGGATTGTTCACAGACGCTCTGACCCGCCTCGTTCGTCCTAAATGTCTCCCCACTTCCGGACTCACAGTGGTAACTGTGCTGCAGTTTGGCCTAGATGGTGTTGCCGGGAGTCCCCTCCCACAATGTGTCTTGTTTTTCGCGACAGTCTGATCACTTTGCTTAATTTTTTAGATGTTTGTTTTTCAAAGCATTGCTGTACTGCTCCCCCACTTTGAGCAGGCCAGGGATACTAGGATTTTTTTCATCTCTTACTACCTTTGTGTTGTGTTCTTGTTGTGTAATAGAATGTTAATGAGGGCCATGTGTTGTACATCGGACCCATTTGAGGGTTACACAGTTCTGCTGTAGGTTTCAGAATAAACGGTTAGCATTAAGTCCGGTCTCCGTCTTTCTTGTAGCTATTAGAACCCACAGTAAAGACATATAACACAACATGGTGTCAGAATAGTGGTCGTAAGCTACTGTAATGAAACGTGTAGACGACGGAACTGGGAGAGGACGACGAAAGGCAAAGATGAGCGAAGAAAACCCACAAGGTCAAAGGATGCCACCGTTAGCTCAGCCACAGCTAGCCGCCCCGTCTCCGTTACCTCAATATCTCCCGCCAAGTAAGTTCGACTTTTCAAATCCAAAGGGATGGCCGACATGGATTAGGCCGGTCTCCGTCTTTCTTGTAGCTATTAGAACCCACAGTAAAGAGATATAACACAACAGTTCGGCCCCCACCTGCAAATGCACGCTGCGATACACTGGCTGCACCTCAGAATAGTCATTACCTGTATATGTCTGTATATGTCTACTTTGAAGACATGCTGACATGTTTTCACTGGTAAATGATGTAAGTTACATGGTGTGATACTGGTTTTTAAGTTACAAATAAGCAGTAACAGAACTGTGCATAAGATTGATGCATGTTCATGACTACGTGAGCGTAGCTTATAATGTGTGGCATTAACAAGCCACAGTGGGACCCTCCGTTTGTCCTCGACATCCAGATGGCTACTTGCACACTGCTTCCTTCCTGGATTCTTTCTCTACCACACACACACAGCTGGTTCTCCTCCTGCTGCTGTTTTGTCATTTTTCTGGCCTACTTCTGCAGCAGCTGGCCGACTTGCAGGACCCACAGCTCCCACACACATAGTAACACAAAGCTGTGTCAGCATACTGGTGCTACTGGTGCACTGTGAGTGGACCATGAGCTGACTCAGTAGTACACTAAAGGTGGAAATCTGTTTCTTTTTCCTGGATTTGTTGATGCCAGCAAGACCTGAGTGTCAACAGGTTAAAGCATATCTGTATCATCGCCATTCTTCATCTCCAAAGTTGATCTTCGACTTCTCAGACATTTTTCCACCCAGTTTAACTTCTCTCTTCCATCTTTGGTACGTCCTCCTGGTCTTTCATCATTCCCTGTTGTGTCTTTTACTTTCTCTTTTGTCACCTTCCTTCCGGTACATTGTCATGGGTTTCTCCTGCTAACACAGACAAACCCCTAACAAAAAAGAAGGGTTTTATTCATGTCTCATCTCTTGTGTGTCGGCACTGCAGCGGCTGATCCAAGTCCAGCCGGTGACAAACGTCTGCCTGCTGTGAAGGACTCTGCTGACTCAGGAAGAACGAGACGCCGTGTGGGGACAGTCGTGATGGACGCATCAATCTTGCAAATGAATCAAAGCTAATACAACATCTGCCGTTTGGCAGGTGCTTTCATATAAAGCACCACTTGTGGGGACAAGCGCTGCTCTGGTTTTACACCAGAGACTGATGGAAAGTGAGCATCTAGCACGGAATTACCAGTGTCAGTAATAATACCAAGCCTTTTCGCTGTGTATTGCCTGTGTATTACATGCTGTGTATTTTGGGATGTTTTTCTGTTTGTCACTGTCTGTTTGGTACTAAATGATGCAGCAGTGTGCTACTCATATGCAGTATATTGAGAGATTCAGAGCTGAATGCGTCACGTAGGGGGGAAAACAGCAGGACGTCTATTACTTTTGTTTTGCTTCTACTTTATTTTTTTCCCATAAAGGGTTAAAACATGACATGACCCCAAATTTTGCTCACTAACAAGAGGTCAAAATCTATGGAACTTCTACTAAAGGTGATGCATTTTCATAATTGCCTCAAAATTAATGTGATAAGATCATACACTCCTGAGAGGTTAGAGCCTTTCCTGCTTTAGATGGGGGTCTGAACATCAGATTGGAGCGGGTTTTCTATCCCTTTTGAGTTTTTCCCAACAAGATTCTCAATTTTATTGCTCCATATTAAATATATGCTTTTAATGTTTGGTGCAAAATATGAATAAATATGAGCAAAGATTTGACTCACTCCATGGTAAAAGGCATTGTACTTACATGGCGCTTTTCCAGTCATGCGTTTTACACTACATAGTACACATTCACCCATTCACACCCCGATCGGCACATCGGGGGGCAGCTTAGGGTAAAGTGTCTTGCCCAAGGACACTACGACATGTAGTCAGGCGAAGCCTGGAATTGATCTCACAACTTTCCGGTTGAAAGACGACTGATCTTCTACCTGAGCTACAGACGTCCATCAGTGTTTCCTCTCAGCTTCAGAAGTTCCCAGTAAAGCCAGTTTATGCTTCCTTATTTACATAAATGGGGACGTTCAAAAATAAAACAGAAAAATGGAAAATAGAAAAAAAACAGTGACATGGTCTGCATACTTTGAAGTGCAGATTCAGAGTGTGTGTACGTCATACTGGTGCGCCAAGTGCTGTCCCAATTCGAAGGACACTTCGGATCCACACTTCAAATGCACTTTGTTTGCCACACATGTAAATAAAAAATAAATACAATTCAAAGTACTGAGGCGATTTTCTGTCATTTTTAATATATCTTTGTGTTTTGTGAACTAGTGGGACCATTAATTGGATAAACAACACATGAAGTTGCTTGGCAACAGAGATTTGGAGCACATCTGTGATGGTCGTACACTGGCTGTCTCACTTCAAATAGAATGCGTAGACTGCGTAGTCTGTGTACAAACCTTAAATGCTAACTCTTCTCCTTATTTTTCTTCTTTTTTTTCTCCTTATGATGGTTGTGTGTCAACTATACAACTCAGCACTGCCCCTGTGATTTGATATCCATCTTCTGTGTTAAGTGTTGGATAGTTCAGCCCCTTGAAAACAGACCAAATTAAACATGCAACCAAAGCAAAAGATGAACACAACTGTCTATCCATTTGCTATCTTCTGCGCCGAGCATAAAATGGCCTTAAGACGTGTCTCGCCCCTAACAAGCACCATAAACACAAATCTTTTACAAACTGAAGCTGTTTGATGTCTTAAGAAGAGGAAAAAGTTTGAATGTTACATTTTGGATCCTTGCTGAGGGAGTCTGCAGGTGTTAGGATGCTTTCTGGTTGTTTTTGTTGCAGAGAGGGTTTTCCAGCTGGCTGACCTTATTCCTTCTCAGGCTTTTCTAGGTTATATTTTTCCTCTGAGAGTTGAATGAGTAACAACATTTTACTGATTTAAGTAAATAAAATATGTTGAATTCATAGCTACATGTAGTCAGTGTTGTTTTGCCCTAAAAATCAATTTCGTAGCACATAAACTCCACAAGTACTTGTGTGTTTCTGGTTCATGCTGGCTGAGCCAAAATGTGTCTAAGACAAATCTCTATGCTCCAAGAGGAAATTGGCTGAGTCAGGAAGGAAACAAGGCGTTTGAGTTTCACCTGGGTTAGTCAGTACAGGATCATAAATCTATTATGAAAGTTTTGGGCCAAGAAGTGGCGGAGAGGCAGGGATGGTGTGTTGGGGGAAACCTTAATGTGACTGCTGGGACTTGTCTTGATCGACAAAGCAAACATGGTCTTTGAACCCTAGAACAATTCGTAAAATCATGATCACAGAAATGATGAAGCCTGATGATTTAGGCAGTGATGATAATCCCATCAGCTTTACACGAAGGGATGTGAAACAGCCCAGGAAGGTTCAGTTTGCACTTAAACATAACTTCCTGTACACAAAAAAATGGAAATCAATGACTGCAATTGTCTTCATCGTTAAAACCTTCGGAAATTTTGTTTATGTAAAACTAACTGCATGTTTGCAGAAATTACACACAGCAGCAGTGACCAGGCCTTCTCTCATCTGCAGATCGTTCTCTCATGTCTTGGCATTCAGAAGAAAAATATTGGCATTGACAAGAACATTTCAGCCACAGAGGATCATTAATTTTCTGTTTTTTAAAGACACCACATCTGGGTACTTGTTAAACAGACTGCTCCTGATTGGACATTACTAGTAATTTAAGCTGTAAGTGAGTGAGTGAGTGAGTGAGTGAGTGAGTGAGTGAGTGAGTGAGTGAGTGAGTGAGTGAGTGAGTGAGTGAG
>JBAMHX010000020.1:1007441-1021656 GCA_037177515.1 Pseudomugil tenellus
ACTAAACATGGAGAAGCAGCATTTAGCTGTTATGCTGCAAACAAGTGGAACAAACTGCCAGTAGAGATTAAACTTTCACCACATGTAGAAACGTTTAAATCCAGAATTAAACCTGTAAGGTAACTTTCTTTACATCCTAGGACAGTGTCCTCCTGTGTGTTCTTCTTTGTTCCTTCCCTATCTTAAACATTGACCCTTTTGTCTCATTTTATTTTTATTCTTTCTTTCATTTTATGCTCCTAATCTTCACTCCTTTTTTCCACTTTTTTTACTTTTTTCATTTAAACTTCTATGTTTCTTTTTCTTCTTTTCTCACCAGTCTTCCTTCTCTTTTACATGCAATTGCTTTTTTCCTTCTTCCTCCTCTGCTTATTTGTTGCCTCATAACTCTTTTTCTTGCCAGTCTCTATTTCCAAATGTCTATCTGTTACTTCCTGGTTTTCACCAATAACCTAAATTCTCTCTTGTCCCATCTCTTCTCTCTTCTCCCATTATTTTCATTTCTTGTAACTTTTCCATAGTTTCTTTCTCATTTACTCCAATTTTCCCTTTGCTTTATTTTGACATTCTTCCATTCTACTTCCACTCAATCCTTCTTTCTGTTGTAATATATATTTGACATGTCATAAAAAGCAAACACACACTTACACACATATGTGAGTATGAACATGCACAAATGCCTACACATTCACAAGAGCTGATGTGAGCACAATGAGGCCATTTCTAAGAGGATAAATCACATGAATTGGAAAGGTTTGTTCATCATGGCAAAAGCACACGCACACACACACACACACATGTTTTGGCATATTCATTCAGTCAGGTCAGCACACCCCCTGCAGGAGAAGATACAATTCCTGTCACTGACAATGGTAAAATAAGAGGCTGTTGACTGCAAGTGTGTGTTGTTTTGTGTGTTTGTGTATGTGTGTGTGTTGGGTTGTCTGGCATATCCAGCTCATTATTAAATATCCATGAGACCATTAAGCTAAATAGATGAGTGGGACTATTATTGCTGCAAACACACACACAAAGACGCACACACTTCATGATCCACTGACTGGTGAATATGAGAACACACTTCACTGTTTATCAGTAACAAAGAGGAAGAAGAGGAGGAAGGAAAAGAGATGCAGGACAAAATAAATATTTTCATATCATATATTTGCTTTTGGGGCTGGTTGTTGTACCATGTCCGCCTGACACCATGTTGTATCATGTCCCCCATGTTGTAAGGCAAGTTTATTTGTATAGCACCTTTCATGTACACAACAGTTCGAAGTGCTTTACATAAAAACACTAAAAGCATTACAGATGTGAAATTGAAAATAAAAACAGAACAAGGATCATAATAAAATCACAAATTAACTTAAACTCATTAAGAAGGAAATAATTAAAAAGTTACCGTGAAGATTTTATTTATAGCTGGAAGAGAAGAGAAAAGTTTTTAACCTGGATTTAAATGTTTCTACATGTGGTGAAAGTCTGAATTCTTTTCTGGACTAGTTGACCTGAGTCTTTGGATTTAAGAGCTCTGATTAGTTTATGTTCTCTGAACATATCACAGATGTATTCTAGTCCTACATCATTCTGGGATTTATAAACAATCCGCAGGGTTTTAAACATGTACCATGTCCCCCAGAGATCACTGTGAATTAAGTTGTTTAGTCTGATTATTAGTTCGTTAGAATATTAGTATTAGCAACAACTCACACCTATAGATGTTAAAACCAGTTTGTTCTATAAAAATGATCAGCATGGTGGAGTCTGCTTTTCTTGTACTTTAGGTAAGTGGAGGGGAAACTGGTGCATCCAGCACACTGAGCAGCCTCTTCTAAGACAAATGGATATCTCAGTTGTAGTATGTAAAATTAGGGACAACCTGCTGGCAGAAATGCAATCTAACTTATAAAACTGTATTTTCATGATTACATAATCCTGTAAAAATAAGAACTGCTGGGGTTTAATTAGATCAGAACGGGCCA
The DNA here is from genome assembly GCA_037177515.1 of Pseudomugil tenellus. NCBI lineage: Eukaryota > Metazoa > Chordata > Actinopteri > Atheriniformes > Pseudomugilidae > Pseudomugil > Pseudomugil tenellus. The sequence continues at coordinate 1,009,427 of JBAMHX010000020.1, forward strand.
TTTTTCTTCATAGACACCACAGGTCGCCTTCTCACCAACCAACCCAACTAAAACACTGCAGCTTTTCTTACACAGTTGAAAAAAGAAGGTTCAGTTTATGAGGTTTTGGGTGTGACAATCTTCAATTTCATCCAAAAACTATCATAATTCAAAACTGGATTCAGTAAGCGACATTGATCTGGTTCCTCCTTTTCCACTGATCCACTTCCCAACAGGCTAAATGAACTAGTTTCTGTTGACCAACAGCTTATAAAACAAACTTCTAATGTTTTCTTAGCTTTCCTTTCATCATTACTGTTCCTAATCTTGATTCTGATTAGAAAAAGTGGAAGAAACAGTAGACTGATAAATGATAATCTGAATATTCTTCTTACAAAGTTGTGACCTGTGTGTGCATATATGCATGGTACATCAGATAAGATGGACTTTCTCTCCTTCAATTACCGTCTTCTGCCTGATCTAAACTTTCTAATTTGATCACACACTCAGAGAGCCAGTGATGGATTGATTGATGTGTTTCGAGTTGAGGACATGACGTGCTAATGCTGCAGGGGACACATTTTGGAGCTGGCAGGTGGAGCAAGATAGTGTGTGTTTGTGTGTGTGTGTGTGTCCAGGGGGTTACACAGTAAGATGAGAAAGATATCAGGCGAAAGGAAATCTTTCTGCTCCTCTTTTCACCTGACAAGATGAGTGCCCCCTGTACTGGTGTGTGCATGTAAGTGTGTGTTTGAGATGGATAACAGTTGTTCTACATGATGAAAACACAACCTTGCAACTCGAGCTTTCACAGGCAACACAGTCACTATAAAAATGAGTTGTTTTATATATGTTTTATATATTTAAGGGCTACATGTTAGATATTACAGTGAACACTCATTGAGTCATCCAACCCTCCTTACCCACCCACCCTTCCAATTGGTCTCCCCCATCTGCCCTTGGGGAGGAGAATAGAGAAGGGCAAAAGAGGAGATGAGCAAAAAGGGGAAAGAAGGAGGCCAGCAGACTAATATTTCTCCCTGAAAAATATAAACATCTTTTGCTCTTCTGACTCCAACATCTGACCCAGTTCACTATTTAACGGATTCATTGCGATGCTGCATCAATTCATTAATGTTAAATAATGTTTATTTTAGATCATTAAATGACATGACAGGAACATAAAAGTTGCACATGGACACGTTAGAGGGACAGACGGATCAATCCCCCCCAAAGTGTCCAAACAGCAAAAGCAAAGAGGGCAGCTAACCTTGCAGCCACAGTTAGAGACCATGGGATTTACTTATCAGGTTTAAAGGAGAGTGTTAGCAAACATTTTCGTTTTTATGAACATTAGAACAGACAAGACCTAGATAAGACTTACTCCATATGTTGCCTACATTGTTTAAAGCAAAAATAAAATGTAAAACCACTACTGCAAACACGTGACGCCACCTAATGTCGTCCAAGCCCAGGTTCTGTTGGTTTGGCATACGTTAGCACACCACAACCTCGTCTGTTGGTTCAGCAAAATGACTCAGCTATGCATGCTGTTTGAAAGATGAGTTAGAACAATATTTAAAATTGAATCAGGAGTTATTTCAAAGTTAATCATTACCTGTTTAGTCTCATGTTAGGGAGAAGGCACATGATACAAACATGTTGATGCTACAGTACATGTTTAAACAACTTTACAACCTCCCTTGCAAAATGATTAACAGAAAAAAACTATTATACAGTAAGTACAGTTTCATAAACTTCAACTAGTCTTAAAATGAATTTTTCATTGTCATACATTTAATGCTCTGTAACTCTGTAAAAGTGCTTGTGGCTTCACGGTAGCATATGCCAACACAATTTTTGAATAGCCAGTCTTGCTGAGTTGATTAGACATATGCTTTTTTCTGTCTTTCACATGCACATTAATCAAAGATATGATATTATGACATCTGCCAAACCTACACAACACCTCTTATTTCAAACTATGGCGAGAATTTTTGTCTTGGACTGGTTTGACATTAATATAGTAGAAACACTTGTATAATTACTTGAATTAATGGATAAATAATTAATTTTAAAAGAAAAAGGAGTCAAGGTGTGAGAAAGAAACTGAAATTGTAACTAATGGAATAAATTATTGTATTGCAGCCACATCCGTTGTGTAGTTATAAATAACTCAACACTATGGAGTACATGAGCAGATACAGCAGGAGGTTTGAGGGGAAAAAGAGCTAAAACAAGGAAAATGAAACAATGAGAAATGGAAAATACATTTTCCTTCTGATCCAACCCCAGCAAAACACCTCAGTTCAACCTGGAGGTATTCTGATATAAAGTTGCCACTTCCTACAACATGGACAACAAGAAGACACCTGAAAAACCTAAACTTACTCAATAACAGAGGGCGCAGCTGAAGATAACTCACCACCAGGTTTCCGATAACCATGACCAACATGAAGACGAGGATGCAGAGCGGCTGCCCAGCCACCTCCATGCAGTCCCACATGGTCTCTATCCACTCGCCGCACAGCACCCTGAAGACGATGAGGAAGGAGTGGAAGAAGTCCTTCATGTGCCAGCGAGGAAGAGCGCAGTCCTTTGAGATCTTACAAACACAGTCCTGAAGGGAAGAGATGAAACAGAGTGAATCAGAATCCATTTACAAACATCTGAACATCATCAGGCCTGTGTGTTAATTTGAGGTGAGTTACATCACCTGGTAGTTCTTTCCAAACAGCTGCATCCCTACTACGGCAAAAATGAAGACAATGATGGCGAGGACGAGTGTCAGGTTGCCGAGCGCGCCCATAGAGTTGCCGATGATCTTGATTAAGGTGTTGAGAGTCGGCCATGAGCGAGCCAGCTTGAACACACGCAGCTGAAAAAAAAAACATGAGAACTGAATTTATAGTCTTCTCATTTCACAGATTTACTATTTCTACACTCTTTTATATCATGTCCATACTATGTTAATCCCTTAACTGCTTGTTCTTTGGTCGAACATTTTTTTCCGTGACTGTTTTATTAAAGGTTTGTGGAAATTAATCTGTCTGAGTCATCTCTACCACTTGGTTTGGTTACATAATACCAAACATAAGTCTTTCTTTTCTCTTTACTGTTTCAAATTTGGACCATTTCACTATTGTACACTGTCATCACCACCATTTATTAATAAGACTAAATCTAAATTTTGGAAAAGGAAAAAATGCAAAGAAAATAGCTTTAAAGATTCAAGAGTTTAAAGACAACAATTAGGGTGCAGTCTGCTGACATGTCATGAGTTGTAGCTCATGTTATGTGACATTGATGCCACTCTGCACAGTAGAGCAGTCCAAAGAGAAACCGCCAACCACTGGCTACGACACTACAATATGTAAGACGTGAGAAAAATGAAGCTGATCTTACCACAAAAGTGTAGTGAATTTTGTGTTTGACTGGTGATGTATAATATCTTGTTGCATAGCCTGATTAATTACCTTTACAACAAGGTGTAACTTGGTGCTTTTGTAGAAAGAGCAATACAGCCCCTGCAATGTTCTCCTGTTATTTACTCATTATGAGCTGCTTGGATGAATACACTCTCCCACAGAAAAAAGGAAAACAGCACACACTGGCCATTTTTTCCACTATAATCATTCTCAGGGAACTCTACAGAGAGTACAAGATTGATAAACAGTCATAACAGCTCAGCAGATCATTTCATGCTGGTAACCAGTCTGGTCACATTTAGCTGTTGGATAATATCCCATTTCTCAACCAGCAGTTGCTGAAGGTCAACCAGTGTGGTGGTGTTGTTCATGCAGCACAACCATGAGAATCCAGTGAGCGTATAGTGGTGGTTGAGGTCGGGACTCGCAGCAGGTTATTACATCCTCTCCACTCTGTTCTCTGTGATGATCCTGGCTCTGTGGGTGAGCATTGTAGTCCTGGGGAAGAGAGTTAGCTCCCCGTTTTTGGCAGTATGGGATCCCCACTGGGTCATTCGGATGTACAGGTCTATCAGTCAGGGACCAGTTATCAATCTGTGACTGAGACACACCTGGCAAAACTTGAAACTTAAAAATTGAGCGATTACTAGAAGGAGAATATCACAGGGCATATTATTCCCCCCATATGTTAAGCTGTGTTGCTTATTCCACAGATTCATGATCTTTACAAGCTGTACTCATTGTAAAGGTGACTAATAAGGCTTTGCAACAATGTATAATACAACACTAGTTAGTATTATTAAAAGGAAGAAACAATCCAACACAAACTTTGTTTGATTACACTGTTTATATGTCTGAACATCCACTTAAATGCAACATTTGTTTTAAATCTAGTGAAATGAAAAAATGAAAAATACTTTATTATTCCGAGAGGGAAATTCAAATTTTGTAGTCATTTGGTTCAGCTGGTTGGAGTTTTTCAAGCACTGGAACAAGGCAGGATGTTTTCCACATCACTGGTATTCTTTTCTGACTAAGACTGGTGTTGAACTGGTGCTGGAGAATCGGACATAGTTGTCTTGAGCTGGGAACTCTGGGACTGACACCATCTGGACTCGACACCAGGAGATGTGGAAGGAGATGAGGATGTGTTGAAGTCCTTGACTGAGCTGCAGGGTGACAGAGTGGAGGTGTGACAGGAAAGCTGTAGGTTCATGGGGCTAGCATGTGGCCTCATTTCAGCTTGCAGTTCCATGTCTCTTGCGCAGATCTTTGCTTTAACAGTAACATGTAAAGGATGACACAAATGCTGGTTAACCAGTACTGCAACTCCATCTCCCTTTAGTTTTTCGCTGAGTTTTTTATAGCGGTCTGCACGGACTGTCTTGAAGCCGCATAAAGACACACTACAGTCTGGGATATGTTCAGTTAGCACCTGGAGCTCGTCAGTTTTGTTAGCTAGCGAGCTAACGTAACCTATCACAACAGTTGGAAGAAACTGTTTAAATGTCCACTGTTTTCTCTCTGCCTCACTCCTGCACTGCATCCTCTTCTCTTTCTTTTCAACTCCAGTGAGATTAGAAGTGTTATTTCACTTATAGTCTTGAATTTGGAAAGCATTATCAGTTGATCTTGGTGGTAAATAAGTCTCATTGCCATGGAGACTCACAACAAAAAGTCTTAAAAGAGCAGAAAAAATATGCAGAAAAACACACAGAAAAATAGCACAGCTTCTTACCAGCATGAAAAGTCTTCTTGGAAAACCCAAACTGACAGCTCATGTCTTAAAAAAAGAGGTCTATATTACAAAAACACAACATATAAGACAGAGCTACTACAGTTTGCAGCAACCGAGCAGCGCAGTTCAATACATTTTCCTAAACAACAGCTTACCAATCTGTTTCCAACTGTTAATGTTTGTCACTGTGCAGCAGGGAGGAAAAATCATACAGATGCTGGTAGTTGCAAACAAGGCTAGGAAGGCGCTCTTCAAAACTATACACTGATTCCGTCTTCAATCTCCTTCCACATGGGCGCCCCTTGCATCGAAGTCAATATTGTAATTTCTTCACACAACATGCTACCTCTGGTCAATGCAAGCGGCTTGTGTGCCAAATAAAAGTTAGCAATGATACATAAATGGACACATTGCTAACAGCGAGTACGTCCCACTCTTAACATACCCACAGAAGAGCACATTTTGGTCATTAGAATCCATATAATATATCTTTTTATAGCTGAAAAACTCCCATGTTGTTCTGTGTCATTGTAAATGTATCTTGACACTGATTTGTTGTTACTCCAGTTTGCTCCCAAAATACCAACTATGGGCAACATTAACACAAATAAACCTAGAAAATCCCATGTTCCAACTTTTAAATCTTTGAATAATTAATATCCAACAATAAGCTAGCCAACAAAGCTGATCAAACTCCTCAACAAGTCAGAGGATTCCCTGATTTTAGAAGCTGCCGTCATCTGGCCAGAGTTATGAGACCATTAATGTTACGCCATTAATATTAAAAGGCTTAAGAGCAGATCATTAATATCCAATCTCAAATAGAAAGTTAGCATGACCCCACAACACTTTAAGCTATGATGATATACCAATCAATCAGCAGCACAGAGATGTTTCTGTTGCTTTAGTTTGTGTATCATATCCTCTGCACTCACGTCTGCCTTTTATTTCTGGTGTTTTACCAGCAAAGGAAAATTAATAAAAAAGAGGACAGAGCAACAAAAGAGATGGCAAGAAAATCATTAACATATTTAAAGAGTAAAAGGTAAGGAACAGCAGTATAAAAACAGAGAAAGCAAACTAAGGCAAAGAGAGAATGAAGGAAGCACAAGAGTGTTTATTAGAGTGTGTTTGCCTCTGGTGGAGGCCGGCGATGTCCAGAGTGACACTCGGAGAGATCGACGACGACAGGCTGCAGGAATCTGTGTGTGTGTGTTTGTGTTTTCTGGGTCGATGTTGGCCACCTCCGCTCTCGTCTGGTTTTTCTCGTTTGTTGGTGCGGCAAAGTTGGCTGCAGCTGAACTTTTGTGTTGAGTGACATTGCTCATCATCAGCCTATCATAACGTCCCCTCAGCTGTGTGAAACAGCCTGCTGATGCCACCATCTCATTGGTGGTTTAACCGGCCCTCACCAGCACTATTCTATGGCGTTTTCTTCCATTCCCACTACTGGTTTTATCTTTTTTTTTCAGATAAAGCTTGAACAACCAATTAGTTAATTAATCCATAAAATGTTTTCTGCACTGAAAGGGGATTTGTATAAATTGGTGTTCGTCAACCCATTGCCCTACATGTTTTAGAGCTAAGCATACTTCAGCAGTGATCATCAAACAACCCCAAAGATAACATGCATTGGTCTTCATAACCCCCTCAGACTAGCTTGTTATCTGGCCAAAAGCTAGATGTTTATTCTGAAATTGTTGCTGCAACTAATGTGTGGTTAATGGTAAGAATGAGGTAATTTTTTAAAAACAAAAGCCTCTTTTTGTTCTGTCATGAGAAGCCAGCGTTTTCATTAATTGCTTCATCTACGTAATTATGAAACTTCTATCAAAAGAGCTGACATGTTTTTCAGATTCCTCCATCCCGCTCTGCTCACAATCAACCACTACTCATGTAAAATGACTTCTTGGTCTCTGACAGTGGCCTTTCGACAATTTGTTCCATTACCACCTGCTGTTAAGCAGAGTGGACCAAATGTCAGATGCAGTGATTAATGTGTGACATATCTGATGGACCATCCTGCAGCCATATTCTAAATCTAAGGTTGGAAAATTAGAAGACAGACCACTAGTCCATCTTGGGACCAACACATAGACAAACATAGACACATTTACATTAACACTCACTCCAAGGGACAATTTAGAGTGACCAATCAACCTATCTCACAAGTCTTTGTATGTGGGAGGAACCCAGAGTACCCACATACAGGGAGAACTCAGAACAGAAAGGCCACTGTTTGGACCTTCCCATGGCCAAGCCTCAAACTCACAAACTTATTGCTGTGAGGCCACAGTTCAAAACACTGCCAAGCCAGCATCAAATGTGTATAAATTTGTATATTTTGATTTGTAAATTTTGTATATTTGTACGACGCTTATTGTGACCAACTCATGGGGGACTCAACCATTACAATCAGGCTTTTGAAAAGCAGCCTGAAAAATTAGAATTGTAACGTGTTTGCAAAGAATTGGAAGAACTTCATTAATCTGAATTGAATGTGTTGCCATAGAAGCAAGTCTAAAGCACGCAGAGTTATTGGCCGTGAGCACCTGGATTGAAAAACATTGGCATAAATGACTGTTGTAATATGTGTGATTTACCAGTCTGAAGGAGCGTAACACACTGAGCCCCTCGACATCAGACAGGCCGAGCTCCATGAGGCTGAGGCAGACGATGATGCTGTCGAAGATGTTCCACCCTGTCTGGAAGTAGTAGTATGGATCGAGAGCAATGATCTTCAACACCATCTCTGCAGTGAAGATTCCTGAGAACACCTGATGAACAAGAACAACTTTTAAAACAATGTACTTTAGATTACAACTCTTTAACATTTATATATGTTCTTCCATTAATTTTAAATTGAATTATACCTCTATGGGACAAAGGGACAACATTCACTAGGTTGCATCCTTGATCTTATCCTTTTGGTCATGACCAAAGGCTATTACATGCTGACTAACAAAGTGACAAATTTATTTTCTTTTGATGCCTCCAGATGTTCCACTGAGCTGTCCATAAAATCTGTGACACTGGGCTAGGAAGCCCAAACTCCAAAAGCAGCATTTAATTATCTACTACATTTCATCATATCCCCGAATGTAGAGTGTCGGGGATGTGATGGTTTCATCACAACCACTGCCGCCGGAAATCTTTTGTGTAAGCGTGATAACCTGGACAGTTTTCACAATCTGATACTCGGTGTACCTGTTTACATTGAAAGACATCACATTTTTCCCTATATCTCTGAAACATTTTACAAATGGATTGTGATACTTAGTATACCTGTTTAGTTCCTCAATAGGACAAACTGTATCAAATTTCACAATTATCAGATTTATGATTTCCCCAACAGATGGTGCTTTATTCACAAAATTTTTGGTTATATCTCTGGAACTATTTCTCTCATTGACCTCAAATTAAGTGGAAATAAAAGGTCATGAACTCAGGATGCATCCTGTTCAGATGCCATACCGGGCTGGTCCAAAGTTTCCACACCAAGTGGAGCTTTGTGACTTAACATGTGCAGCTTTATTTTATTGTATTTTGTCTGTTTGAGGATTGGGGATAGGAGGATTGGAGCGTTCAAGGATATACCCCTAGCCATTGCTTCCAGTACCAAAGTCCTTATCATAACAAGTAGCCTTTCACCAAATGGCCAGAGGATGAAAGCAAAAATAATGTGAAAACCACAGTGATGATTTTTTTGTCCCACTGACAATTAAAGAAATTAACTACATGAGGAGGAGTTGATCCCACAAGTTGTTGAACTTTGTTGAACTGTAAACCTTATTCTAATACTTTTAAACTACAGGCATGACTATTTACTACTCATTATAAAATGAGTGGTTTTTTGAACATGGTGCATTTGAAGATGTTTGGACTCATTGCAAAGAAAACACTTGCGATATTTGTAAAAACCAGTATCAAAGAATAAATGAATATGGTACTTAAGACAAATGGAAAAAGTTTCAGCTTGCCCCCCACCCAAAAAAAAAGAAAAACTGTCTCTATGACTATGACTTACTCATTGAAGTGATGCAGATGCTGCTCTAAACCTCTATCAGATCATATTATATAGTATATAGTAGTAACTATATCTGAATATTATTTCTGCAGAGGCCAACTTTGATAAAGTGAAGCTCAAAACATACGAGAGACTTTATCACAGACAGTTTGGGTGTGATCTCCAAAATGGCCATTATGGCCCACTTTGGCACTATCTGTGCATATACTTCTAACTAGCATGTTCTCCCAGTGTGGGCATGGGTTCTACCCGGGTACTTCCCCTCATCATCCAGACACATGCATTTTTGGTTAATTAGTAACTTTAAATCTGGTTAGTCCAAGTCCGGTCCTCAATATCTGTTGTCCTGTAACTTTTAGAAGCATACATAAATTAAATGGCTTTTTTTTCTCTCTCTCTTTTTTTTAACGTGTCTTGTCCAGCATCTAAGCAGGCAAAATGATGGTCTGACTGCTATGTTGTCCTGAGCATGTTTGCTCTGTCAAGAGGATCTTTTTGTATATATGCATATACAAAGATCCTGTTGATAATCAGAATTCTTTATTTTATATTTATTTATTTATTTTTAAATGTATATTCATTGCTAGACCGACCGGAAAAGACAGAAAAGGAAAAAGAAAGTACAACCCCAATAGAAGAAAGTACAAACACCACAGAAGAAAAAAACTGTAATCCAACCAAATACCATTCCATTCGCTACACCTGTATTTAGAACTAAAGTGTCTCATGGGATCCCGCGGAGTCAGAGATCCACCAGAGCGCATATTCAGGATTCTCACATGAGGAAATATGTCTCATTATGAGTAAAGCTAACGAGCATCTCAGTGACTGTGTCGTCATGCAGAACGTACGGGCTGAGATGTGCTCACAGAAAGGTGATCATGCTAAGAAAACCCCCACTCCCCAAATGCCAGAGGCAGACCTGGACCCCTTAGACCAGGTCCACCGGCTGCCAGCCCCGAGCAAGAAACCCAGCCACCCCCTACCGGGGTAAACCTAGCATCTGCCCAGGTGGCGGCAAGGGGAGGTCCCAGCTAGAGCCCCCCAAATGGCAAAATTAGCTCTTCGACATGTCATCCAGCTCTCCAGAGACCTGGTAATGAGCCCTTTATTTGATTCAGGTGTATTGGAGAATCTTTGCATCTATAAGTTGCGGGACAGTAGATTTTTATCAGACAGGTAATCTTGCTCTAAATTCTCCCAATGAGTGATTGTGAGCACAAGTGGTTGTTTGTGTCACCATGTTGGCCCTGCAACAGACTGGCACAGTGTATAGTGTGTACCATGCTTCTCAGGTGACCTTGAATTGGATTAAGCTGTTCACAAAAATGGATTGTATGAGTAAATGAAAAATAATTAATCAAGTTAAAAAAATGTAATCTTTTTTGACAATATAGAATCTCATAACAACCGCTGAATACTACTACATGAAAAGTGAACACAGCTCAATATCTTTATTTCTTCATTCAGCAGTTAAAAAAGGAGACAGATTTTGCACATAACTACCCAGATAGCAAAAGATATTAGTTATTATATCATGGTTTCAGTCAGGCTCAACAAATAAATCCGATAGATTGACTTGTTAATATAGTTACAGGATATGACATGTGCAGCTTTATATTATAGTATTATGTCTATTCGAGGATTGGGAAATAGACTTGGGGGCGTTCAGGGATATAGTTGTTGCTTTAACCTTGAGTTACATTGATTTTTAGCTTATGTTGAAAATCTGTCATCTATTTGGTAGAATTTCAGTCTTGTTTGTCACTGTAAGGTATGTCAAAAATTTTCTCCACCAAATCTTGACATTTTGCAAACTTTTTTAGCCAAAAAAAGTAAAGTTAATTGGGCATAAATGCAAGCTACAAATAATACAGAGGTCTTACATTTCTGATAACAAATTATAACTTTGTTTCTAGTAGTTTGTAAATCATAGAGGTCCTTCATGTTGCTGTGATGTTGATGAGTGATCACTGTCCACAACACCAGATGCCAAATTCAGCACAATGTGGGACCCATTTTTATGATAAAGGCTGTAGTTGCTTAATCAATAATTATTATATCCATTTCATTCTTCAGTTAGAGGAGAAACTAAAGGAAAAAAGGACACCTTGCTGTTTTACCTACTAAAAAAAGCAGACACACTTAAAAACCATCAGATTCAAACACAATATGACCAATAATCCCTCTACTCCAATATTTAAAATATCACATGGCACAAAGGAACAAAATACAGAGAAAAAACATAGACACAGGTTGGGACACAGCCAGGTAGGGACATATACACACATTGTGGTGTTCATACACAAACGCACAATGTAACAAGAGCTAAATGAAGGGCAAAGTCCGCCAAAGGGTAGGACATTTCAGACTGGGTTAAGTTCACACACATGCACACACGTGTCATCTCCTATAACTCCAGCTGAAATGCACAAGTTCTTTAAAAGCCAACAGGAGTTCAGCTGCTGCAGCACACTGACCCGCTACGCTAACATTAGCACATGCTTGGGTTAGCATTGAGCCCAGCGTCACTCAGCTCATTGTGTATGCTAAATGTATGGGTATGTCACACATGCTGCCGTTAGCATGGGTGAGAGCTCCCTCCTCGAACACAGAAACAACGCAAAGAGATATCAGCACTGATGTTGTTTAACACTTATTTTTAGCTTCTATGTTCATTTGAAATATTTTCTTTGTTACATCTTTTTGTCTCTTTGCACTGCAAAAGTTCTTCTATCTCTTCAGAGTTGTCACATTTAGAGTTACGTAGCCATTTTCGCTTCATCACAGTTGTTATTTCTGTCCACTTTTTTGTCTCTTTGCATCACATCATTGTCCCCAAGGTCTCGTGTAAAACTGTCTGTTGACAGTTTCTCCATGCATTCAGTTTTTTCTTTGCCATTTGCTACTTTCGGGCTTCTTTCTTTCTGTCTTTTGTATCTACACATTTCCTATTCGGAACAGGGGTGGGGTTAGGGGCTGACCCCACAACTGGGTTGATGACTTGTGTATGTGTGTGTGCTTGTGCATACTGTGAGATATCTATTTTCTTTCTCTA